>CM076942.1:4121360-4203860 GCA_039566165.1 Maruca vitrata | reverse complement strand
ACAGCACAGCACAGCACAGCACAGCACAGCACAGCACAGCACAGCACAGCACAGCACAGCACAGCACAGCACAGCACAGCACAGCACAGCACAGCACAGCTGGCACAGCACAGCACAGCACAGCACAGCACAGCACAGCACAGCACAGCACAGCACAGCACAGCACAGCACAGCACAGCACAGCACAGCACAGCACAGCACAGCACAGCACAGCACAGCACAGCACAGCACAGCACAGCACAGCACAGCACAGCACAGCACAGCACAGCACAGCACAGCACAGCACAGCACAGCACAGCACAGCACAGCACAGCACAGCACAGCACAGCACAGCACAGCACAGCACAGCACAGCACAGCACAGCACAGCACAGCACAGCACAGCACAGCACAGCACAGCACAGCACAGCACAGCACAGCACAGCACAGCACAGCACAGCACAGCACAGCACAGCACAGCACAGCACAGCACAGCACAGCACAGCACAGCACAGCACAGCACAGCACAGCACAGCACAGCACAGCACAGCACAGCACAGCACAGCACAGCACAGCACAGCACAGCACAGCACAGCACAGCACAGCACAGCACAGCACAGCACAGCACAGCACAGCACAGCACAGCACAGCACAGCACAGCACAGCACAGCACAGCACAGCACAGCACAGCACAGCACAGCACAGCACAGCACAGCACAGCACAGCACAGCACAGCACAGCACAGCACAGCACCTGGCACAGCACAGCACAGCACAGCACAGCACAGCACAGCACAGCACAGCACAGCACAGCACAGCACAGCACAGCACAGCACAGCACAGCACAGCACAGCACAGCACAGCACAGCACAGCACAGCACAGCACAGCACAGCACAGCACAGCACAGCACAGCACAGCACAGCACAGCACAGCACAGCACAGCACAGCACAGCACAGCACAGCACAGCACAGCTGCACAGCACAGCACAGCACAGCACAGCACAGCACAGCACAGCACAGCACAGCACAGCACAGCACAGCACAGCACAGCACAGCACAGCACAGCACAGCACAGCACAGCACAGCACAGCACAGCACAGCACAGCACAGCACAGCACAGCACAGCACAGCACAGCACAGCACAGCACAGCACAGCACAGCACAGCACAGCACAGCACAGCACAGCACAGCACAGCACAGCACAGCACAGCACAGCACAGCACAGCACAGCACAGCACAGCACAGCACAGCACAGCACAGCACAGCACAGCACAGCACAGCACAGCACAGCACAGCACAGCACAGCACAGCACAGCACAGCACAGCACAGCACAGCACAGCACAGCACAGCACAGCACAGCACAGCACAGCACAGCACAGCACAGCACAGCACAGCACAGCACAGCACAGCACAGCACAGCACAGCACAGCACAGCACAGCACAGCACAGCACAGCACAGCACAGCACAGCACAGCACAGCACAGCACAGCACAGCACAGCACAGCACAGCACAGCACAGCACAGCACAGCACAGCACAGCACAGCACAGCACAGCACAGCACAGCACAGCACAGCACAGCACAGCACAGCACAGCACAGCACAGCACAGCACAGCACAGCACAGCACAGCACAGCACAGCACAGCACAGCACAGCACAGCACAGCACAGCACAGCACAGCACAGCACAGCACAGCACAGCACAGCACAGCACAGCACAGCACAGCACAGCACAGCACAGCACAGCACAGCACAGCACAGCACAGCACAGCACAGCACAGCACAGCACAGCACAGCACAGCACAGCACAGCACAGCACAGCACAGCACAGCACAGCACAGCACAGCACAGCACAGCACAGCACAGCACAGCACAGCACAGCACAGCACAGCACAGCACAGCACAGCACAGCACAGCACAGCACAGCACAGCACAGCACAGCACAGCACAGCACAGCACAGCACAGCACAGCACAGCACAGCACAGCACAGCACAGCACAGCACAGCACAGCACAGCACAGCACAGCACAGCACAGCACAGCACAGCACAGCACAGCACAGCACAGCACAGCACAGCACAGCACAGCACAGCACAGCACAGCACAGCACAGCACAGCACAGCACAGCACAGCACAGCACAGCACAGCACAGCACAGCACAGCACAGCACAGCACAGCACAGCACAGCACAGCACAGCACAGCACAGCACAGCACAGCACAGCACAGCACAGCACAGCACAGCACAGCACAGCACAGCACAGCACAGCACAGCACAGCACAGCACAGCACAGCACAGCACAGCACAGCACAGCACAGCACAGCACAGCACAGCACAGCACAGCACAGCACAGCACAGCACAGCACAGCACAGCACAGCACAGCACAGCACAGCACAGCACAGCACAGCACAGCACAGCACAGCACAGCACAGCACAGCACAGCACAGCACAGCACAGCACAGCACAGCACAGCACAGCACAGCACAGCACAGCACAGCACAGCACAGCACAGCACAGCACAGCACAGCACAGCACAGCACAGCACAGCACAGCACAGCACAGCACAGCACAGCACAGCACAGCACAGCACAGCACAGCACAGCACAGCACAGCACAGCACAGCACAGCACAGCACAGCACAGCACAGCACAGCACAGCACAGCACAGCACAGCACAGCACAGCACAGCACAGCACAGCACAGCACAGCACAGCACAGCACAGCACAGCACAGCACAGCACAGCACAGCACAGCACAGCACAGCACAGCACAGCACAGCACAGCACAGCACAGCACAGCACAGCACAGCACAGCACAGCACAGCACAGCACAGCACAGCACAGCACAGCACAGCACAGCACAGCACAGCACAGCACAGCACAGCACAGCACAGCACAGCACAGCACAGCACAGCACAGCACAGCACAGCACAGCACAGCACAGCACAGCACAGCACAGCACAGCACAGCACAGCACAGCACAGCACAGCACAGCACAGCACAGCACAGCACAGCACAGCACAGCACAGCACAGCACAGCACAGCACAGCACAGCACAGCACAGCACAGCACAGCACAGCACAGCACAGCACAGCACAGCACAGCACAGCACAGCACAGCACAGCACAGCACAGCACAGCACAGCACAGCACAGCACAGCACAGCACAGCACAGCACAAGCACAGCACAGCACAGCACAGCCTGGCCTGGCCTGGCCTGGCCTGGCCTGGCACAGCACAGCACAGCACAGCACAGCACAGCACAGCACAGCACAGCACAGCACAGCACAGCACAGCACAGCACAGCACAGCACAGCACAGCACAGCACAGCACAGCACAGCACAGCACAGCACAGCACAGCACAGCCTGGCAGCACAGCACAGCACAGCACAGCACAGCACAGCACAGCACAGCACAGCACAGCACAGCACAGCACAGCACAGCACAGCACAGCACAGCACAGCACAGCACAGCACAGCACAGCACAGCACAGCACAGCACAGCACAGCACAGCACAGCACAGCACAGCACAGCACAGCACAGCACAGCACAGCACAGCACAGCACAGCACAGCACAGCACAGCACAGCACAGCACAGCACAGCACAGCACAGCACAGCACAGCACAGCACAGCACAGCACAGCACAGCACAGCACAGCACAGCACAGCACAGCACAGCACAGCACAGCACAGCACAGCACAGCACAGCACAGCACAGCACAGCACAGCACAGCACAGCACAGCACAGCACAGCACAGCACAGCACAGCACAGCACAGCACAGCACAGCACAGCACAGCACAGCACAGCACAGCACAGCACAGCACAGCACAGCACAGCACAGCACAGCACAGCACAGCACAGCACAGCACAGCACAGCACAGCACAGCACAGCACAGCACAGCACAGCACAGCACAGCACAGCACAGCACAGCACAGCACAGCACAGCACAGCACAGCACAGCACAGCACAGCACAGCACAGCACAGCACAGCACAGCACAGCACAGCACAGCACAGCACAGCACAGCACAGCACAGCACAGCACAGCACAAGCACAGCACAGCACAGCACAGCACAGCACAGCACAGCACAGCACAGCACAGCACAGCACAGCACAGCACAGCACAGCACAGCCTGGCACAGCACAGCACAGCACAACTGGCACAGCACAGCACAGCACAGCACAGCACAGCACAGCACAACTGGCACAGCACAGCACAGCACAGCACAGCACAGCACAGCACAGCACAGCACAGCACAGCACAGCACAGCACAGCACAGCACAGCACAGCACAGCACAGCACAGCACAGCACAGCACAGCACAGCACAGCACAGCACAGCACAGCACAGCACAGCACAGCACAGCACAGCACAGCACAGCACAGCACAGCACAGCTGGCACAGCACAGCACAGCACAGCCTGGCCTGGCCTGACACAGCACAGCACAGCCTGGCAGCACAACCTGACACAGCACAGCCTGGCTGGCACAGCACAGCACAGCACAGCACAGCACAGCACAGCACAGCACAGACACAGCACAACACAGCACAGCACAGCACAGCACAGCACAGCACAGCACAGCACAGCACAGCACAGCACAGCACAGCACAGCACAGCTGCTTACAGCACAGCACAGCACAGCACAGCACAGCACAGCACAGCACAGCACAGCACAGCACAGCACAGCACCGCACAGCACAGCACAGCACAGCACAGCACAGCACAGCACAGCACAGCACAGCACAGCCTGGCTGGCACAGCACAGCACAGCACAGCACGGCACAGCACAGCACAGCACAGCACAGCACAGCACAGCACAGCACAGCACAGCACAGCACAGCACAGCACAGCACAGCACAGCACAGCACAGCACAGCACAGCACAGCACAGCACAGCACAGCACAGCACAGCACAGCACAGCACAGCACAGCACAGCACAGCACAGCACAGCACAGCACAGCACAGCACAGCACAGCACAGCACAGCACAGCACAGCACAGCACAGCACAGCACAGCACAGCACTAGCACAACACAACACAACACAACACAGCACAGCACAGCCTGGCCTGACACAACACAGCACAGCACAGCACAGCACAACACAGCACAGCACCAACTGGCCTGGCCTGGCCTGGCCTGACACAGCACAGCACAGCACAGCACAGCACAGCACAGCACAGCACAGCACAGCACAGCACAGCTGGCACAGCACAGCACAGCACAGCACTGGCCTGTGCACTGTACAGCACAGCACAGCACAGCACAGCACTGTACAGCACAACCTGACACAGCACAGCCTGGCACAGCACAGCACAGCACAGCACAGCACAGCACAGCACAGCACAGCACAGCACAGCACAGCACAGCACAGCACAGCACAGCACAGCACAGCACAGCACAGCACAGCACAGCACAGCACAGCACAGCACAGCACAGCACAGCACCGGCACAGCACAGCACAGCACAGCACAGCCTGGCAGCACAGCACAGCACAGCACAGCACAGCACAGCACAGCACAGCACAGCACAGCACAGCACAACACAGCACAGCACAGCACAGCACAGCACAGCACAACGCTGCCTAGCACAGCACAGCACAGCACAGCACAGCACAGCACAGCACAGCACAGCACAGCACAGCACAGCACAGCACAGCACAGCACAGCACAGCACAACACAGCACAGCACAGCACAGCACAGCACAGCACAGCACAGCACAGCACAGCACAGCACAGCACTGCCTAGCACAACGCACAGCACAGCACAGCACAGCACAGCACAGCACAGCACAGCACAGCACAGCACAGCACAGCACAAGCACAGCACAGCACAGCACAGCACAGCACAGCACAGCACAGCACAGCACAGCACAGCACAGCACAGCACAGCACAGCACAAGCACAACACAACACAACACAGCACAACACAAACTGCACAGCACAGCACAACACAGCCTGTGGCCTGGCAGCACAGCACAGCACTGGCCTGGCCTGACACAACCTGGCCTAACCTGGCCACAGCACTGCTTCTTCTTCCAGCACAGCACAGCTGCTGGCACAGCACGGCACAGCACAGCACAGCACAACACAGCACAGCTGTAACCTGGCACAACCTGACTACAGCACAGCACAACCTGGCCTAGCCTGGCCTGGCCTGGCCTGGCCTGAAAGCACAGCACAGCACAGCACAGCACAGCACAGCCTGACACAGCACAGCACAGCACAGCACAGCACAGCACAGCACAGCACAGCACAGCACAACTACAGCACAGCACAGCACAGCACAGCACAGCACAGCACAGCACAGCACAGCACAGCACAGCACAACCTGGCACAGCACGAAAGCACAGCACAGCACAGCACAGCACAGCACAACACAGCACAGCACAGCACAGCACAGCACAGCACAGCACAGCACAGCACAGCACAGCACAGCACAGCACAGCACAGCACAGCACAGCACAACCTGGCACAGCACAGCACAGCACAGCACAGCACAGCACAGCACAGCACAGCACAGCACAGCACAGCACAGCACAGCACAGCACAGCACAGCACAGCACAGCACAGCACAGCACAGCACAGCACAGCACAGCACAGCACAGCACAGCACAGCACAGCACAAGCACAGCACAGCACAGCACAGCACAGCACAGCACAGCACAGCACAGCACAGCACAGCACAGCACAGCACAGCACAGCACAGCACTGCTTCTTCAGCACAACACAGCACAGCACAGCACAGCACAGCACAGCACAGCACAGCACAGCACAGCACAGCACAGCACAACCTGACACAGCACAACACAACACAGCACAGCACAGCACAGCACAGCACAGCACAGCCTGGCCTAGCCTGGCTGCTGGCCTGGCCTGACACAGCACAACCTGGCCTGGCCTGGCCTGACACAACCTGGCCTGGCCTGGCCTGGCCTGGCCTGGCACAGCACAGCACAGCACTGGCCTGGCCTGGCCTGGCCTGACACAGCACAACTGGCCTGGCACAGCACAGCACAACCTGGCCTGGCCTTCTTCCCCGGCACAGCACAGCACAGCACAACTGGCACGGCACAGCAGCACAACCTGGCCTGGCCTGGCACAGCACAGCACAACTGGCACAACCCCTGGCCTGGCTTCTTCAGCACAGCACAGCACAACTGGCTGTACAGCACAGCACAGCACAGCACAGCACAGCACAGCACAGCACAGCTACAGCCTGGCACAAGCACAGCACAGCACAGCACAGCACAGCACAGCACAGCACAGCACAGCACAGCACAGCACAGCACAGCACAGCCTGACACAGCACTGTGGCACAGCACAGCACAGCACAGCACAGCACAGCACAGCACAGCACAGCACAGCACAGCACAACCTAGCACAACACAACCTAGCACAACACAACACAACCTGACACAGCACAGCACAGCACAGCACAGCACAGCACAGCACAGCACAGCACAGCACAGCACAGCACAGCACAGCACAGCACAGCACAGCACAGCACAGCACAGCACAGCACAGCACAGCACAGCACAGCACAACGCTGGCACAACACAGCACAGCACCTTTGCTTACAGCACAGCACAGCACAGCACAACACAGCACAGCACAGCACAGCACAGCACAGCACAGCACAGCACAGCACAACTTCAGCACAGCACAGCACAGCACAGCACAGCACAGCACAGCACAGCACAGCACAACCCCAGCACAGCACAGCACAACACAGCACAGCACAGCACAACACAACCCAGCACAGCACAACCTGGCACAACCTGGCCTGACCACAACCTGGCACAACCTGACACAACCTGGCCTGACACAAGCACAGCACAACCTGGCCTGGCACAACCTGGCCTGACACAGCACAGCACAGCACAAGCACCAGCACAACCTGACCTGGCACAACCTGGCACAACTGGCCTGGCTGGCCTGGCCTGGCCTGGCCTGGCCTGGCCTGGCCTGACACAGCACAGCACAGCACAGCACAGCACAGCCTGGCCTGACACAAGCACAGCACCAGCACAAGCACAGCACAGCACAGCACAGCACAGCACAGCACAGCACAGCACAGCACAGCACAGCACAGCACAGCACAGCACAGCACAGCACAGCACAGCACAGCACAGCACAGCACAGCACAGCACAGCACAGCACAGCACAGCCTGGCCACAGCACAGCACAACAACTGGCCTGGCCTGGCCTGACACAGCACAGCACAGCACAGCACAGCACAGCACAGCACAGCACAGCACAGCACAGCACAGCACAGCACAGCACAGCACAACTGGCACAGCACAGCACCGGCCTGGCCTGGCACAACCCCTGGCCTGGCACAGCACAGCACAGCCTGGCCTGGCACAGCACAGCACAGCACAGCACAACACAGCACAGCACAGCACAGCACAGCACAGCACAGCACAGCACAGCACAGCACAGCACAGCACAGCACAGCACAGCACAGCACAGCACAGCACAGCACAGCACAGCACAGCACAGCACAACCTGGCACAGCACAACACAGCACAGCACAACACAGCACAGCACAGCACAGCACAGCACTGCAACGCACACAGCACAGCACAGCACAGCACAACACAGCACAGCACAACCACAACTGCCTAGCACAACACAACCTGACACAACCTGACACAACTGGCCTGGCCTGGCCTGGCCGCTGGCCTGGCCTGGCACAGCCTGGCCTGGCCTGGCCTGGCACAGCTGGCCTGGCCTGGCACAGCACAGCACAGCACAGCCTGGCCTGGCCTACCAGCACAGCACAGCACAGCCTGGCCTGGCCTGGCACAGCACAGAGCACAGCACAGCACAGCACAGCACAGCACAGCACAGCACAGCACAGCACAGCACAGCACAGCTTTCAGCACAGCCTGGCCTAGCACAGCACAGCACAGCACAGCACAGCTGGCCTGGCACAGCACAGCACAGCACAGCACAGCACAAGCACAGCACAGCACAGCACAGCACAGCACAGCACAGCACAGCACAGGCACAGCACAGGCACAGCACAGCACAGCACAGCACAGCACAGCACAGCCTGGCACAGCACAGCACAGCACAGCACAGCACAGCACAGCACAGCACAGCCGCACAGCACAGCACAGCACAGCACAGCCTGGCCTGGCACAGCACAGCACACAGCACAGCTGTACGGCACACAGCACCGGCACAGCACAGCACAGCACAGCACAGCTTGTTTGGCACAACTGGCACAGCACAGCCTGGCACAACTGACACAGCACAGCACAGCACAGCACCGGCACAGCTCGGCACAGCACAGCACAGCACAGCACAGCACAGCACAGCACAGCACAGCACAGCACAGCACAGCACAGCACAGCACAGCACAGCACAGCACAGCACAGCACAGCACAAGCACAGCACAGCACAGCACAGCACAGCACAGCACAGCACAGCACAGCACAGCACAGCACAGCACAGCACAGCACAACTCGCTGGCACTGGCCTGGCACAGCACAGCACAGCACAGCACAGCACAGCTGGCACAGCACAGCACAGCACAGCACAGCCTGGCACAGCACAGCCTGGCACAGCACAGCACAGCACAGCACTGGCTGGCCTGGCACAGCACAGCACAGCACAGCACAGCACAGCACAGCACAGCACAGCACAGCACAACCTGGCCTGGCCTGGCACAGCTGGCACAGCACAGCAGCCTGGCACAGCCTGGCACAGCACTGGCACAGCCTGGCACTGGCCTGGCCTGGCACACAGCTGGCTGGCCTGAGCACCGGCACAGGCACAGGCCTACAGCCTGGCCTGGCCTGGCACAGCACAGCACAGCTGGCACAGCACAGCACAGGCTGACACAGCACAGCACAGCGCGGCACAGCTTTCAGCTGGCTGTACAGCTGGCACAGACACAGCCTGACAGGCACAGACACAGCTTTCAGCACAGCCTGGCACTGGCTTGCAGCACGAGCACAGCCTGGCTGTACAGCACAGCCTGGCTGTGCAAGCACAGCACAGCACAGCACAGCACAAGCACAGCACTGGCACAGCACAGCACTGGCACAGCCTGCAGCACAACTGGCTGACACCGGCACAGCACACAGCACAGCACAGCACAGCGGCACAGCACAGCACAGCTGGCACAGCACAAGCACAGCACAGCACAGACACAGGCACAGCACAGCACTTCTTCTTCTAGCACAGGCACAGCACAAGCACAGCACAAGCACAACCTAGCACAGCACAGCACAGCACTTTAGCACAACTGGCACAACCTGGCACAGCACAGACACAGCACAGCAACTGAGCACAGCACAGCACAGCACCAGCACAGCACAGCCTGGCTGTTTTAGCACAGCACAGCACAGCTGGCAACTGGCTTCTTCCAGCACAGCACAACTGGCACAAGCACAGGCACAGCACAGCACAGCACAGCACAGCACAGCACTAGCACAGCACAGCACAGCACAACGCACAAGCACAGACACAGCACAGCCTGGCAACTGGCACACGGCACAAGCACAGCACAGGCACAGCACAGGCACAGCACAGCACAGCACAGCACAGCACAGCACAGCACAAGCACAGCACAGCACTGAGCACCAGCACAGCTGGCCTGGCCTGGCCTGGCACAGCACAGCACAACGCGCACAGCACCTTTGGCACAGCACAGCACAGCACAGCCTGACAGCACAGACACAGCACAGCACAGCACAGCACAGCACAGACACAGCACAGCCTGCAGCACAGCTGACAGCACAGCACAGCACAGCCTGGCACAGCTGGCACAGCACAGCACAGCCTGGCACAACAGCACAGCTGCTTACAGCACAACCCCTGACACAACCTGGCCTGGCCTGGCCTGGCACCGCACCTTGGCTGCTGGCACAGCCTGGCACAGCACAGCACAGCACAGCACAGCACAGCCCACAACTGGCACAGTGCTTGGCAGCTGGCACAGCACAGCACAGCACAACTGCTGGCACAGCACAGCACAGCACAGCACAGCACAGCACAGCACAGCACAGCACAGCACAGCACAGCACAGCACAGCACAGCACAGCACAGCACAGCACAGCACAGCACCAGCACAGCACAGCTGGCAGCACAGCACAGACACGAGCACAGCACAGCACAGCACAGCACAGCACAGCACAGCACAGCCTGGCACAGCACAGCACAACCTGGCACAAGCACAGCACAGCACAGCACAGCACAGCACAGCACAGCACAGCACAGCACAGGCACTTGCTGGCACAGCACAGCACAAGCACAGCACAGCACAGCACAGCACGAGCACAGCACAGCACAGCACAGCACAGCACAGCACAGCACAGCACAGCACAGCACAGCACAGCTTCTTACCAACTGGCACAGCACAGCACAGCACAGCACAGCACAGTGGCACAGCACAGCACAGCACAGCACAGCACAGCACAGCACAGCACAGCACAGCACCTTCCTTTGACACAGACACAGCACAGCACAGCACAGCACGAGCACGCTGGCACAGCACCAGCACAGCACAGCACAGCACAGCACAGCACAGCACAGCACAGACACAGCACAGCACAGCACAGCACAGCACAGCACAGCACAGCACAGCACAGCACAGCACAGCACAGCACAGCACAGCACAGGCACAGACACAGCACAGCACAGCTTACAGCACAGCACAGCACAGCACAGCACAGGCACAGCACAGCACAGCACAGCACAGGCACAGCACAGCACAGCACAGCACAGCACAGCTGTACAGCACAGCACAGCACAGCACCAACCTGGCACTAGCTTTACAGCACAGCACAGACACAGCACAAGCACCAGCAACTTCTTCAGCACAACTGGCTTACAGCACAACTGGCTTACAGCACAGCACAGCACAGCACAGCACAAGCACAGCACAACACAGCCACAGCACAGCACAGCACAGCACAGACACAAGCACAGCACAGGCACAGCACAACTGCACAACTGGGCACAGCACAGCACAGCACAGCACAGCCTGGCACAGCACAGCACAGCACAGCACAGCACAGCACAGGCACAGCACAGCACAGCACCAGCACAGCACAGCACAGCACAGCACAGCACAGCACAGCACAGCACAGCACAGCACAGCACAGCACAGCACAGCACAGCACAGCACAGCACAGCACAGCACAGCACAGCACAGCACAGCACAGCACAGCACAGCACAGCACAGCACAGCACAGCACAGCACAGCACAGCACAGCACAGCACAGCACAGCACAGCACAGCACAGCACAGCACAGCACAGCACAGCACAGCACAGCACAGCACAGCACAGCACAGCACAGCACAGCACAGCACAGCACAGCACAGCACAGCACAGCACAGCACAGCACAGCACAGCACAGCACAGCACAGCACAGCACAGCACAGCACAGCACAGCACAGCACAGCACAGCACAGCACAGCACAGCACAGCACAGCACAGCACAGCACAGCACAGCACAGCACAGCACAGCACAGCACAGCACAGCACAGCACAGCACAGCACAGCACAGCACAGCACAGCACAACCTGGCACAGCACAGCACAGCACAGCACAGCACAGCACAGCACAGCACAGCACAGCACAGCACAGCCTGGCCTGGCCTGGCCTGGCACAGCCTGGCCTGGCCTGGCACAGCACAGGCTTCCAGCACAGCACAGCCTGGCCTGGCACAGCACAGCACAGCACAGCACAGCCTGGCACAGCACAGGCCTGGCCTGGCACAGCCTGGCACAGGCACAGCACAGCCTGGCCTGGCACAGCACAGCACAGCACAGCGCAGCCTGGCCTGAGCGTGGCACAGCACAGCACAGCACAGCACAGCACAGCACAGCACAGCCTGGCACAGCACAGCACAGCACAGCCTGGCTGGCCTGGCCTGGCCTGGCCTGGCACAGCACAGCCTGCACAACCTGGCACAGCACAGCACTGCACACCTTACCTGGCCTAACCTAACCAGTTCCGCGCTCACCACCGCACTGCCTGAGCGCCACGAAATCACCTAATTCCGCGTTCAAAAATTCGAAAAAGTGGGTAAAAGTGGTCCGATTTCAGTTTTGAAAAGTGTTTTGTGTTTGTGTTACTGCGCTGCATCTGGACTAGTGTTGGTGAGGGCAACGGAGGAAAATTGGAGATTTTTCCAATTTTCTAACCCCAAAACCGGCCCAAAACCACACTAAAACCGGCATAACTACGAAACAAGATCGAGGACCCCCCAATTTTATACCATCGGAAGAAGCGGAATAAGGAGACGCGTCGAACAAGATTTTCACCAGATTTTTCCTGCAAAACCCTCGGGAGTTATTCAGGGAAAACTCTAAAAACCACGTGGCACGTGGTCCCTGATCCCGTGGGATTTCCCGGCATCCGAAGACGAGGGCAGCTGCGGGCAGCCGGGAGATCATCAAAACCGGTTCCAGCGGGAAGATCGGGCGAAAAACAGCGGAGCTACGGACAAATTAGTAGACTTTTTTACTGCACTATTTTGTGACAACCCTAGCACCCGGGATATTGACGGCTAGGAAGGCAAACTAGCAACAAAAAATCGGAAATTTACCACACTACCCAACCCCGTTTGCAGAACCCACGCGCCGTCGGTATCCTGGGAGATATAGGGAAAAAACAGAGCACAGGGAAAACTACCCCATTATTAGAGTCCCTTTTTGTAGGGGAAGGAGTAAATTTGGAGCGGTACTGTTCAGGGAAAAAATATTGGCCGCAGTAAGTACTACATTAATAACATTTTTTATTTATTTATTTTTTAATATTTTTCTATTTAGCGCCCATTTTCGGCAAAAAGCGGCCAATATTTCATCCCCTAACTTCGATATTTAATATCTAAGTGCAGTATTGCTCCAAAAATCTGGAATTAGTGTGTAAAGATAGATATATTACTCCCCTTTTATTTTAGTTTAATTTTAGAATTTTAAGACATATATAGACATAGTAATTAAGATTATAATAAGATAAAGTAGAATATTTTTGCACATAAATTTCGAAACTTTGAGGGGTTGTAGCGCGGGAACGGGGAGTGTTCTCCGGAATCTGCTTTCGCAGAAAGCATTTTTTTCGAAAGACGATTCGGGAGACACAAAAAATTTGGGGGTTGGTCCATTTCTGGGGGGGGTCAATTTCGGTTTGAGATTACGTAAATCGTAAAACCGAGATTGGCCATAACTCCGGAACGGGACCACCTACCCGAACGGGGTTTTCGCTGGGGGGATCAGCGCAGCCCGCGCCACAACCACCCCATAGGCGCTGATGCTCTACCTAGAGCCTACAAAAAAGTAGAGACGGAATTAAATCTAAATACCCTTTTAATATCCTACTAGGAAAGCTCGTATGATAAACTATATCTCAGCATTGTAAAGGGCTTATAAAAAGTAGTTTAGTTGGCTCAAATTTTGGTAGAGACATCGGAGCTCTACCAAATCGAGCTCTACTAAGTATCTTATAGAGCTTGCTGAGAGCTTCTCTGGGACCCCTCGCACGCCTCCGTACGACCCTTGGATCGGGAGATATAGGCGTTTGAAATTCAAGTTTGACAGCTTGGCCGCCATCTTGAATTTCTTAAAGCGACTGTATCTTCTGACCCCGCGGTCCTGTCGAGACGGGACTTTCTCTGGGGTGATTGGCATCACTGGGACCACCATCTCCGACACACCGGGGGCCTCTACGTAGAGTCGAAAATTTCGGCTCTACAAGGTGACCCATCGGAAGCTCAGGCGTGAGCCACCTGCCCCGGCGAAAACCCCGGCTCGCTACGGCGAATAGAGGCCGAGAAATCGTGGTTTTTGGATATTGGCGGCCATCTTGGACGCCATATTGAAAAACCAAACCGACTATATCTCGGCCGCTATTTGACCTGCGACGACGTGCGAGGCCTCTATCGTCACGCCAGGACAAAGCCTGTCACTTAGGCTAGACAAAAATCCCGCAAAATCCCGGGAAAACCGGGATCACTATAGCTCCGGGATTATAGGACGTAGAGATACCCGCGACACGTCCTTTGAAAGGGACTGGGTAGCTCTATAATATAGAATAGTTAGACGAAGCTCCAGGAGAGCAAAAACATATAAACAACAGAGCAGGTGCTCTCAAAACTTTTAATCTTTGTTTTAATTTTTTTTTTTTTTTTAATTTAATTCATTTTATCTTTCTTTATTAACTAGGTTTATCTAAGATAAACCGAACTGAACATACCTGCTGTAACACCTGGACCACGCTGACTGCAGCTGAAACATAAAAAATTATTATTAATAAAAAAGCATATTAATATACGTGTTAGTTTTAAGACAAAGTCAATTATCCGACTCTAAAACCTGTTATTTACCTAGTTTATTACCTTACCTTAACCTTATTAATTTTATAACTTATACAAACCTTTACCCATTACAACTCTGCTCACCGGAAACGGAAATCTGAAACAAGATGTTCGGCTTCCACACGCCCGCACGCAGACAAGCTGTAGACAAGGTGGAGGAAAGTCCTCCGACACAGAGGAAAACCCCTACCAAGGACAAAACTCCACCCGTCGCCGCGGTCAGACGCAGCATAGGCGAATGGGAGACCGGCAAACCTGAGCCGATACCCGGAAGCTCCACAGAACGCACCCCACCCAACACTAGAAAAACCACGCCAGTACCCACCGTGCCAAGGAAAGGCACAGTCAAGCGGATACTGGCGGAGAAGGAGGTGGAGGAGCCGACTACTTTGATGGACCAGACGCCGGGAGCGAAGTACGCAGGGCGTACAAAAGAAGCCCGAACGTGCCTGAGCAGAGGCAAGGCGTTCCTCGGCCAATCGAGGAACCTTAAGAGCGACCTAAAAGAAGGCCTCCAGAAAACATTAGACCAACTATATAGAATGGTCAAAGAAGGAGAAGCAGAAATCCAAGATTTAAAAAAGAAAAAGGAGCCCAAGGAACGAGAAGATAAAAATGGAACGGGAGAAATAACAAAAGAAGACAAGAGGAAATGGGAGGAAGATAAAATATTGGAAAAGCTGGATGAGAACAACAGACTCCTTAACGAAAATGGCAGGAGAATGGAGGAGCTAAAGACTCTAGTAGAAAGCCAAAAGGGCACTATGGAGCAACTGTCGTACGCGAACGTAGCGGCAGCTTCTACAAAAGGTAGAACAACACGTGGAGCTCTCCATTCTGTTGTCATTACTTCTGAGAACGAAAAAGACACTGGAGAAGAAGTTATGGAGATGGTCAGGAAAGCAGTGGACGCAAAGGAAGGATGGATAAAGGTAGAAAAAGTGAGGAAAGCAAAAAGACAGAAAGATAATTGTGGGATGCAGAATCAAAAGAGGACCGAAGGAAGATAAAGGAGAGAATAGAGAAAGCAGGAAGTCGACTCGTAGTCGAGGAAGTGAAGAACAAGGACCCGCTTCTGGTTCTAAAGAGCGTGCTCTCAGTGCATAGAGATGAGGAGGTACTGGCAGCTCTGAAGAACCAGAATCGGGAGGTTTTTCACGGCCTCGAAAACGAGGAGGACAGGACAAGGATCAGGTACCGGAAAAAGACGAGAAACCCCACACGACTCATGTTATCTTGTCTGTGACCCCTGCAATATGGAGAAGAGCCACTGAGGTAGGGAAGCTGCGTATAGACCTCCAACACGTAGTCGTCGAGGATCAGTCACCCCTAGTTCAGTGCTCGCAGTGCCTAGGGTACGGGCACAGTCGAAAATACTGCAGGGAAGCGGCTGAAGTCGTGTGCAGTCACTGCGGCGGACCGCACATGCGGGCGGGATGCCCGAATAGGGTCACCCAAGAGGCCCCAGACTGCATTAACTGCAGCCGAGCCTGCATTGAAAATCGAGCCCACAACGCCTTTAGTGATGAGTGCCCAGTAAGACGAAGGTGGGACGCGATAGCCAGAGCGTCCACCGCATACTGCTAAAGTGGCCAGAGAGGATAACGGCTATAAGCTGGCCCAGGCAAACTTACAGAGGAGCCAGCTTGCCACAAACGAAGTACTGCTCGAGGCTCAGGAAGCCAACATCTCAGCCGTACTCATGCAGGAGCCGTACGTTGGAAGGGAAGGAAGGGTGAAAAGTTACCGAGGTGTGAGAATTTATCAATGCCCCGGCATAGGAGAGGGGACTGTTAAAGTTGCAATAGCAGTTCTGAACGACGACCTTGACGTCATCCAGTGCCCAGAATTGACGACCAATAACATCGTGGTCGTCAAAATCCGAACCAGAGCCTGGACAATCACCCTCGTGTCGTATTACTTTGAACCGGACCAACCCATCCAACAGTACATAGAATCGCTGAAAGAAGTACGCGCAACCCACAAGGAGAAGATGTTGATAGGGGGTGACGCAAATGCGAAGAGTGCCTGGTGGGGCAGCGGAAAGGAGGACCTGAGAGGAGAGCAGTGGAGTGGTGGCCTAAATGAGATGGGGCTACATGTGCTAAACTCCGGTGAAATACCTACCTTCGACACCATACGAGGCGGAATACGGTACAGCAGCCACGTTGACGTCACAGCGTGTTCCGAAGACTTACTCGACCTGGTAGAGGACTGGAAAGTAGATGAGGGAATGATAAACTCGGATCACAACGCCATCACATTTAGGGTTAAATTGAAAAAGTCTAAAGGGATAACCATAGAAAGAACTACCAGACAATACAACACTAAAAAGGCAGATTGGGAGAAGTTCCGTGAGGAACTTCTCAAAATCATGCAAGAAAAAGAAATAAATACGGAAGAAATAGATAAAATTAATAACAAAATAGAATTAGAAGAAATAGTAAATAAAATTAATATAATGATGGAAGAAACATGCAAAAATACAATACCTAAAAAGAAGAAAAAGATACACTTACCCTGCCGTGGTGGTCTGAGCAACTTGCAGCCCAAAAGAAAGAAGTCGCTACCAGGAAGAGAAGAATCAGGAACGCAGCTCCAAACCGAAGACAGATGGTGGTCAGCCTGTACCTGGAACAGAAAGAAAAGTATGAGAAGATGGTCGAGGAGGAAGTCACCAGGAGTTGGAAGGAATTCTGTGGAAAACAAGACAGAGAAGGAATGTGGGAGGGAATATATAGGGTAATAGGAAGGACAGAGAAAAGGGAAGAGGACCTACCACTGATAAAAGAGGGAATAGTTCTGGACGCAGAGAACTCCGCAAAATACCTGGCAGAAACTTTCTACCCGGAGGACAAGGTGGAAGACGACAACGCGGCACACGAAATTAGAAGAGCGAAAGCAAGCGCAATGAATGAAAAGGATCATGACGATCACGACCCTCCATTCACAATGGCAGAGCTCGAGGATGCCGCGAGGTCGTTCAACCCCAAGAAGGCTCCAGGGGCCGACGGATTCACCGCAGACATCTGCCTAGGCGCCATAACAACGGCACCAGAATTCTTCCTGGCTCTCTTCAACAAATGCCTAGCACAACACCACTTTCCAAAGATTTGGAAAGAGGCTACTGTGATCGTGCTAAGGAAGCCGGGAAAGGAGGTATACACTGTCCCCAAATCATACAGGCCGATTGGTCTATTGCCTGTGATGGGGAAGGTGTATGAAAAGATGGTGATGAACCGCCTCAAACACCACACACTCCCGAAGATCAGCAGGAGACAGTACGGGTTTATGCCGCAAAGGAGCACCGAGGACGCCCTCGTTGCCCTAATGGACCATCTGCGAGCAATCCTTCTTGAAAAGAAGATTGCAACAGTGGTATCGTTGGACATCGAGGGCGCCTTCGATAGCGCCTGGTGGCCGGCGATAAAAACCCGACTGTATGAAGAGAGGTGCCCTTCAAACCTGAGGAGAGTCCTGGGCAGCTACCTCAGCGAGAGGTCTGTAGAGGTAAGATATGCCGGAGCCTCACACAAGAGGAAGACGGAGAAGGGGTGCGTACAAGGCTCGATAGGAGGACCGATCCTCTGGAACCTGCTGTTAGACCCGTTACTCAAGGAGTTGGAGCAAAGAGGGCACTATGTGCAAGCCTTTGCAGACGACATAGTACTGGTCTTCAGCGGGAAGGAGGCTCGAGATATCGAGGGACGGGCCAATGCTGCTCTCGAACATGTTCGGGCGTGGGGAGTCGAAAACAAGCTCAAATTTGCCCCGCACAAAACGTGCGCGATGGTGGTCACAAAAAGCTTGTTTACGACACGCCACCCCTGAGCATGGGAGGGACCGACATTGGAATGTCCACCGAGACCAAGGCCCTCGGCCTCACGATCGCCCACAAGTTGACGTTTACTCCCCATGTCACCAATGTCTGCGGAAAAGCGCTTGCTATTTACAAGCAGCTTATCAGAGCGGCAAGGGTGAACTGGGGACTGAACGACGAAGTGGTCAGATCTATATACACTGCGGCAGTAGAGCCCATCATACTGTACGCATCGGCAGCATGGGCACCGGCAGCAGAGAAGCTAGGAGTACGGAAGCAGTTGAGCGCAGTCCAGAGGGGCTTCGCCCAAAAAATGTGCAGGGCGTATCGAACGGTCTCCCTCAACGCCGCGCTGCTGTTGACGGGCACACTCCCACTAGACCTCCGAGTTCGTGAGGCGGCTGCACTATATGCAGCCAAGAGGGGGGCCCCGAGACAGGAGCTGGGCGATAGGGAAGTGGAGAGAATGATGCCGAAAATCGGCGCCCCACACCCGGCAACTCAACAGAAGCTGGCTTTCGGAAGCTTGGTGGACGAGCAGCAGTACCAGACTCATAGTGATTACGCTATGAGAATCTTCACAGACGGCAGTAAGATCGAGGGTAAGGTTGGCGCGGCAGTCTCTGTGTGGAACACCGAGCACGAGACAAAGGCCCACAAACTTGCCCTCTCGCCGTACTGCTCTGTCTACCAAGCGGAGCTACTAGCTCTACTAAAAGCCACCGAAGTGGCCCTTAAGAGCAAGGAGCGCAAAGTCGCAATTTATTGCGACTCGAGATCGGCCCTCGAAACAGTGACCAATTTCCATGCCCCTCACCCACTAGCAGTCGAAACTAGGAAGAACATTGAAACTGCAGACTCCAGAATAAGGACATATCCTTGTTCTGGATCAAAGCTCATGTAGGATTAGTGGGGAATGAGAGGGCCGATGTCCTTGCAAAGGAGGCAGCTTTGAGGTTGAAGCGGAAGCCCGACTATGACCGGTGCCCTGTGTCATTCGTGAAGCGTAGCATCCGTGGTGAGACGCTTCGCGAATGGGACAAAAGGTACAGGTCGGAGGACACCGCTTCAACAACAAAGATATTCTTCCCAGGAGCTGTAGAGGCGTACAGGGTGGTTAGAAAAATTAAGTTTGAGGGTGTTATTACACAAGCACTCACACGCCATGGGGATTCTCCTCATACTTGCACAGATTCAAGTGTAAGGAGAGTCCTTCGTGTGAATGCGAGCCCCAAGCGCAGGAAACTATTCTCCACTTGATACTTGACTGTCCTATCCTGTCCTATAATAGATTTAACTTTGAGCAGGAACACAACTTGAAATTAGATAAGAATAGTATAAGTTTGATAATGAATAGCAAGTTAAGATATCCATTTTTAGAATATTGTAAACAAATAGTAATAAGAGCAAATAATAGAAATAAGACCTAGGAATAAGTATATAGTGAAATATATAATGATTATATATAAGCATATATACTAAATGTAAGAATAGTTAAATAAAATGTATAGATAATAATAGCATAATAAACTGTAAGTAGTAAATGAGAATAGATGTAAGATAATAATAAGTCATAAAATGTAAAAACATAATAATTGGAACAGAACGAGAGTAAATTTATTTCCCTGTCTATATACAAACAGAAATAAAGGCTCTGAGCCACAAAAGTAGTTAGAGTAGTTAAGCGCAGCAGAATAGATGGTCCTCCCAGACCTCAAGAGCAAAAGATGATGAATGAAAGAAAGAACAAGTATGCGGAATAAAAGTACGAGAGGAATAAAAGCGAGAACTGGAATGTAAGAGTCACAAACAAATTGTTAATATAGGCTCCGATGACGTTGGAGGTAGTCGCATAAAAAAAAAAAAAAAAAAAAAAAAAAAAAAAACCTAACCCAACCTAACCTAACCCAACCTCACCTAACCTAACCTACCCTACCCTATCCTACCCTAACCTAACCTAACCTAACCTAACCTAACCTAACCTAACCTAACCTAACCTAACCTAACCTAACCTAACCTAACCTAACCTAACCTAACCTAACCTAACCTAACCTAACCTAACCTAACCTAACCTAACCTAACCTAACCTAACCTAACCTAACCTAACCTAACCTAACCTAACCTAACCTAACCTAACCTAACCAAAACTCGATTTTCGGATCACTCAGAGAGCACCTACGTTGCCCAAACTTCTGTCGAAATAGCTCCTAATTTATCCCTAGCAATAGCCGAAAACCCGAGGGTTCTATCCCCAATACTTTTTCAGAAATTATTTTTTTTCCCATTTTCGTACTTAGCGTTTTGTCGTCGTCGATTTCCCATACAAAATTTAGTCTCAGTATTTAATTAATAGTTAATTAGTCTTCATCCCTACCATTTTGCACTCTTAATATCGTTTTTAGTATTTGTCTTGCCCCATCTTTTGGTACCTTTCCCGTTTTCCTAAGTTTGATAGCCGCTGAGATATCATCTCACAAAGTTGGACTTGCAAAAGTTCCATAGTAAAAATTCTGCGCTTAGGTAAACTTTTTCCCCGTCGATTCTTAAATATCATTGGAACCTAAAATCACTATCTCCGTCATAACTCAGTCATTTCTCATAGTACCGTAAATTATAGCATATCATTTTAGAGGTAATATCCCTCCCCATCTTTTGAAATATTCTGCCCCCAAATCTCTTAACCTTTTGACTGCCCCCATTTAGTATATTCTTACATCTTAATTATTTTATATCTCTATAAATAGCTTCCTAATTAAGTTTGTTCTTAATCCATATACTTGTTTCCGTATTTACATATCATTTAACCTTTTTACTGCAAATTTATTAACCTTTTTTACGCCGATTGCATCTTGAAATTTAGTTATAATTTGTTACAAAGTTGTTTTATAGCTGTCTATACGTTGTTTTTGTTACGGGTGACAATGTTGCGTTCTCCTATTAAGAACAAGAGTCTCACCCCGAGGAGGGCAAGTGCTGGGGAGATGGAGTCGAGTTCCGTCTCGACACAGTCTCTGGCAAAGACCATCATTGCCTCTCCGGTAGCTTCTGCTTCAGCTGCGGCTACAAAACCTGCCCCCAAAAGGCCTAAACCCGGGACAGACCTTCCCCATACACCAACTCAACCCCCGAAAGGCTCCCTCATGTCCCACAAAATGCCAGTCGGGTATCAGAGGCAGAGTTATGCCTGATTAAGATCAGGGAGAGTCTAAAGGAGAGCAGGAACACCAGGACGGATATTAAGGTAACCGTCTCCCGCATGGTGGAGCGTCTGTTTTGGCTTGTAAAGGAAGCGGAAGAGAAGAGTGGGAAGACGGAGGATGTAATCGTTGTCGCTGAAGGCAGATGCAGCGAAGGAGTTAGAGAGAGAGAGGAAGAGGAAAGGAAAATGTTAGAAGCAATCAGAGAGCATAGCATTTTAATAAGGAAAAATCAGGAAGAGATGGAAAGCCTTAAGGGAATGCTGCAAGAACAGAAGGAGTTGTTAGCAGAAGGACCTAGGACTTACGCCGGCGTAGTCGTGGCGGCCACTCGCAAAGTCCAGCCCGCAGAGGCGATGCACTCAGTGGTTATCACCTCAGCCGATGACCAGGAAACCGGCGACCAGGTCCTGAAAAAGATAAGAGAGGCGGTTAATGCAAAAGAAGAAGGCATGAAAATAGAAAAGATAAGAAAGGCGAAAGACAGGAAAGTCATTATTGGCTGCAGATCCAAAGAGGAAATAGGAAAAGTGACAGAGAAAATAAGGTCATCAGGGAAGAGCCTCAAAGTTGAGGAGATAAAGAACAAAGACCCCCTGGTAATCTTGAAAGACGTCATGGGCTATAACAGCAATGACGAAATTCTCTCTGGCATTCGATCGCAGAACAAGGAGCTGTTCCAGGGAGTGGGGAAGGATGATGACAGAATGGAAGTTCGGTACAGGAAACCTACTAGGAACCCCTTACCACCCACATCGTTGTCAAACTCTCGCCGCTTCTCTGGAACCGCCTCACCGAAGCAGGAGTGCTGCACGTCGACCTGCAAAAGATAATTGTGGCTGATCAGTCGCCTCTTGTTCAGTGCTCTAAATGTCTGGGCTACGGGCACAGCAGACGCTTCTGTGAACAACCAGCAGAAATCTGCGGTTACTGTGGAGGCAAGCACACCAGAGCAGAGTGCACCAGCAGGCAGTCCGGCGAGGCACCGAAGTGCTGCAACTGCACTAATGCCAAACTGGAAAGCGTGGAGCACACTGCCTTCAACAGTGACTGCCCGATCAGACGGCGGTGGGACTCGTTAGCGAGGTCCGCCGTCGCTTACCGCTGCTAAGGGCGTCCCTGTGAACAATGGAAACGGCACACAATCAACAAGCATCTCCACTCAGTATAGAGTCATACAGGCTAATCTACAACGTTGTCAGCTCGCAACATCTGAGCTCATGCTAGAAGCGACAAAAAGGAAGATCTCTTTGGCTATGGTTCAGGAACCCTATGTAGGAGCGATGACTGAAATGAAGACATACACTGGAACAAGAATCATCCAATGCAACCGTCCATCACACACCGACAATAAATCAGCCATCGTCCTATTTAACAGTGAAATTGACATTACCCCTTGCCCCGACCTAACAACTGAAAACATGACCGTAGCAAAACTTAAAACCACAAAGTGGGAAATAGGGATAGTGTCAGTTTACCTACATGGGGATGAGCCAATAGATCGAGACATCGAGCATATGACGAAAATAATCAAAGAGATTGGAACAAAAGACTTGATACTGGGTGGAGATATCAATGCCTGGAATATCTGGTGGGGCAGTCGAGAGACTAACCACCGAGGAGAGGCGATCGCGGGTATGTTCGAAGAGCAGGGGTTACAAATACTCAACAGTGGCACACAGCCAACATTTGACACCATAAGAGGAGACAGGAGACTGACCAGCTGTGTCGACGTAACCACCTGCTCCGAGAACATACTCAGCAAGATCGATGGATGGCGAGTGGCAAGTGGCGTCACGAGTTCCGACCACTGTGCAATTTTATTTAATATCAGTTTAGAAAAATCACAGGGCACTGAAATCAAGCGTACAACACGAATTTATAATACACGAAAAGCTAAATGGGAGCTATTCACGGAAACATTTAAAGAACAATTACTAGAACATAACATACAGGAAGAAAACATTAATAACATAGATAATACAACTGAATTAAATAACACATTAGAAATATATACAAACGCCATAGTAAATTCATGTGACTCTGCAATACCTAGAAAAATAAACCAAAGAACGCTTACCTTACCGTGGTGGTCGGAGGAACTTGACGAAATGAAGAAGAAGGTGGCTACAATGAAGCGTCGCATAAGATGTGCCGCACCATGTCGCAGACCCGCAGTCGTCCTGGATTACCTGAAACAGAAGGAAATCTATGAGAATGCAGCAAAAACAGCACAGACAGATAGCTGGAAAAACTTCTGTGGAAGGCAAGACAGGGAGGGACTGTGGGAAGGGATTTACAGGGTGATAAGACGAACATCAAAATGGCAAGAGGATGAATTACTCGTTACAGAAGGCACTTCTCTGAACGCCGAACAATCGGTGAAATTGTTGGCAGAAACCTTCTACCCCATCGATGACAAGGAGGCGGATAACTCGGAGCATCAAAGGGTTAGACAACTGGCACTGGCAATAAACCAAGCTGAAAGCGATGAGGCCCCAGACCCTCAGTTTACCAAGGACGAATTATTGAGGGCAGCTCAAAGCTTTAACCCAAAGAAGGCTCCGGGCAGAGACGGTCTTACCGCGGACATTTGCGGAAGAGCCATTGCTCAGAGACCGGAAATCTTCCTAGCACTGACCAACAAATGCCTTGAACTCGGACATTTCCCGGACTTGTGGAAGGAAGCTACCACCATCATACTTCGCAAGCCCGGGAAGGAGAATTACAGCACTCCCAAATCGTTAAGGCCTATAGGTCTCTTGCCAGTGCTAGGTAAGATTTTCGAAAAAATGCTGATGGCCAGACTAAAATTCCACATCGTTCCAAAACTAAGCAAAAACCAATTCGGTTTCGTTCCGCAGAGAAGTACAGAAGACGCCCTCTATATCCTAACGAAGCATATCATGGAAAAGATACAAGAGAAGAAAATTATCACAATGGTCTCTCTGGATATAGAGGGAGCCTTCGATAGTGCCTGGTGGCCAAAAATAAAATTAAGATTAGCTGAGGAACAATGCCCATTAAATCTGCGGAAGGTCATGGACAGCTATCTGCATAACAGAGCGGTGCGAGTAAGATATGCTGGACAGGAGCACTTGAGAGCCGCAGAAAAAGGCTGTGTACAGGGCTCTGTAGGCGGGCCAATACTATGGAACCTGCTGTTGGACCCACTCCTCAAAGACCTGGAGAAGAGAGGGTACTACTGCCAGGCCTTTGCGGACGATATCGTCTTGGTGTTCGACGGCAAGGATGCCGAGGAAGTAGAGGTCCAGGCCAATAGAGCCCTGGAATACGTGCATGTGTGGGGTATTGAGAACAAACTCAAGTTTGCCCCACACAAGACTAACGCCATGGTCATGACAAGGAAGTTAAAATATGAGTTGCCAAAAATCTATATGGGAGGTACCAGTATCATCATGGTGGAACAAATCAAAATACTTGGAGTCATCATAGACTCCAAACTCACATTCACCTCCCATATAAGCGCTGTATGTGTAAAAGCGCTCAACATATATAAACAACTTTCCAGGACTGCGAAAACCAACTGGGGACTGCATCCAGATGTTATTAGAACTATCTACACAGCGGTGATTGAACCTATTATCTGTTACGCCTCTAACATCTGGGCACCCGCTGTGGAGAAGATAGGCGTCCGAAAACATCTCGATGCAGTCCAAAGAGGCTTTGCACAAAAAATCTGTAAGGCATATAGAACGGTGTCTCTGCACTCGGCATTAGTGCTAGCTGGAATTCTTCCCCTTGACCTCCGCATAAAGGAATCCGCGGCTCTATACAAAGCAAAAAGGGAGAAATCCAGCTGGTACCGGACAGGGACA
This sequence comes from Maruca vitrata, assembly GCA_039566165.1. Classification (NCBI taxonomy): domain Eukaryota; kingdom Metazoa; phylum Arthropoda; class Insecta; order Lepidoptera; family Crambidae; genus Maruca; species Maruca vitrata. The sequence goes on along the minus strand of CM076942.1, from coordinate 4,177,692 downwards.
TCGAGCAGAGAACACCGTTCGCCTCTAAACCCCACCCGGCACTACAAAGGACGGAACAATTTGTGTGTCTGGAAACCCGGGCCTCGGTCGAACTGCACAACACACAATCCGTCCGTATTTTTACGGACGGAAGCAAAATAGATGGCCAGGTGGGAGCTGCTCTTTCCATCTGGAAAGAAGACATAGAATCCAAAAGCATAAAGCTAAAACTGGACAATAATTGCAGCGTGTTTCAAGCAGAACTCCTGGCCATCAAAAGAGCGACAAGAGAAGTGCTGCGCTCCCGGGAAGATTCCTATGGGATCTATAGTGACTCCCGTTCGGCCCTCGAGACGGTGAGCAACCCGTGCACCCTCAACATCATCGCAGAAGAGGTGCGCCAAGAACTTAAAGCCGCACGAGACCAAGGCAAAAACGTTCACCTCTTCTGGATCAAGGCGCATGCGGGTCTCGAGGGTAACGAAAGAGCCGATGAGCTGGCAAAGAGTGCAGCCACAAATGTGAAGAAAAAGGCAGACTATGATGAGTACCCGGTATCATTCGTCAAGAGACTCATTCGCAAGGAGTCCCTTGACGAATGGAACCGGAGATACCAACAAGGAACGACTGCAAAGACGACGAAGCTCTTCCTGCCCGACGCTATAGAAGCCTACAAGACGCTGAGGTCTGTAGATATGGATGGCACTCTAGCGCAAGTCTTGACGGGTCACGGTGGGTTCTCGGAGTACCTGCACCGCTTTAAGTGCACCGGGAGCCCATCCTGCATATGTGACCCGGATAAAGAGGAATCGGTCGAACACCTGCTGCTGGAGTGCCCTATAAACGGGAGTAAGCGATTTGACCTGGAACAAAGGATCCAGCAGAAGATGAAAAGAGAGGCATTGCAGGAGATGATGTCGGACGACAAGGTTCGACCACATCTCCTGCAATATTGCAAAGAAATAACAATGCAATGCATTCTAAGAAATAAAAATAAGTAGTAAGTTATTATATAATATATATATATATATATATACATATTTATTTCGATTATGTACAGCTAAGAACAAGATAGCAAATATAACAACTAGAAATAAAAACGTCTCGGATAACGTCCGAGGGACAAAGACTAAACCAAAAAAAAAAAAAAAAAAAAAAAAAACCTAACCTAACCTAACCTAACCTAACCTAACCTAACCTAACCTAACCTAACCTAACCTAACCTAACCTAACCTAACCTAACCTAACCTAACCTAACCAGTTCCGCGCTCGCCGCACCCCTGAGCGCCACGAAATAACCAAACTCCGCGCTAAAAAATTCGTAAAAGTGGCAAAAGTGGTCCAAATTCAAATTTGAAAACGGTGTTGTGATTGTGAAATTGTGCTGCATCTGGGATAGTGTTGGTGAGGGCAACGGAGGAAAATTGGGGATTTTTCCCATTTTCTAACCCCAAAACCGGCCCAAAACCACACTAAAACCGGCATAAATACGAAACAAGATCGAGGACCCCCCAATTTTATACCATCGGAAGAAGCGGAATAAGGAGACGCGGCGAACAAGACTTTCATCAGATTTTTCCTGCAAAACCCTCGGGAGCTATTCAGGGAAAACACTAAAAACCACGTGGCACGTGGTCCCTGATCCCGTGGGATTTTCCGGCATCCGAAGACAAGAGCAGCTGCGGGCAGCCGGGAGATCATCAAAACCGGTTCCAGGACGAAAATCGGGTGAAAATTGGCGGAGCTACAGAGAAACTGGTGAACATTTTCACAAGACTTTTTTGTGACAACCCTAGCACCCAGAATATTGACGGCTAGGAAGGCAAATTAACAACAAAAAATCGGGTATTTAATAGACTTTACAACCCCGTTTGCAGAGTCCACGCGCCGTCAATATCCTGGGAGTTATAGGGATAAAACAGAGAGCAGGAAAAACCACCCCCATTTTAAAGCTCCTTTTTGGAGGGGAAGGGGTGACACTGGAGCAATACTGTATAAGGAAAAAATATTGGCCGCAGTAAGTTTTACATACTAAAAATTTTTTTATTTAATTATTTTCGAATAGCATCCCTTTTAGCGCCTGTTTTAGGCAAAAAGCGGCCAATATTTCATCCCCCAACTTTAATATTAAATATTAGGGTACAGTATTGCTCTAAAAATCTAAAATTTGTCTTAAAAATTAGATAAATTATCCGCTTATAGAATAAGATAGTTTCAAGAATTTTTAGATACATACATTTATAGATATTAAGTATATAAACTGCTTAGGTAGAATTAAAATTTCAATAAATTCCGTAACTTTGAGGGGTTGTAGCGCGGGAACGGGGGGTGTTCTCCAGAATCGGCTTTCGCAGAGTGCATTCTTTTCGGGAGGCGATTCAGGAGACACCAAAAGTTTGGGGGTTGGTCCACTTTTGGGGGGGGTCAATTTCGGTTTGAGATTACGTAAATCGTAAAACCGAGATTGGCCATAACTCCGGAACGGGACCACCTACCCGAACGGGGTTTTCGCTGGGGGATTCAGCGCGGCCAGCGCTACAACCGCCCCATAGAAGCTAACGCTCTAACTAGAGGTCCTAAAAAAGTAGAGTCGGAGACAAACCGAAAATTTTATAAAATTTTTTACGAGGAAAGTTAGCAATAGATATTTAATATAGTAACAGATAAGGGCTTATGAAAAGTAAGTTAATCTGACTGATTATTGGTAGAGTCATCGGAGCTCTACCAAAACGAGCTCCACTAAGCAGCTTATAGAGCTCGCTGAGGGCTCTTCAGGGACCCCTCGCACGCCTCCGTACGACTCCCGGATCGGAAGATATAGGCGTCCGAAGTTCAAGTTTGACAGCTAGGCCGCCATCTTGAATTTCTTAAAACGGCTATATCTTCTGACCCTGCGGTCCTGTCGAGACGGGACTTTCTCTGGGGTGATAGGCATCACAAGGAGCACCATCTCCAACACACCGGGGGCATCTACTTGGAGTCGAAAATTCGGCTCTACAAAGTGACCCATCGGAAGCCCAGGAGTGAGCCACCCACCCCGGTGAAAACCCCGGCTCGCTACGGCGAATAGAGGCAGAGAAATCGGGGTTTTTGGATATTGGCGGCCATCTTGGACGCCATATTGAAAAACCAAACCGACCATATCTCGGCCGCTACTTGACCTACGACGACGTGCGAGAGCTCTATCGTCACGCCAGGACAAAGCCTGACACTCAGGTTTGACGAAAATCCCGAACAATCCCGGGAAAACCGGGATTACTATAGCTCCGGGATTACTGGACGTAGAGCTACTCGCGACACGTCCTTTGAAAGGGACAGAGTAGCTCTATACTATAGGCTAGTCTAGACGAAGCTCCAGGAGAGCAAAAACATTTTAACATAGAGCAGGTGCTCTATAAAATTTTTATTGTTTTTATTATTTTAATTTATTTTATTTAATTTTAAATTTAACTTGACACCTTCTATTAAGTAATTATAGAAACTAGGTATAGAAATATAGTAGAAAATATATGGGCATAAGTAGGAGAGTGGACTAAAAACTGAAGAGCACTTACCAGCCAACAGCTGCTGCCAGGTAGGTTTTCTTCTAAAAAAGGCGACACGGAGTCAGGCACACGCGCAGAGACCTGAAACAAATAAACAAATAAATAAAAATAAAAAATATACAAACCATAGTGTTTTATTAATCCCCATTGGCCCCCCTCCTCCTTTAAACTAGTTAAACACATTTTTATTTCTAACTTATATCTTCTTTTAAAACTTTTACAAACCTTGACTATTGCCCAGATATTAATATTCTACATCTTACCTCAACTGACGCATCCCCGTAGCTATGTTCGGCTTCCACACACCCGCCAAAAAGACAACGCAGGAAGACAAGATGAAATCTGCAGAAAATAAACCTCAAAGCCCTGCAGAGCAGCCAACGCCGGAAAAATCAAAGACGGCAGTCAGACGGAGCATCGGAGAGTGGGAGACTGGTAAACCAGAACCACAGCATAGCAGCCCAATAGACTGCACTCCCCAAACATCGAGACGCAGACCACCCTTGATTCCGGCAGGACCGAAGAAGGGAAGCACGCAGCCGACGCGACGACTCTCCACCGAAAAGGTAGACCTGACGAACCTGTCACCAGAAAGGAGGACGAATGCTAAAAAAGCGCACAAAAGTAGAGTCGCAGAAGCCAGAGAGTGCCACAACACAGCGAAGTTACACCTCAACAGCTCCAGAAATATAAAAACGGACCTGAAAGAGGGCATCGCATCAATGGTGGAGCGGCTCTACCAATTGGTTAAGGAAGCAGAAGCCGAACTAGGGGAAAAGATGAAACAGAAAGCAGACAAATTGGAGCCGAAGGAAGAATCTGAGAGAAAACCAGTAGAAACAGAGGACAAAATTAGCGGATTAGAAAAAGAACTAATAGAGACACTCAAGGAACACAAAAAACATATCGACGACCACAAGAAGGAAATGGAAAAGCTACGAGAAACAGTGGAAAAGAACATTGAGTCAGCAGTCACAGATAGAGCCACTTACGCATCAATGGCAGCAAAGTCAGCGCCAGCTCCCCGGCAACCAGAGAACCAGGCACTGCACTCCCTGATTGTCGCGTCGAAAGACGAGACCGAAACGGAGATCAGGGTACTGGACCACATCCGAAAGGCGGTAAACGCTAAAGACGGATGGGTCACAGTGGAGCGTGTAAGGAAGGCAAAGGACCGAAAGGTAATTCTGGGCTGCAAGACCAAGGAAGCCAGAGAAAAGGTTCAAGAGAGACTGAAAAGAGCAGGCCATCTCCAGTTCGAGGAAGTGAAGAACCACGACCCGATGCTGGTGCTAAGGGGCGTTTTGAAATGCTACAGCGACGAGGACGTCAAAACGGCCCTTAGAAACCAGAACGAGGACGTTTTTCGCGGCCTCGAAAAGGAGGAGGACAGGCTGGAGATCCGGTTCAGAAAAAGAACGAGGAACCCACACGTGGAACACGTTGTCCTAAAGGTAGCACCCAAAATATGGAACCGAATGATAGTACAGAAGTCGGTTCATATCGACATACAAAAAGTTAAAGTGGAGGATCAAACCCCGTTAGTCCAATGCTCGCTCTGTTTGGGTTATGGACACGGCAGACGATTCTGCAAGGAAACTACAGCTAAGTGCAGCCACTGCGGAGGGCCTCACTTGAAATATAAATGCCCCGAGTGGATAGTAGGCAGCGCACCATCATGCTGCAACTGCACAGCCGCCAAAATGGACAACGTGGCCCACAACGCATTCAGTGGGGAGTGCGTTGTACGGAAAAAGTGGGACGATATAGCCAGAGCAAAGGTCCAGTACTGTTGAGAAAGTCCCGACCAGCACAAGGGCAGGCAACCCCACCAGAGGATACGGCGTAGTAGCCCAAGCCAACCTCCAGAGGAAGGAACTAGCGACAACCGAACTCATGATTGAGGCTAGTGAGCGCAAAATCGCAATAGCGTTGGTCCAGGAGCCATACGTGGGAGGAATTCGAAGGATGAAGGACTACAGTGGAACGCGAGTGTACCAGAACACCAGTGAAGGAGAGGGAACTGTCAAAGCAGCGATCCTGGTATTTGACACAAACATGGAAGTCATACAGTATCCCAATCTTACAACACCTGCAACATAGCAGTAGCCAAAATCCGCACCACTGCCTGGGAACTAGTAGTTGTATCCTTCTACTTCGAACCAGACCGACCCATTGGGCCATACTTGGACCAACTGAAATACATCAGAGAGGAGACGGGCACTACAAAACTGCTTATAGGAGGAGACGCAAACGCGAAGAGTACCTGGTGGGGTAGCACCATAGTAGACCACAGGGGAGAAGACATGTCCGGGACCCTGGAAGAGTCTGAATTGCAGGTACTTAACCACGGAGAAGTTCCAACCTTCGATACCGTGAGAGGAACGAGACAGTACAGCAGCTTCGTCGACGTGACGGCGTGCTCAACGAACATGCTGGACCTGGTGGAGGACTGGAGGGTCGATCGAGGCATGACGAGCTCGGACCACAACTGTATTCTGTTCAAACTAAACCTGAAAAGTGGCAAAAATGTTAAAGTTGAAAGAACCACAAGAAAATTCAATACCAAGAAAGCTAATTGGGAAATATTTCGGGAAAAGTTAGAGAAAAATAAATCAGAACAATTAGTAAATAAAAACTCAATAGAAGCTATAGACAATAAACAAGAACTAAATAACATAATAAATAAATACACCAACATAATAGATAAAGCTTGTCAAGACAGTATACCTAAGAAAAACACGCCGATGTACTTACCGTGCCGTGGTGGTCCGAGGAACTCGCCAAGCTGAAGAAGGAAGTCACCACCAGGAAACGCAGGATCCGTTGCGCAGCGCCGATACGAAGAGCTAAAGTTGTCGAAGAGTACCTGCAAAAGAAAGAAGAATATGAGTGCCAAGCCAAGAAAGCCCAAACAAACAGCTGGAAGGACTTCTGTAACAGACAGGACAAGGAAGGAGTCTGGGAAGGGATCTACAGGATCATTAAAAGGACAGCCAGGAGACAGAATGACGAACCTCTAACCAAAGACGGAGCAACCCTAAACCCCAAAGAATCAGCGACCTTGCTAGCGGAGACATTTTACCCCAAGGACGACCCAAACACGGACAACGCTGATCACCGCCACTCTCGAGAATTAGCCGAATTAGTAAATATAAGGGATCATGATGAAAACCATGACCCCCCATTTACAATGCTGGAACTGAAGATAGCGGTGGAGGGTTTTAATCCGAAGAAGGCGCCTGGAGCGGATGGCTTCACGGCGGACATCTGCCGTCGAGCTATACACCAGGATCTGGACGCATTCCTTGCCCTGTACAACAAGTGCCTACAGATAGGACACTTCCCGGACACCTGGAAGGAGGCCACAGTAGTGGTATTGAGAAAACCGGGCAAGGACGACTACCGAAACCCCAAATCGTATAGGCCAATCGGCCTGCTGCCGGTTTTGGGGAAGATCCTGGAAAAGATGATAGTAGCAAGGATAAAATGGCAGCTAGTACCGAGAGTAAGTACTCGCCAGTACGGCTTCATGCCCCAGCGAAGAAGCACCGAGGACGCCCTCTATACTCTAATACACCGAATCAGGAGTAAGATTGAGCTGAAGAAGCTGGTAACTCTAGTGTCATTGGACATAGAGGGGGCCTTCGATAGCGCATGGTGGCCAGCTATTAAAGTCAGACTGGCTGAGGAAAAGTGCCCGGTCAACATCAGGAGGCTACTGGATAGCTACCTCGACGGCAGAAAAGTCAGAGTAAGGTACGCTGGGGAAGAGTGCGAGAGAGGCACCAACAAAGGGTGCGTACAAGGTTCGATCGGCGGTCCGATCCTGTGGAACCTTCTCCTTGACCCGCTGCTGCACAGCCTGGAGGCAAGAGGCTGCTACGTGCAGGCGTTCGCGGACGACGTGGTGCTGGTGTTCGACGGGGACACAGCCCTTGATATCCAACGACAGGCCAATTCGGCGCTAGAGTTCGTGCAGGAGTGGGGTGTCAGGAACAAACTAAAATTTGCGCCACACAAGACCTGCGCCATGCTTCTAACCAGGAAGCTGAAGCACGACACACCACTCCTGAGAATGAACGGAGTCGACATCGGCATGTCGAAGGAGATCAAGGTGCTGGGTCTCACCGTCGACGAAAAGCTGACCTTTAACACCCACGTGGCCAACACCTGCAAGAGAGCCCTGGACATATATAAGCAGTTGTCTAAGGCAGCGCGTACGAGTTGGGGTCTCCACCCGGAAGTCATAAGGACTATTTACACAGCGGCAGTGGAACCAGTAATAATGTACGCTGCAGCAGCATGGGCTCCCGCATCCAAAAAACTAGGCGTTCGGAGAGTGCTAGATGGAGTGCAGAGAGGATTTGCGCAGAAGCTCTGCAAGGCCTACCGCACTGTTTCTCTGAACTCGGCACTGGTACTGGCTGGGATACTGCCTCTAGACCTCCGTATACAGGAAGCAGCCGCTCTGTATGAAGCGAGGAGAGGGTCATCTCGGACTGTGCTAGGAGATAGAGAAACCGAGCGTGTAGCGGGCTTTGTAGAGATTCCTCACCCGGCCAAGCATAGGGAATTGGAGTTCGTGCTGTTGGCGGACCAGGCCATGGTAGACGAGCACAACGTGCAGACAGTGCAAATCTACACTGACGGCAGCAAGATTGAGGGCAAGGTCGGAGCAGCACTTTCCATTCGGAAAGATGATGCCGAGACCAAAGCCATCAAGCTTAGTCTGTCCGCGTACTGCACGGTCTACCAAGCCGAGCTCCTGGCCATATGCAGGGCGACGCGTGAGATCCTGAAGCGGAAAGAACATAGCTACGGGATATACAGCGACTCTAGAGCAGCGTTACAAACCATCTGTAACTACAGCGCCCTTCATCCACTGGCAGTAGAAACCAGGGGAAACTTAGATAATATCTTAGCCCAGGGTAAAGATGTCTCTTTGTTCTGGGTCAAAGCGCACGCAGGTCTCCCGGGAAATGAACGCGCGGATGAATTGGCTAAAGAGGCCGCTTTGTCGAGTCGCAGGAAACCCGACTACGACTTATGTCCGGTATCATTCGTTAAACGACAAATCCGCAAGGACTCGTTGGACGAATGGAACCGGAGGTATCGTGAAGGGGAAACTGCAGGCACGACCAAGGCTTTCTTTCCGGATGCCATTGAGGCGTATCGCCTAGTTAGAAAAATAGAGATGCGGCAGCAGCTGGTCCAGGTGTTGACGGGGCATGGTGGATTCTCCGCGTACTTGAACCGGTTCAAGTGCAAGGAGAGCCCAGCATGCATCTGCGACCCAGACGTGCATGAGACAGCACTGCATGTCATTCTTGAGTGCCCAGTCCACGATAGAGATAGGACAGAAACTGAAATTAAAATAGATCTAAACATAAATATACAAAATTTGGTTATAATAATGAAAGATGCTAGGTATAGGACAGAATTTATAAAATATGTAGATAAGGTAATTAAGATAGTAAACTTTAGAAATAAGGACAAAGAAACATAATACTCCACGCATACATGGTAGTTTATGATAGTGTGAGTATTAGTATGATAAGACTGTATAAAAATATAAATGTGTTAGAATAAGTTATGAAATAGAATAAGTTTATAAAATAAAGATAAGTTAAAACCAATTAGAATAAGTATGAAATAGGGCACCAAAAGGGTGGCAATAAAAATGTAAACCATAAATAGATAATAAGTAAAATAGACAGATATAATTATATGTGTATAGAGATAGATATAATAGCATTAAAAGATGCAATAAAAATGGAAGATAGTCGATAATTAGATATATAAATTATATAGAGATAGTTTTAAGGCATCAGTAGATGCAATAAAAATGTAAATTAGGTAAGAGATTAGAATATTGCAGTGTTTAGAGATAAGTTAAGAGTAGGGCACAAAAAGTGCAGTAAAAATGTAGAACGTAGGATAGAGAGTAGATTAGAGGAGTGCAGCGACACCAAGCTGCTCCCTAGGCTCCAAATTGTTTAGTCTGTAAGAAACTGGTCAAAAAAGTCTCGGACCCCCCACGTCCGAGGACCAGAAAAAAAAAAAAAAAAAAAAAACCTAACCTAACCTAACCTTTTTTTTTTTTTTTTTTTTTTTTTTTACGCGGAGAATGCTTGATGCATCGTCGCCTTGGGCAGGGGTTTACCCAAGGTTGTGTGTGGGACTGCCGGCTGCCGGTGCTGAGATAGAAAAGGCCGACAGTTGCTCCAGGGCTAAGGTGCAATGCCCAGGGGTGTGCCCACTAAACTCCGCGGCATACCTCATCGCCTATTGGTAGAGTCGTAGTACCTGGCAGAACCTTCACTCACAACCCCACCGGCGGACAGCCTCCACGGGTTTCCTCAAGCCACCCCGAAGAGGGGCGCGGTGCGACCCGGTACGCAAGGTCGCTCCCGTCCCTCAACGAAGGCCGTTGGTGCAATGCCGACGGGAGTGTCCCCACACCCACCGCCGGCTGGCCATCGTTGGACTGCGACAAATGGCGCGCGTAATCGCGTCTTCTGCGCCCCAGTCTTTTCCTTCGCAGTGGTGGCGCGGAGGGGTCATCTTCGCGATCTCTCTCTGCCGCCTCCTTTGAGTCATGACCGACTCGCAGAAGGAGGCGGCTGCCGCCCACACGTCTACATCCTCGACCATCCCCCGCAGAAGTTCGGGGAGCGAGGTTACTGGGCCGGCCACGGATGTTAGGGCCGACCTTTCTTCAGACCACGACGGACACTGAAAGAGGGTATGGTCCGCCGTGTCCTCAACTGCGCCGCACTCGCGACACATGGGCGAGTCCTCCCGCTGGATTCGGTGCAGATACTGGCCGAAGCAACCATGCCCGGTCAGCACCTGCACCAGACGGAACGATAGGAAGCCGCCCGTCCGCTCGAGCCAGCTGTTCAACACTGGTCCGAGCGCATCCAGCAGGCGACGCCCTGCCTGCTCTTCGGCCAAACTGTCAGCCCATGCCGCGACCAATACATCACGGGCTCCGCTAACAAAGTCCCCACGCTCACTCGCAGTCGGCCGGAAGCCCAGCTCCAGCTGCTCCTTCAGCCACTCGTAACTAGTGGCCTGAAGCTGTGCTTCCAGCTCCCAAGGCGGCGTGCCTGCCAAGGCACAGGCCGCTGCAAAGCCCACCGTGCGGTAGGCACGCGCCACCCGGCACGCTATTGCTCGCTGGGGCCTACGGAGTAGGGCGGAGGTTCCTGATTTGGAGAGAGTCCGCCCCGATGGGAGCTCCGTAGAGGGCCATGCTCCGGAGTATACCGGCGTAAAGTTGCCGGCATCTGGCCCTGGGCCCCCCCAGATTTGGGAGGAGCCACCCCAGCGAGTCCGCCGCCTTGAGGAGGCGCGGCGACAGCCCACTGAAGTGTGGGACAAACTGCCACCGCGCATCCAGGATCAGCCCCAGATACTTCATTTGGCGCTGGATCGCCACGGACTCCCCAACCAAGATGTACGAGTTGGGGAGGTCCCTTCCGAGGCCTATGGAAATAGACGGCCTCGGTCTTCTCCAGCGCCAAACGCAGGCCCAAGGAATTGATGCGCTGTGCGATCAGCGCGCTCGCCTCCGTTGCCCTTCGCGCCGCCTCTTCAAATGTCTTCCCCCGGGCAGTGACAAGCGTGTCGTCAGCGTAACATATCACGCCCATGCCCGGGAGTCGACGGCCACGTAGGACCCAATTGAACCCGATGTTCCACAGGAGGGGTCCCAGGACCGACCCCTGCGGAACACCGGACTCCACAACGCGACTATTCGTTGCGCCCGACCTGTCTACATACAGGATTCTCCTGTTGGAGAGATAGCTTTCCAACAGGGCCCTTAGATGTTGCGGGACCCTGTGGTAGCGTAGGCCCTCGGTGATCGCCAAGTGGGGTATGGAGTTGAAGGCGTTGGCGATGTCGAATGACACCGCCATCACTCCACCCCCGCTCTCCGTCGTGCCTAGCACGAGGCTCTTCAGTCGGGACAGGGCGTCGATGGTAGACCGCCCTGCCCTGAACCCAAACTGGTCCTCAGAGAGGTCCGGCCCCACGCTCCGCAGATGTTCATTCAAGCGCGCCGCAAGGACGCGCTCGAAAAGTTTACCGGCCTCGTCCAAGAGGACAATCGGCCGGTATGCGGAAGGTGACTGTGAGGGGCGGCCCTCTTTCTTCAGGAGACACAGAAGCCCCTGCTTCCAAACTTCCGGAAACCTCCCCGACCGTGAGACACCGATCGAAGAGGCCCCGGAAAGACTGCTCTAGCTCCGAACACGCCAGAGCGACTACGCGGGCAGGAACACCGTCCGGACCTGGGGCGGTCTTCTTCGCCCGGAGAGGGAGGACGGCCGACTCAAACTCCTCTGGAGTGAGCGGCATTACGGTCTCCAACTCCGGGATAGCCCTCAACCGTGAGGCCATCCGTGGCGGCACAAAGTCGGGGTCCAAAGGTGGAAAGAGACCCCGAACCACCTCTTCCAGCAGCGACGGCTGGAGTGTCTCCGTGACTGGGGACCGATTGGGCGCAGCTGATTTCGCGCAGCCCTGTACGGTCTCCCCCAAGGATCGTCATTGAGACTCTCCAGCATCTCAGCGCGTGCGGCGTCCTTCGCCTCGCCGATGGCCGTCTTGAGGGCGCTCTGCGCCTCTCGATAGGCCTCGTGAAGACGGACCTCTTCTCCCGGGTCCCTTCTACTGCGGCGGCGGTACCGCTGGTACGCCCGGCGGGCCGTAAAGGAAGCCGCGCGTAGGGCACCTAGTTCGCTCGACCACCAGTAGACGGCGCGGCGTGGAGTCGGTCGACGTGCCCGAGGCATGGACGAGTCACATACCTCGGTGAGCGCCTCGCGTAGTCGCGTGGCCGACACGTCGACATCCACACCGTCCACCGGGGAGCAAACCACCCTGGACAAAGGCGGCTTCCTTCGCGATTCCGCGATCCAGCCGCGATAGAGCCCAACGAGGAAATCGTTGGACTGTGGCCGCTGCAACGTCAGAACTTTGGGGAGGACCTCCCACCGGATGAACCGGTGGTCTGAGAGCGTCTCCCCAAGTCGACCCTCCAATTCGACACGCGTGCGGCGAGGGCAGGGGTCGCAAACGAAACGTCGACCACAGACCCTCCATGGTGCCGCACGCATGTTTGGATCGTTCCGCGGTTCAGCAGCGACAGACCAGACGATGCGGCCCACTCCGACAGGAACCTCCCGCGCACATTACATCTATGGGCGGGATTGCCCCAGGACGCCGATTTGGCATTGAGCTCCCCGCCAAGATGACCTGGCGACCCTAGCACGGCCCAGGACCCCGACAAAGTGTCGAGAAAGTCGACAAAGTCCTGGTAGGGGCGCGACGGCGAGAAATAGACCCCCAAGATGTAGAGGGGGCCCCACAGTACACCCACGAATCCGCTCCCCTTTCGAGCAGCGTCAGGGAGGGCGAGTCTGTCGAGGGACGAATCCCGACAGCCACCAGGCCGTCCCGGTCACCGACCCAGTGAGGCGGCACCATGTACGGCTCGGAGACGACGACAACGTGTGCCAACCACTCCGCCATGACCTGGAACAACAGGTCCTGGGCCGAGCGGCAGTGGTTGACATTGGCCAAGATGAATGTGGCTGGTGTACTACACATTGTCCGTCGTCTCAATGCCCTCCATGGCTGCCGCCGTATCGGCCTCGTGGGCCACCGGCACAGCTTCGGCATTAGGCCGGGATACCGGCCTCAGCTTTCCCTTCCTTTTGGGGGGGTTGCATTTCTTCCCCCCCATGTTGTGATCCGATGGACGACCACTCTCCGCACAGACAGCGCAGCGCGGCTTCTCGTTGCAAGAGGAGGCCTTGTGGCCCTCCTTCCCGCAGCGGAAGCACAGATTTCTGCGCTCATTGTTCGAGGGGCACATCGCCCTCGTGTGTCCCAGTCCGAAGCACCGGAAGCAGCGGAGAGGGCCCTCCTCGATGGCCCTGACCGGCACCGAGCTGAACCCGATCAAGAGCCGACCTCCGTCTAGGACCCTCTTTGCTGCCATAATAGGGCACTGGAGACGAATAGCCCCCATCCCGCCCCGGCCCCTCGAAATGTTTCCGGCCCTAACCAACTCCGCCGGACAACCACCAACTGCAGCCACCTTCTCCACCACCTCAGACCTGGACACAGAGTCATCCAGGTCCAAGATGAGGAGGCCTGCCATCTTCTGCGGCCTGGAGATTATGGCCACATCAGCCACTGTTGCCTTAAGCTGGGCGGCGAACAGATCAGCCTGTTCAGCGCTTTGGGACCCAGGAAATTCAAATTTCCTGGCCCCGGTCGCCGTCTGGCGCACGCGAGCCGGGCCGACATGAGGCGCGACCATAAGCCCCCGCGCCCGTTGGAGGACAGACTGGTAGGTCTCGCCCTTGTCCATCGCCTCCTCAGTCAGTGTGATAACGACTGCGGCGGACTTAGGCGGGACCAGCCTCTTCGTCGTCTTCCTCTTCTTCTTCTTGGCCCTGGCAGTCGTTGATGACGGTGCCGGGGCTGCGCCCTTGTTGGCGTCCTTCAATTTGGTCCCAGATGTCGTGGGACCGTTTGCAGGAGGGATCGAGGTGGCCGGCGCAACCTTTTTGCCCCTCTTGCCTTTCTTCTTGACCACCTCGGTCCAGGCTTCCCGAGCCGGAGTGGTTGAGGGCAGCATGGGGTCGGCTTCCTCTTCTGCCGCACCCCTCTCCTCGCGTGCTGCTCGGGCCGGCTTGGAGGCCGCCGCCGATGCCGCCGCAGATGCTGACCGAGCGCGCGTCACTCTCGACGGGCCAGGCGCAGGACTTGCAGCCGAAGCTGTTGCGCGTGGCCCGGAGGTCTTTTTGGCGCGCTGCGGTTTGGGCGCCTCCGGTTTCTTAAAGAGGGCAGCCTCCACCGCCTCCTCTTCCTTCTTTTTGGCCTCTTCCTCCTCTCGCCTTCTATCAGCGGCCAGGGGGGGTCGTAGCCTCTTTTCAGGCAGGAGCCGGTCCTGAATTCCCTCGATAAGAGCCCGAGTGAAGTTTCGGTCCTCATGTATATGTTTGCGGCGCTCTTCGTCGCATATTCTCCGAACAGTCGCCGCCAGCTCCGCTAGGCTAAATTGCGGAGCTGCTGCCGGGACGCTTGAGATTGCCTCTGTTTCCATCGCGTCCGACGCCACCGAGATGCTAAAGACTGGCGATGAAGACCTGGTCTGCGCCGCCTGTCTGTCCGCTCCTGTCCCCTTCTCAAGCTGGGCCACTCTGGCCTGGAGTCGGCAGAACCGAGCCGCCATCTCCTTAAAACTGTCCAACATCATGTTGGCCCGGTCCTTAAAGCCCCTCGTGATGCCCCCCTTGAGGTTTCGAGACACCGACGCCATCCTACAGATCTCGAGGCAGTCTTCTTCGGCCCTCTTCACAAGCTCCCACGTGGCCAATTTGGACAGTCCTGTGGGACGAGGAGCACCGTAGCCCTCGTCGGCCCTGGTCTCTCTTGCCCTCTGCTCGCGCTCCGCTACTGACTCCTCAAACTCAACTGCTAGTGCCTCGCGCTTAGCCGCGTTGAATTCGCGGATTGCCGCAGCTCTCCCGACATACTCCCCGGTTGTGGGGGGCTTTCCTCTTGGCCGCTTCTTTGTCGGCCGTCTGGACTTTCCGTCCGATCTTTCGTCTGATTCCTTCCCGGAGCCAGACCCCTTCCTTTTGAGGAAGCCGGAGCGCCTAGATGTTCGGCCGCCTCCAGACCCCTCACTGGGAGGACAGGTGGAATTGTCCTCCGATTCTGTGGCGCTTACGTAATCGCCATTACTCTCGCCCTCTGAAAGAGCTCTCTCTGATTCCAGCGGGAGCGTGTTAAAAGAGTTTTTCAACTCGACTCCCGCGGACTGCTCATCATTGAAGCGGTTTATAATGACCCTCGCTTCCTTGAGCTCCACACCACATACCACGACGCCGGACAGTGACGCCGCCCTCCTTCTCATCGCCGGGGTGCTAACCCCGTCTTCTCCTACAGCACGCCTCGGGCTGCTACCCCCGGACACTCCTCCAGCTCCATCACGACCGCGAGATTTGGCCCCCCCAGAATACGTGGGCCGGCCGCCACCCGAAGGCGACGGGAGGGATTCCCCCACAGCGGAGCTGTGGGAACCCTCCTGGGGTAATGATCTATTAATCTGCGCTTCCATGATGTTGGTTTGGCCGAATTGAGAGGTACGGCCTGCCCTCTTAACCCCTGAAATCCCCCCATTGGGATTTTTTAGTGAGGTGCTCTCCTCTTGGGGCCGCCCGCGCAAGCAGGCAAACCCCCCTACCCCTAGCCGACCCGCAAGAGTGCGGCCCAGCTAAGAACAGGTTGCCCGACGGGACCGCAAATTGCAAACCCCGCCGCGCCGCGGAGATTCTCCGCCAGACCCACGTCAAAAGACCGCTGCCATGAAGGCCCAACAATGCGACAAGAGTCGCAAGCAGAGCGACGAAGAAACGACGCCCCGCCCCCACCACAGCGCTCTGCCACCCTCTCTCCAAAGCGGAGAGCGAACGGAAGAGCGCGCGCCACCAAGAACGGCGGTGACGCCGCAAGAGGGAGATGAACACCCTCCCTCCTGCCGTGTCGGAATTTCAGCCGCGGCCATTAGTCGGCCACGTTGCCCAGGGTACACCACGAGGAGGTATTCCGACCTAGTACCCCAACCTAACCTAACCTAACCTAACCTAACCTAACCTAACCTAACCTAACCTAACCTAACCTAACCTAAAAGCTCTACATTATTCCTTTTATTTTTTGTACCTAATACCTGCCACAATAATTGATACAGGAAAAAAATGCATACTTTTAAAATTATGTGTCTAATTGAATTTCATATTAGCAGCAGGTGTAGAGGCAAACCGCAACACCGACGGATTTATTGCAATGATTGATTATTACATTACTGATCAACTGATTATGGGGAGGTTTTTGTGTGAATGTTTTACTTTTGAAACCGATTTATTCGCCAAGGAGTGTCGAGTGAGATTGCCGAGATAATTAAACGCAATTACCGGATATCCTTCAGATAAAAATCAGCAATATACTAAAATTAGTCTTTATGGGTTTGACTTCGCTCGCGACCACGATTGGTGTAACCCAGTCGAAACGTCGGGCAGTAAGTAGCTATGTAATTTGCTACTCCTAATATTGCGAGTGTAATGGAACGCGAAAGTCTAAAATCTTAAATATGTATCTATACTAATATTATAAAGCTGAAGAGTTTGTTTGTTTGTTTGTTTGTTTGAACGCGCTAATCTCAGGAACCGCTGGTCCGATTTAAAAAAATCTTTCAGTGTTGGATAGTCCATTTATCGAGGAAGGTTATAGGCTATATGACATTTTCAAAAAAAGTAGGGATCCGTACGGAAAACCCAAATATGTCACCCAAGATGTAAAAAAAATCCTTATATCGCATGCACTACGAAAAGTTTTCATTTTAGAAATATGCAATGTACTACAATTTTGTAGAACACATTAATATCTACAAAAAATGTCCCGACAGCATATATCTAACTATTATAGTTATGTCACAATAAGTGTTATCTATATATATAAAAGGAAGTCGTGTTAGTTACACCACTTATAACTCGAGAACGGCAGAACAGATTTGGCTGAAAATTGGTAGGCAGGTAGCTTAGAGCCAGGAAACGGACATAGGATACTTTTTATCTCGTTTGACAGAGTTCCCGTGGGACTTAACATGAAACGTCAGCCATTATGTTAAACATTATTCCAATTATGAAGTCTTTTTTGACATTTTGAAGAACGTAACTCTGCACGTTTCATTTAAATGCAATGTAATATCTTTTTTTGTGTTTGGTAGTAAATCGTATTTGAAAAATATACAATTATACAAAAACACTCTACAATTAATTCACAAGCAAAATTGACTTATTGATTTTGATCTAACTATTGTTTCTAAATCTGAACTTCAAAATATAATAATATTTTTTTGCGCGAATGCAGTTACGTACTATGGTTTATGTTTTACTTTTAAACATAGTGACGTGCCTCAAGTATTCAGTTAGTTAAACCGATCATTCGCGAATGAAAATGAATCTTGGGGCAATGGGGCTGCTTCATTGACGAGTTTTTTACACGGGAGTATAACTGTTATGGTCCTTTATACTCAGTGCAAATTTTTGAAAACTTGACTATCATTATTCACTTCATTCTATATCTATATAATTATTATACTAAACATGTAATCGTGTATTTTTTTTTCGACAAAAAACAAGATTGGAAGTTTTGCATGTCTTAAATTGTTCTTTCGACAATTTCTATTAACCTTAGTTTTTGAAAGTTAATTCGATTAAAATTAGTTACAAATCGAGAATCGTTGCCGCTGAGTATCGATTTCTAAGGGGTACTTCCCTGGTAGTGTTTAATTCACATCTGTCTAAAAAGACTTCATAATTGGAATAGAGTATAGTTGTCCAATCCTGTCAAATACCAGGGCCGTCTTTAAACTATTTGAGGCCTTGGGCACATTAGGATCATGGGGCCCCTATGACCTTGAGAAAACACTATTTAGTTACCTATCTAAATATATAAAAGGAGAAACTGATTGACTGACTCACTGACTGACATATCGACGCACAGCCTGAACGGTTAAACATAGGCACTTGAAATTTGGAAGGGACGCAGCTTAGCTTTTTAACCGACTGCGCTTTAAAGAAGTTATGATTTTGGAAGTTAAGAAAGGATTTCCCGAAATTCACGGGAACAGGAATTAACGGGAAATCCTTTTGTATGAAAAATATTAACCGCATAAGTTAGACGCTTGAAGTTTGGCATGCCTACCTAGGTACCTTCATAAAATTAAAGGTACCTTCATAAAATTAAAGGTTAGTTGCAACAGGATATTGTAAAATTCCCACGGGAACGAGAGTAATAGGGAAACAACACATGTGAGTGCATGCTGACTTTTAAACACAAACTCAAGCAACATTTTATAGAAAAATAAGTGCCGGTCGATGATTAAATACATCCCTACTATTAGTTCATTATACAGGGTGTCCCAAAAAGTAGTGTCAAGCGGAAGTCCTGAGATAGAACACCCTGTGGGGCATCCGAAACACCCCCATGTATGTTCCGCGATTTTTTATAGTTTTCGAGTAATGATTATTTTTCTAAAATTTTGAGAACAACTGACCTAACCGACTAAAAATCTTTTAGAGAAGAAAGTATTTGATTTTTTTGAGTAATTCTTTTTGCAAATCAATTTTCATGAGTTTTTCTTTAATGCCTAAAATATTTGTCTCCATAACTTATATGGAAAATATCAAAATTATGGTACAAACTGAAAAGTTACGTTCTGTAAATAATGTCTTACAATTTCAACGTTAAATTTAAAATATTAGGAGGTAGCTGCATGGCTCCTAAGTAACTTTAAAAACTGCGCTAGACTCTCAGCTTTCATAATCATTAATAAAAACTGGTACTTAATGGGCTACTTTTGCTGAAATCGGACTACAAAGACAGAGAGGTGGAAAAATCATAAAATTAGCCATTTTGAATACGAAGCATTATTTGGACATTTTATTATTCCGAAAGTTAGTCAGTTTGTTAACAAACCTAAATTTAATACAGGAGCACTCAGATGCAAACATTTGAATGATTTTTTTTGTTTAATTTAAGTTTCATTGCGCTAACACTGTTTTCACATGCAATACCTTTGTTACGACGAACTTGACGAACTTTGCTTTGTTTACGGACTTTAATAAACTTTTACTTATACACTTTTTACTATAAATAATCAAAAACGAGAACTTTTTTTTTAAATAAAGTTCCCAATTTTATACTTAATTAATTTTTTAAGTCTCACAAATTTAACTTTCAAGTGGTTATTTCTTAGCATTTCTGGTATAATTTTGATTGTTATCAATCTTATTAACTTTAGAAATAATAAAATGTCCAAATAATACTTCTTATTCAAATGGCAAATTTTATGATCTTTCCACCTCTCTGTCTTTGAAGTCTGATTTCAGCAAAAGTAGCCCATTAAGTACCAGTTTTTATTAATGATTATGAAAGCTGACAGTCTAGCGCAGTTTTTAAAGTTACTTAGGAGCCATGCAGCTACCTCCTAATATTTTAAATTTAACGTTGAAATTATAAGACATTATTTACAGAACGTAACTTTTCAGTTTGTACCATAATTTTGATATTTTCCATATAAGTTATGGAGACAAATATTTTAGGCATTAAAGAAAAACTCATGAAAATTGATTTGCAAAAAGAATTACTCAAAAAAGTCAAATACTTTTTTCTCTACAACATTTTTAGTCGGTTAGGTCAGTTGTTCTCAAAATTTTAGAAAAATAATCATTACTCGAAAACTATAAAAAATCGCGGAACATACATGGGGGTGATTCGGATGCCCCACGGGGTGTTCTATCTCAGGACTTCCGCTTGACACTACTTTTTGGGACACCCTGTATAATGAACTAATAGTAGGGATGTATTTAATCATCGACCGGCACTTATTTTTCTATAAAATGTTGCTTGAGTTTGTGTTTAAAAGTCAGCATGCACTCACATGTGTTGTTTCCCTATTACTCTCGTTCCCGTGGGAATTTTACAATATCCTGTTGCAACTAACCTTTAATTTTATGAAGGTACCTTTAATTTTATGAAGGTACCTAGGTAGGCATGCCAAACTTCAAGCGTCTAACTTATGCGGTTAATATTTTTCATACAAAAGGATTTCCCGTTAATTCCTGTTCCCGTGGGAATTTCGGGAAATCCTTTCTTAACTTCCTAAAATCATAACTTCTTTATAGCGCAGTCGGTTAAAAAGCTAAGCTACGTCCCTTCCAAATTTCAAGTGCCTACGTTTAGCCGTTTAGGCTGTGCGTCGATATGTCAGTCAGTGAGTCAAGTCAGTCAGTCAGTCAGTTTCTCCTTTTATATATTTAGATAGGTAACTAAATAGTGTTTTCTCAAGGTCATAGGGGCCCCATGATCCTAATATGCCCAGGGCCTCAAATAGTTTAAAGACGGCCCTGGTATTTGACAGGATTGGACAACTATACTCTATTCCAATTATGAAGTCTTTTTAGACAGATGTGAATTAAACACTACCAGGGAAGTACCCCTTAGAAATCGATACTCAGCGGCAACGATTCTCGATTTGTAACTAATTTTAATCGAATTAACTTTCAAAAACTAAGGTTAATAGAAATTGTCGAAAGAACAATTTAAGACATGCAAAACTTCCAATCTTGTTTTTTGTCGAAAAAAAAAATACACGATTACATGTTTAGTATAATAATTATATAGATATAGAATGAAGTGAATAATGATAGTCAAGTTTTCAAAAATTTGCACTGAGTATAAAGGACCATAACAGTTATACTCCCGTGTAAAAAACTCGTCAATGAAGCAGCCCCATTGCCCCAAGATTCATTTTCATTCGCGAATGATCGGTTTAACTAACTGAATACTTGAGGCACGTCACTATGTTTAAAAGTAAAACATAAACCATAGTACGTAACTGCATTCGCGCAAAAAAATATTATTATATTTTGAAGTTCAGATTTAGAAACAATAGTTAGATCAAAATCAATAAGTCAATTTTGCTTGTGAATTAATTATAGAGTGTTTTTGTGTAATTGTATATTTTTCAAATAAGATTAACTACCAAACACAAAAAAAAGATATTACATTGCATTTAAATGAAACGTGCAGAGTTACGTTCTTCAAAATGTCAAAAAAGACTTCATAATTGGAATAATGTTTAACATAATGGCTGACGTTTCATGTCAAGACCCACGGGAACTCTGTCAAACGGGATAAAAAGTATCCTATGTCCGTTTCCTGGCTTTAAGCTACCTCCCTACCAATTTTCAGCCATATCTGTTCTGCCGATCTCGAGTTATAAGTGGTGTAACTAACACGACTTTCTTTTATATTCATAGATTAAAACACTTATTGTGACATAACTATAATAGTTAGATATATGCTGTCGGGAAACTTTTTGTAGATATTAATGTGTTCTACAAAATTGTAGTACATTGTATATTTTTAAAATGAATACTTTTCGCAGCGCATGCGATATAAGGATTTTTTTTACGTCTTGTGTGACATATTTGGGTTTTCCGTACGGATCCCTACTTTTTTTGAAAATCTTATATAGCCTATAACCTTCCTCAATAAATGGACTATCCAACACTGAAAGAATTTTTTAAATCGGACCAGCGGTTCCTGAGATTAGCGCGTTCAAACAAACAAACAAACAAACAAACTCTTCAGCTTTATAATATTAGTATAGATACATATTTAAGATTTTAGACTTTCGCGCTCCATTACACTATTAGGAGTAGCAAATTACATAGCTACTTACTGCCCGACGTTTCGACTGGGTTACACCAATCGTGGTCGCGAGCGAAGTCAAACCCATAAAGACTAATTTTAGTATATTGCTGATTTTTATCTGAAGGATATCCGGTAATTGCGTTTAATTATCTCGGCAATCTCACTCGACACTCCTTGGCGAATAAATCGGTTTCAAAAGTAAAACATTCACACAAAAACCTCCCCATAATCAGTTGATCAGTAATGTAATAATCAATCATTGCAATAAATCCGTCGGTGTTGCGGTTTGCCTCTACACCTGCTGCTAATATGAAATTCAATTAGACACATAATTTTAAAAGTATGCATTTTTTTCCTGTATCAATTATTGTGGCAGGTATTAGGTACAAAAAATAAAAGGAATAATGTAGAGCTTTTCCTCTTTACCATGAATTTGTGGTTTGTGACGTAAATTGTTTAGGATATGGATTGGATGGCGACGAGGGTGATTATACATCGATCGTCGGATGAGACGTGTCGCGAACGAAACGCCGTTTGGCGAAGTCGAAACACTTGTCGGTAGTAAGAAGTTGCGTACGATTCGACAATAATCTTCAAAAACCACTTGCATGAGTTGGTGGTCATTATGGGTTCATATGGGTCATTATTATTATTTTTTTATAATATGCAAACAAGACTCTCTACCTGATGGTAAGCGGTAGTGAGATCCAAATATGAGGTCGACAGGCACAATAGATCATATTGCGCCTGTCGCACTCACCCTGAAGGCCTGCGTAATTATGGTCATTAAGGTAAATTTTGGCTGCTGCGTTGGAAGTTAATGAGGATTTTTTGGATCGAACCAACCATTAGGTGGTGTGATGTAGGTCTGGTGGTTTGATCTGGTCTTTCTAATTGTCATCGGTAAATGAAATACAAATAAAAACGCCCTTATTAAACCATATTATTGTTGCAGCGCGGTCCTAGCGCAGCGCAACGTGTCCGTGTCTGAGGAACTAGCGCTGCTGGAGCTGCCGGCGCCCGCGCTGCTGCCCGCCGCCGCGCTCGCCGCGCTGCCCGGCCTGCGCGCGCTGCGCCTCGCCGCTGCCGGCAGTTAGTGTCCCATAATATTAGCTGGAGCCTATACAACTACGTAGATACATTGCCGGTCTACTTCTCTACCGTCTCTATAATGGGGATTGCTCTGAAAAACTATTTCAGCTAGTACCTCCCTTTCCTTTCCACTCCCGAACGACACTTGCTTGGCAGCGATGCCATCCACATACGATGCATCCTCTTTTCTGCCACGCGTGATTAGCCCCCTTAGAAAAAAAAGATACACATGGCGCTGAGGATGTTAAGGCGTGGAATGCCCTTCCAGCTCATGTTTTCCCTCCCACCTATGATCCCCAGGTCTTCAGGCGGGGCGTAAAACAGCATTTAAGCAGGCCTTCAGGGTGAGAACGACAGGCTCAATATGGTCTATTGTGGCTGTCGACCTCATATGTGGTTCTCACTACCGCTTACTATCAGGTGGAGTGAGGTTTTCTTTTTAGCCTATTATAAAAAAAAATCTGGAAGAACTATAGGAACTAAGTGTTCTTAGATGGTATAAATAAATGGTGGTTATACGCTCGCTCACTCTCGCGTGTGAAAAGAGTCTTGATACTGAGTTGAGACAACATCTAGGTCCGTCCTAAAAGGACGAGGGTCGTAAAACAATAGGACACTGATCGAGACAGCGGTACCACGACGAGAATATACACTCTGACAACCTTCCCTCCAACAGCAGGGTTGTAACACTGGCGCATTCATATGTGAAACAAATTGTCGATTGTAAGAATTAAGTCAGGGGATACCAGTCACAACTATCTGTCCGGTGGTTGGTGAACGGTATACGGGTAAGCGACCCCGGCTCCTCGAGCTACTATCGACTCAGTCCAAATCATCCGAGGCGATAGTATCCTTCCTCCCCTTTTCCTTCCCCCGTCATATATCTTTGCTACTCGTGGGAACGCAATGACCTTGTTAAAACAATGCACAAGGCAGAATGGCGGCGACGTGGTTCACAACCCGTCACGTCACGTTTCCCACAGAGGTGAAAAGTGGATCGCTGGAAGTGATCTCTGCCTACCCCTTTGGGAAAAAGGCGTGATTTTATGTATGTATGTATGTATGTATGTATGTAAGAATTAAATTTTCTTCCCCAGCAGGCTCCCTGGTCCCGGAGTCGGGCTGGGCGTGGGGCCTCCCGGCGCTGCGCGCGCTGTCGCTGGAGCGCGTGCGCGCGGCGCCGCCCCCGCGCCTCGACGCGCTGCGCCTGCGCCGCTCCGGGGCCACCCGCCTGCCCGACCACGTGTTCTCTGTGCTGAAGCTCGAGGTGGGTGCTAGGACTTGGGGCCTTTGTGCTTCTTTGGAAGTTCTCTAGCCTATTTGTTCCGGAAATCCCCTCCAACAAATCCTCATTAGTGCAAAGATGATTACTAGACTCATATGAGGTTTAGATAACTAAATGATACGCTCAACTCAATAGAATACACTTAACAATCAAGACAATTTTTTATAATAAAACGCAACAGATAAAGTAGGAAAACATCGTGAGAAACCTGCACACCTACGAAGAAATTCTTAGGTTGTGTAGTCGACCAACCCGCACTTGGCCAGCGTGGTTGACTAATGCCTTATCGCCCTAGTTTAGGGTAGGCCCGTGCCCCAGCAGTGGGAACGTTATGGGCTGATGATGAGATAAAGTAGAGAAGTATAGTTCCTACACATACCTATTATAGGCGGTCTCTCACCATAATCCATGCCTCATCTCAATTCATACTCCGCGAATCCAGACTCCTAAACGCAGACCGAGTTCACGGTCCGTTAGTAAACGCGTTTACAGATGATAGAATTTTGGGCCGAACAAATGTAAAGTGTTTTCCATCGTCACGAAACAAAGAAGAAGCGTGAGGTCCGTATGACTAGCGAGCGACTAATCGATTGACCGCGCACGCTGCTGCCACATCAAGCTGGTACTAGCCAACATTTATGAGCTTAGGGCCGACATACACGGACAGCTTCAAGCAGTCGGGACAGACTGCTTGAAGCTGCGGCTGCATAGTAAGCGACAGATTCTACGTCACACATACACGGAACCGCTCGAGCAGTCGTGACTGCTCCGAGCAGCTAGCAGCACGATGAAATCTCAAGCAGTCGCCAGGCATAAGCTGTTGACTATGACTGCACGAGTATGTGATGGTCCGTGTATGTTGATCGCTGGCTAACTGCTCGAGCGATCCGTGTATGGCTGGCCTCACGCTACATTTGGCCGTTCGCGTTGCCATAATTAAATTTACCTCTTATTTATCAATAGCTGGAAGAGCCGGAGCTTCCGTCTCTGCTGGCCTCACAGCTGCGGGCGTGCGCGCGCCTGCGGGAGCTCTCGCTGGCGGAGGTGTCCGGGGAACTGGCTGAGGGGTGAGAGGTCCAAGCGAACCACGTTTTTTGCCCTTCCAAAAAGCTACAATAGCACATACCCACATTGCTTGATCTTTTGCTAAGTGACTTAACTACCTGTGTTGTAGTACAAATATTCAAACGAAAATTGGTATACACATGAGTAGAGAAACGTCGATAGATTAACACACTGAGACACGAAACAAACAAAAAAATATAAATAAAATAAGCTGTGCCAGCAACTTTGTCCGCGTTTTCCCCTGTTTTTTTTATTTTATTTGATTCCATTGATTCTCCATTTTTTCATTGTTTCTTTGCTCCTTCTGGTCGCAGTGTGATGTTATATAGCCTAAAGCCGCGGTAAATGGTTATAATTTTTCAATTCGAACCAGTAGTTCCTGAGATTAGCACGTTCAAAAAACAAACAAACTCATCAGCTCTTGAGGATAGATTTACCTAGCTCGTAGATAGAACCCTCCTTAATGCCATCAAGTAAGTCCAATCGTATTGAATACGATTATTTATATTGCTATCCTTCCAGGTTGTTCTCTGGCTGCGGCGCGCTCGAGTCCCTCTCCCTCCGAGGCCTGAGGGCTCGCTCCCTGCCTCCGGCGCTGCTCCTTGGCGCCTCGCGCCTGCAGCGCCTCTCCCTCTCGGAGGGCCGCCTGCCCGCGCTGCCGCCGGACCTGCTCGCGCACTCCGCTCTGACGGAACTCAACCTCACTGCTGTAGGACTGGAGAGTTTGCCTGGGTATACTAAATATTAGTCTTTATGGGTTTACACGCGTTATTAGGAGTAGCAAATACATAGCTACTTACTGCCCGACGTGCAGACTGGGTTACACCAATCGTGGTCGCGAGCCAACTTGCCGAGGTATGCCTAATGTGACTATTTTTATTTCGGGCCCGAACGGGATATTTGCGATGACGCAAAAACGCTTATTGCGTTACTCTCTGACCTAAGATAGTCTTGATTTACGATCATATTTTTAGGCGTTACGATTTTTCAAAAAATGAGACAATATTAGCCTCTGTTCGAAAACGGGACAATTTTGCTATTTAACTGGCTCGGTGGAACAGTGGTTAGTGACCCTGGCTGGAGGTTTCACGATTTGTGGGTTCGATTCCCACTCGGGACAAATAATTCTGTGATGAACTTTGGTGTTTGTTCCGTGCCTGGGTGTGATTATGTATTTATATGTATCTACGTACGTATATCTGTCTCTGACGCCCATAGTACACGCTCTGCTTAGTTTGGGGTCAGATGACCGTGTGTGGAAATGTCCCAGATATTATATTTATTTATTTATTTTGAATTCCACTGGGACACACATGACTTCAAAACGGGACGCGTTAGGTATTATGCCTCAAGCTCTTCTGAGATACTTGACTATGGTCTTGGTACAAGTACGAACAGGCAGGGTGGACTGGATAGTCTCGATAGGGGCTATTGTACCTGTCGACCTATTGTGGACCTCACGGCCGCTCACCACCAGATGGGTGCGAGGTCTCATTATGATGATTAAAAAAAAAGCCTAAACATTTATTGCGTACTAGCAGTGCCGGCGAATCCGTTCGCGTAGGAGCTAGAGCCTATCCGGTGTCCCAGATGTCTATGTGTTTTTATACCAAATTTCATCAAATTCGGATAATTCTACTTTTCCACTTTTCACATCTGTGGGAAACGTGACGTGACGGGTTGTGGACCACGTCGCCGCAAAAAGTGGATCGCTGGAAGTGATTTCTGCCTATTCCTCTGGGAAAAAGGCGTGATTGTATGTATGTATGTATAATTGGTTTAAGAGTTATGGAGGAACATACATACATACACACACATACAGAAAAAATTCTAAGAATCGTGAAAATTGAGCCTATAAACACAATATCTCTGAAAACAAACTAACTTACTCCATGACCGACCCTTACAGATTCATTATTAGTATGATCATACACACCATATTACATAGATATTACAGATAAGGTTCTGAATAGAATCCAAGGTCGTTCCAATGGTTATGACTATGACTTCGATACTATGTTTTATACTCGTCATAGGTAAAACCATAAACCTTTTAAAAAAGCACGGCACTGGCGATTGATGATAAATATGTACATTTATTTACTAAGATCTGATAAAGATTATCTATACTATAATAAAAACGTAGAGGTAAAAATTCTTGTACTTTTTTGAAAAACGCAAAAAAAACAAGTCAGGGATATGTTTTGAGAGTAGTAGAATACATCCCCATACTTAAAAAAAATTGTATCTCTGTCTGTTTGTTTGTTTGTTTCGACTGACCTCCTAAACGGCTGAACCAATTTAAATGAAAGTTTACACGAAGGTATTTTAAATCCCGGAAAAATGCATAGGATACTTTAAATCACTGACAGTTAACTGGTTCCCGTGGGATATTCAAAAAACCTAAATAAATGACTGATCTCTGAAACTATTACACCGATTTAAATGAAATTTTGCATGGTGGTACCATACATCCCCGGTCAAGATCTTAAATACTTTTAGTCACAGAAATTCCTGTAGGATAGTTAAAAATCTATGTTTATTAGATCACGTACAAGAATGGTAAAAGTATATCGACCAAAATGAACCTTCTGACTAGGATAATACGGACTACTTTATTGAGCAAAACGTCATAGTAGGGGAGGTAAATAGCCAGATTTGCAGTTACTCGAACGACATGGAATCGGAATAGAAAGATTACGCTAAATAAGAAAAAAGTTTATTACACTTTCATTATAAGCGATTAATACAGGAGGGCTAA
This sequence comes from Maruca vitrata, assembly GCA_039566165.1. Classification (NCBI taxonomy): domain Eukaryota; kingdom Metazoa; phylum Arthropoda; class Insecta; order Lepidoptera; family Crambidae; genus Maruca; species Maruca vitrata. The sequence goes on along the minus strand of CM076942.1, from coordinate 4,149,653 downwards.
CTACCTGGTAACAAGCTGTTGAAAGAAAAAAGTTATTTGACCGTGTGAGTCATTCAAAGTGCATGTTTTAAATAATCCCTAAAAAGAGTGTCTTTGGAATGATTCGGACCAGAAAGTTATAGTTAATCTTTGTTTCTGTTGAAAAACACATAATCTTGAGATAATTCAGCGCGTTACATTTTAATGCAGGAGGTTCAAGTTGATATCAAAGTCCTGCTGTATAATAATCTGTAATATTTTGTTCTTAACCTGTATCACCTCACTGCTGGGCAAAGTATCCTTCAAACTCATCTACTGCTCTCTGTCTAATGCTTGGACTTGCCAGTTTTTTGATACATAGACCAGATCGTCATACCACCTTTTCCCCACCTTTTTCTTTAGACCCAAGTCTTCTTCGGCGAAAATCGTCTTCAGGCACGCGATGTGTAACAATTCTGGTCCATCTATTGATCTTTATCCTCGCACATTTCGTATCACATTCCCCGCCCATTGCTACATCAGTTTTGACCAACAACAATACCAGTACGGGAGTGTATGGTGGTATATTTTATTTCAACTTAATACCTATATAGGTATTAAGTTAAAATAAAATATACCACTATACACACAAATAGTATATACTCCGCTTTATAGCTTTTTGTAAAACCTTGAGTTTGGACTTCTGATTTTCGGTGAGGGAACAAGATGTGTTAGGATAGGCAGTATGAAAACGTCGATGAGTTTGCGGTTCAGTGATATAAGAAGATCACCCTTCATATACCCATTCATGGACCAGAAGCTTTTCCAGGCGTTGTCTGCTCTACGGATTATTTCTTTGTCCTGCCTGATTTCGAAGGAGACTAGGGACCTAGATCAAGTATATACTCCTCTACATATTACTGTACCTGTGTGTTGACTGTTGGTCATGACCTTGGTTTTGGCCTTGATCTATTCATCGTCAGTCTAACGTCAACGCTTTCTGCGCTCAGTTGTTCGAGCATGAACTCAAGTTCTGTGGATGTATACGTATTTCGACTAGGAAAATGACATCTGCAAAGTGAAAGTTTAAAAAGCCTATCCTCTACACTGTAGAGGACGACTGATAAACTTTAGGAATTGGTGTAGAGTCTACACCAATTCCTATTGTTGCCTAAGAATATCATAGTGACCTGAAGACTTCTTGGAGCGTGCTACTGAAAGCTTTGGTGATAGGGAGTCACCCTGTTTAACTCTTTTTTGTATTTTGAATGTCAGGCCTGCAGTGTGCAGTTTGATGTCGGCTGTGCTTTGTTGGTAAATAATTTGGAGAAGTTTTATATATGTGGGTTCGACGTTTTGCTGAAGAAAAGAAAGATAAACCTTTGAATAATCCACAGGCCATGTTCAAAGGTTTATTAAATTCGCTACATTTCTCTATTACCTGGTTTTCGGTATGGAGGTGGTCAGTTTTTGCTTGCTGGCTTACATTGGTGGTTTGTGTTGTTGCAATAGATAAACAATTATAGAGGGATATCGCTATTCTAAGCAAATAAAGGGAAATTTATAAACATTCATGTCAAAATGTTGGACATTATAAAATTAAAGAAAGTTATCGTATATAAAGAATATATAAAGAACTAATAAAATCACATAGATCATTAGAAAACTGGTCAAGTGCCCCTTGGATTTTTATTGTGTCAAAGGTTTTAGTAATTGTTGTTATAGGCGCGATTCTATGGTCATCACCCCATGGAAACCGTCGGAGATTATTAGTTTTTCATAATCCTGCCCAATTCTTTTAACAATGTATGTATGTTATTAACAATGTAGAGGTACATGAAAGGGTGCAAGGAGTCTCCCATTTAAAAATCTTACAAGACAGAGTCTGAGTCTGATCAAAACTTCAAAAACTCCCGTTGGGCTCCCCGACTATCACGTTCTTAGCTGGCAAGTCATGTCAAATGCTGTCAGATTTGATATGACATGAGTGTTTAGTTCTTGGTTAGTTAAAGAGATGTCACTATGCAGTATTATTTCGCAATATTGCTTCTAATACTAAAAGTAATTCATAAGTTATATTTATTAAACTTGCGCTTTACGTTATTATCTCATTGTTTCATTACGAATACAATACAACATACGAGAAATATACAAAAACAATGCGCAAAAGTGGCACATAACAAAGTAGCAAAGAAAATACTGATTAATTAGTCACATCATCATCAGCCCATACCTGTCCACTGCTGGACATAGGCCTCTCCAAATGCACGCCACTTCTCTCTATCCTCGGCCACTCGCATCCAGCTCCTACCAGCCGTCCTGCACAGATCGTCACACCACCTGGCCTGCGGGCGTTCGTCACATGGCGACACACATCCTTTATAGATATTTTGAGACAGTGGATCGGTAGTTTGTATTTTTTACCTTTTGAAGTTATCCTGATATCAAACATCAATTTTGTGTACTAACTACATAGGTACAGTAAGCTGTTTGCAACCATTGAAACCTGTTCCTGTCAAATAAATTAAAGTTTTTATCGTGGTTTTAGTACTAAAATGTGAAAAATAATTTTGTGAGTCCTAGCTACCACTCTCCTCTCAGGCTAGATCATTGCTTAGACAAAAAACATATTGTGCGAGTGAATTATCTTTTAGTTGGCCGATTTGTAATGAAAAATGTGATATGTTGTTTATCACCTATTAATCTGTAAACAATTTCAGGTTCTTTAATGGATATTAATCTAATCAATTACTAAGTTTAATTATATTTTATTTTGTAATAGTTTTTATAATTTATGTAGCTTTATTTTTTTTTCCTGTAATTTCCTTAAAAAAAATGCGTCCTGAAATTAAAAATGCAGGCAAAAGTTACTATTCTACGCAGACGAAGTTGCGGGCACAGCTAGTTAAACATATATCTTAGTCTCATGATGTCTCAAAAGTCCTTTCTGTTAAATCCCTCTATTAAAAAAAACCATTGTGTAGTTTTAAAGATTAAATGTAAGGCCGTATTGCTAAATGACAGCATGTAGCCTAGTTAGTAGTTCCATAGTGTAACTAACAGATGTCACTGTGCATATTTACATCGCGGTAGCAACATTTATCTCCGGCCTCATATATAGGCAAAGAATTGTAAGACCGCGTGTGGCTATCATCAATAAAGAACAGTATCTGCTAAGTTGGCTTTTATTCAAGCAAAGCGACCTAGTAGCTCTCCTTCGTCGTTTAACGTAAGCATACTCACTCGTATTACATAGGGACAGACAGACGCGGTTTGCGACATTGCTTTATGCTATGTAGTGATACTAAACTCTTATCTTTGTCTCCAGCGAGCTGTTCTCCGGCCAAGAGAACAGCTTACAGCAGCTGTCCCTCGCTCGCAACAACCTGCGCGCCGCAGACCTGCGCGCGCTGCGGAACCTGACGGCGCTGCGCGTGCTGGACGCGTCCGGGAACCCGCTGGGAGACCTGTGTGCTGACGACGGTAGATACACACTTCTGTTATCCTCTCATGGTCATCACGGATGACAGAAATGTGGGATAAAGAATGGACTGTATTATAAAATAGACGAAAGAGAAATGGGAGTAGGTCGGTATGCGGTGTAGTTGTCCGGGTTGAACAAATCCCCAATGAAATGAGAGTACGACTCACCTTTCCTCTGCACGGCAGATTCCCAGTCCCTCACGGAGGCCTCCGGGTAATTGAGGATATGCCGCACCACACACACCACTCTGTCCAAATCACTTTATAGAGAAGAAAAAAAATTCGTAGCAATCCTTTATTGTGAATCGTTTTACGTGTTGCAAAGAAGACGGTAGCTTAGTGCTTCGTCTGTAGCGTCACTCCGTTTCTGTCATCGTCCAACGGTATTTCAAATGTTTTGAAAATGATGGATGAACGTATCATGATGAGTCAACCGAGTACTAAAACGATGTAGGTAATTTTAGATTTCCGTTAAAATCATTAAAAAAAATCTTCTTTTTCTTGACTGTCATACGATAATGCTTTAAAACTCCACACATGCCGACGGCAATGCCCGGCGGGTTCGTGCCGAACGGTTATGCTGCCGGAAATACAAGCCGCCAAGCATCATCATCATTCCGGTTGTGACAGTCACATAAACCGATGAAATGATTTTTTTTTGGTTGGTTGCGCCGCCGCGTATTCCGCCGGGGTGTGTCGGCCATGCCGGAGGCACTGTGTGTAGGAGCTTTTAGAGTAGCCTCGTCATCATCACCGGACAGGCGGGGGAGCGGATGACTCTCACCCCTAATGTTTCAAATTAATTTGCGAAGAGAAGTCAATTTTTATTAACGTTTCAGTATCCGAAAGCTTGCTAATCAAAATCATTGTCTCATTCTCAGTCGAAGACTCCGTCCTCTCCAACCTCCAGCACTTGGAACACCTGATCCTCTCAGACGCGCAGCTGACGCGCGCGTGCGCAGACTGGACGGCGTCGCGCTCGCTGCGCGTGCTGGACCTGTCGCGCAACCGCGTGCGCGTCGTGCCGTGCGCGCGGCTGCGCGTGCGCGCGCGCGTCCTGCTCACGGGGAACCCGGTCGAGCATATCAACTGCACCGAGCAGGACTATGAGGACTGCGAGAAGTTGAATGGCGGTAGTGTTGCTGAGGAGGTTAGTGCGTGATGTTGATGCCAAAAGGAAAAACAATAAAACTTTTTGCGAGATTTCCTATTAGCGATATTTGTATTGCAATGAGCGCCATCTAGTAGCTGCTTTTCGAACTCACTAGACGAATGTCGTTACAAAATGTATTTTATACTTGTAAAGACGGACCACATTTCACACTGAGGAGCTTTAGCAGAGCGACCGATGATTTTTTTCTCTTTATTTGGGTAAAAAAACAGTGACAAATTTAATTTGAGTGATTTCACAATTGATTGATTGATTGATATTGCAGTCTTGTATTGGTTTAATATAAATTGATAAGTAGTGTGATAATCACGCTGCCATGTTGGCATCAGTGTAAAGGCGTACCTGGGTCAATATATGTATTCCTGTGCCGTTCCCCAGCCGGGCGCGCTGGTGCTGGACTCGCGGCTGGCGTGCGGCTGCGGCGCGTACTGGGCGGCGCGGCTCCTGCACGCGGGCGGCGTGCGCGCGCGCCTCGACCCGCTCTGCGCCGCAGCCCACACCAGCGACTACGGTACGTATCACCCGCTCTGCGCCGCAGCCCACACCAGCGACTACGGTACGTATCACCCGCTCTGCGCCGCAGCCCACACCAGCGACTACGGTACGTATCACCCGCTCTGCGCCGCAGCCCACACCAGCGACTACGGTACGTATCACCCGCTCTGCGCCGCAGCCCACACCAGCGACTACGGTACGTATCACCCGCTCTGCGCCGCAGCCCACACCAGCGACTACGGTACGTATCACCCGCTCTGCGCCGCAGCCCACACCAGCGACTACGGTACGTATCACCCGCTCTGCGCCGCAGCCCACACCAGCGACTACGGTACGTATCACCCGCTCTGCGCCGCAGCCCACACCAGCGACTACGGTACGTATCACCCGCTCTGCGCCGCAGCCCACACCAGCGACTACGGTACGTATCACCCGCTCTGCGCCGCAGCCCACACCAGCGACTACGGTACGTATCACCCGCTCTGCGCCGCAGCCCACACCAGCGACTACGGTACGTATCACCCGCTCTGCGCCGCAGCCCACACCAGCGACTACGGTACGTATCACCCGCTCTGCGCCGCAGCCCACACCAGCGACTACGGTACGTATCACCCGCTCTGCGCCGCAGCCCACACCAGCGACTACGGTACGTATCACCCGCTCTGCGCCGCAGCCCACACCAGCGACTACGGTACGTATCACCCGCTCTGCGCCGCAGCCCACACCAGCGACTACGGTACGTATCACCCGCTCTGCGCCGCAGCCCACACCAGCGACTACGGTACGTATCACCCGCTCTGCGCCGCAGCCCACACCAGCGACTACGGTACGTATCACCCGCTCTGCGCCGCAGCCCACACCAGCGACTACGGTAGGACCACCTGCCCTACGTATGCACCCTGGAACAATCTTACACAATGATTTTTCGCTTTTTGTGTTGTTTACCCTTTCTTAACCTAACAATTTCAAAATATTGGTTGCAACAATGCGAAGTAATGAGTCAGAAAAAGCAGGCAGAATCTTTATCGAATGTTTAAGAGATGAACTAAGTGAGGCTCTTTTTGGAAAAAACTCGCCTGTAACAATACACTATTATTTAGACCCGAGAGACGTCAGAAAATAAACATATTGGAGTGAACACACTTTAATATGTTTATTTTTATACACACGTTTTTAATCCGTAAAATTATTTTTATTTCAAAATGTGTTCAGACAATACTATGACCTAGAACCTGTTGACAGTGATCCCGTTGGACACGCCGCTCCGGCACGTGCCGCTGGCCGCGCTGGCGTGCCGGCTGGAGCGCTGCGCGCGCGGCTGCGCGTGCGAGGCGGCGCCGGCGGCGGGCGGCGTGCGCGCGCGCTGCCACGGGCCCGGGCTGGACGTGCGGGCGCTGGAGGGGAGCGCTCGGGAGTACGGTGCGGGCTCATTGGTTACTTATAAAAAATCTTCCTAGTTAGAAAACTGAAATTGTCCAGAATATTTACCATGTTGTTTTGTCTTAATAAGCTCCCGGTATTTCGGCAGAGTTGCAGTTTCAGTTTTCTAATGTGTTGGAACCATGACAATTTAAAATTAAAATCTTACTAGTGTAAACATGGTATAAGGCGTCCGACCGATTTCAGCCATGGCGGCCGATCTCAATTGAGATCAACAAAGTGAGCAAGACATACAGTGCACAAGTGTACGCGCAAACACAAGTGCACTCTCTATTCCCTTACTCTCATAATTCGGTGAGACGGCAATCCGACATGACCGATGAGGCTTTCCGAGGTTCATCCGCCGACTTCCTAACTCCGGGCTGAGTAATTTCATTACAGAAAAACTCACACCAATTTTGCCCGACTCCGGACTCGAACCGAAGACCTCTCGGTCCTTACGCAGCGCTTGCTACCAATAGACCAGTTGGTTTAAATATGGTAAACACACCGCGAGATGCTATATGAATCATATATGTACTATAGATGTAAAGGCCTGTGTAAAAAATACCTCCGAACCTTCCCGCATCGTGGAGATATTCGTAGATTCTGGGATACTTTACACTTTATACTAAGTTTCATTACAAGTTGACACTCAATCTGTTTGATGATATATGTTACAGGTCAACCCCTGGTCGAGATCCGCGCGAACAACGCCGGGGTTACGGAGCTGTCCGCCAATTACCCCCTCAGTTTGCAGGTAAAGTAAATTTCCGTTGGGAACACGGAACATTTCTTTAGATTTCATTTCCATGCATTAATCTGGTTGTTTCACCGTCATATAATAAACATCGCTAGCACTACTCATCATCATCATCAGCCCTTATACGTCCCCACTGCTGGGATATGAGCCTACCTTAACTATGTAGAGCGATAAGGCCCTAGTCAACCACGCTGATCAAGCAAGTGCGCGTTGGTTGACCACACAACCGAAGATTTTTTTTGTAACTGTGCGGGTTTCCTCACGGTGTTTTATCTTCCTCGTTAAAGTGTCGAATAATCGTACATTATGGATTTCAAATTTGGAAACAGTGGTTTGTAGTGGAGTGCTCTCGCACGGCAAGTAAAGACCTTAACCACTCGGCCATCGCCGCTCTTACGCTACGCTAGCGCTACTAGTACATACATACATAAAATCACGTGTTTTTCCCAGAGGGGTAGGCGGAGATCACTTCCTGCCATGTGCTACGGCACACCTCTTCATGCACGCTCGTCGATTACGGGTACTTTTGATTTGACCTCTATAAGATTTGACCTACTTGGTCATGCAAGGTCTTTCTTGGTCTTCCCCTGTCGACATCTCCAATTACTACGCTACTAGTAGTTACTTATGATTCCAGTACCTAGACCTGGAGAACAACAACATCTCCCGCGCGTCCAGCAACGCGTCGGGCGCGCTGTTCGACGGCGGCCGGCGCCTGCGCCTCCGCGGGAACCCGCTGCGCTGCGCCTGCGACAACCTGCCGCTGCTCGACATGCTGCGCGCGCACCGCCATCTGGTGAGGGACCCGCTGCAACTCTTGTGGTCACGTGCCTATACCTTAGTCTATGATAGCCTGCGACAACCTGCCGCTGCTCGACATGCTGCGCGCGCACCGCCATCTGGAGAGGGACGCGCTGCAACTCTTGTGCTCACGTGCACTGTCCCTCGGTCTATGATAGCCTGCGACAACCTGCCGCTGCTCGACATGCTGCGCGCGCACCGCCATCTGGAGAGGGACGCGCTGCAACTCTTGTGCTCACGTGCCTGTCCCTCGGTCTATGATAGCCTGCGACAACCTGCCGCTGCTCGACATGCTGCGCGCGCACCGCCATCTAGTGAGGGACGCGCTGCAACTAGGGTTGCCAGATGGTAACTTATCAAATCCGGGACAATTCTACTAAAACAATGTTGGCTCGTGGTTATAATAGAAAATATCTTAAATGTCTATACTAAGTACATAATTAACTATACTCATAATTATAAGATAAAATACTGTGGTAGTTCATCAAACGTTAAACTAATAAGGAAAAAATAAAGAGCACTTCGCTTAAATTACCAATTTTAAACTTTGGTAGACAATGAATACCTACTAAATGACAAATTGAATAGTAATAAACTAAAAATTTTTTTCCGAAATCCGGAACAATAAGCGCTAATTACTGGACACGGGACAAGAGGCAAAATTCCGGGACAATCCCGGATTTCCCGGCGGTCTGGCAAGCCTAGCTGCAACTCTGTGGAGGTCACGTGCCTGTCTCTTTGTCTATGATGGCATGAGACACGTACTCGTCTCAAGGATACAGTGATTCTGACCACGTGATGTCTCTTGGTGTCTCATTCATATCTGAAGATTTAACAGTTCAGCATCATCATCATCAGATTTACAATTATTATTTATTACAAATTGTATATTTTATGAAATCAAATGTTAGGAAAATTTCGAAATCCGAATCGAATCCCTAGACCACTAGGCCCCTGAAAGTTCACGGTTGCAATTCAAGTAAGCAATTGTAAAATTATTAAGTGCTAAAGCTTACACTAGCTGTTCTAATATTTAAAAAAACGGAAAAAATTCAACTGCCTCACCGCGGCCCGGGGACTCGAACACCCGTCCTTCTAGGAATCGCGCCCAGACGTGCATTACCATCACACCAGACCAGCAGCTATGTATTGAAGCCGTCGAACTTTTCCCATATATGACCTGTTAAGCCACAGGTGGCGCCATCTACTATCATTGTTACACACTGACAGCCGTAGCCTAGAAGGACGGGTGTTCGAGTCCCGGGGCCGCGGTGAGGCAGTTGAATTTTTTCCGTTTTTCTAAATATTACAATAAGCAAATAGATCACAGACAGGAACAGGAAATAAATCCTCATGCGTTGGAAAACCCTTGCTAACAGCAGTTGGTCGATTTAATAGTGACAACCGGTCCTGATTCTAAGATAGATATTTAATTCACATTCATCATCAGCCCAGTTATGTCCACTGCTAATCATAGTCCTCCCCAAATTCTGCAGGTGGACGGCTACGACCAGATGAAGTGTCCAGACGGACGGCTTCTGGAGCCGGTGACGGACGCGCTGTCGTGCGGCGCTCCGCCCCGCGCCCGAGGGACTCCCGGGGCTCCCGCGACCGCCGCGTCCATCCCCGCGCTCGCCGCCGGCGCAGTGGTGAGTCACGATGGTACTGACGCTGCATGACTTTAGAGGTGAGAGTCGTCCGCTCCCCCGCAAGTCCGGTAATGGTGTCGTCATCATCACCGACGCGGAAGTCTCGTGGCTACTCCATCATCGTAGGGGTGAGAGCCATCCGCTCCCCTGCAAGTCCGGTGATGATGACGAGGCTACTCCAAGCCATCATCGTAAGCCAGTAAGGAAAAAAAAGCTGTGTTATGACGGATGTGAACTCACACAGTCATAACAGACGTGAATGTTAGAAATAACTCTACTAGGTATAACTTGGGTGTTTAATTGCCAGTCCCATATAATTATGTTGAATTCTGAATGGCTTTTCTTATGATTACGTAACTGAGCAAACTATCCAATAATACCTACTGCTCAGCATGCTCAAGTGAGTTTTGTTTAACGAGAAGTTGCATAAACAGATAGTGTAAGACACGCTTCAAGAATAGGTTCAGCCAGTGTCGAAATTGAATCGGCGGTTATCAACCTCCCTCTGCGCTGTGCGGGTGCTCCGTTGGACTGGATTGCAGGACACCCTGGCATCATGCTGGCACCATATTGACCACGTGCGTCTCCACCAGGGCTGCGTGGTACTACTGGTAGCCGTGTGCTGCGTGCTGTCCCCGGCGACGCGGCGGCGGCTCCGCGCGCTGGGGGCCCGCGCGGGGGCGGCGCCGGCGCGCGCGTTCGACGCGTTCGTGTCGCACGCGGAGGCCGACCAGCGGTTCGTTGCTGAGGAGATCGTTGCGAGACTCGGTAACTATAAATATAAAATTTTAAAAAAATAGTGTCCGGACGGGGACTCGAACCACCGGCCCTTCCGGTATCGCGTCGGCTGCTCTAACCTTTAAGCCTTCCAGGCGTCTAGTCACAGATGCGAATTTTTCCGTCACATTTCGGTAAATACATATATCAATATTCTGGGCCGGCTTATCAACGTTGACTTAAAGAGGATATTTAAGGATAATGAAAAACCTTTTAAAGAACAGAATCAAGATAAAATTTAATTGTATGATAATTGAATGATATTTAAGAGTGTCATTTTCTAGCAAGTTCCAACCACAACCAACAGATGGCGTTTACATTTTTTACCAATATACCAAAGCCCAAGCATAACAGTTATTTTTATTCTTCACAGTACACGAAAACAGTGTAAAATTTAGGAGATATTAAGTGAAATAATATTAAACGCGTCACATGGCCAAATTTAGGCAAATCCCGTAATTTTTTTTTTATTTAACCTATGTCATCCCACTGCTGGGCAAAGGTCTCCTCCAAATCTATCCATTGCTCTCTATTTAAGGCCAGGACCTGCCATTTTGATATCTGGACCAGATCATCACACCACCGTAAATTATCAGCTGAAAATCCTTCACTTTAAGAAAATCTTCTAAAATCAATACCTTCCCCTCTAGAACCGAAATGGCGCGTGTGCGTGTCGTACCGCGAGTGGGCGGCGGGCGCGTGGCTCCCGGCGCAGATCGACGCGTCGGTGCGCGCGGCGCGCTGCTCGCTGGTGGTGCTGTCCCCGCGCGCGCGCGCCGCGCTGTGGGCGCGCGCGGAACTACGCGCTGCGCACGCGCACGCGCTCACACACCCCGACCATCGGCTGGTGAGATAAGGGTGCTTTAGGGAGTAGTGTCATAGTAGAATGGCAAAGATTCTGATGGGTTTTTAATGTACTTAGTTCATCTTCTTAATATACACATACATACTCCCACGCTTGTATTTTTTCTGTCTTTAAATTTAAATTTAAATTTCGTTCGTTTGTTTACTTGCCATAAAATGTCAAAGAGTGTTAAGGAAGAGTGACCTCTTCTGGCACAGGTAGGGCATCGAGCCCGGGTTTACCCGGTCTTAAAAACCCGGGTTTTTCCGCGTTTTAAGAGTCACAAAAACCCGGGTTTGAAAAACTAAAACCCGGGTTTTTCGGGTTTTTAAATTCTTCAAAAACACGAACTTTTCTGTAAATGTTGGTGTTGCTATCACCATCAGGTGATCCGTCTGTTCGTCGACCACCCATCATCATCATTATCACCCCATTTTCGCCCGCTGCTGGACATAGGCCTCCCCAAATGCACGCCACTTCTCGTTTTCGGTTACTCGCATCCAGCTCCTACCTGCCGTCCTGCGCATATCATCACTCCACCTGGCCTGAGAGCGTCCTACACTTCGTTTGCTGAGACGCGGTCTCCACTCTAGAACCCATTTACCCCAGCAGTTGTCGGTTTTATGGCTGATGGCAGCGCACTGCCACCTCCAGCTTGCTGATGCCATGAGCTATGTCGACTTTGGTTCTCTGCTGGATCACCTAACTTCCCGATTTGATTTGATCCCGCAGAGAAACACCGAGCATAGCTCTTTCCATAACTCGCTGAGCGACTTTGAACTTGTGGACTAGCCGTACCTTCAGTGTTCACGTTTCGGCTCCATATATGACGGGTAGGACGCACTGACCGTCTTTAGGTTTTGTGGGATTGACGATGAGAAGACTGCGTAGTTTCCCAAATGCCCAGCTCAATTCATCTATTCAACTCGTCCTCAAAGATGTTTCGACCCAATTGCAGAGTCTGCCTAAGGTACACATATTTTTGAACACCTTTGAGGACGGTGCCGTGAACGTGACCTTGGTTTTGTCCAAGTTCATCCGTAGGCCGATACGTGCAGAAGGTTCCGTCCTGTCGCTGACTTTGATTCTGCTGCATATCAATGACATGTTGTCATTAGGCAATATCCATTGCTATGCAGATGACAGCACTGTCCACCCACGTTATTTTGGAAGACCTGGGGTAAAGCAGACCGAAATCAAGGAAAAGAGGAACCTTCTTCTCGCCGACCTTGACGGCGTCTTGAAGCGCATTTCCGAAAGGGGTGCATGCAATCTTGTCTATTTCAATGTCAAGAAGACACAGGTGTGTATTTTTGTGGTAAAGTGTCTCCTTTCCTTTTCCAATCTACTCTTCAGAGCCCTTACAGGACAATACAGGATAGCCTTAGCATCCTGGGCATCGATGTTCGTTGCGACCTGAACCAGCGGGATTACAATAAGAGCGTCATTAGAATAGCCTCCCCGCAAACTGGGGATCCTGAACGGAGTGCAGCGATTATTCACACCGGTGCAACTCTGCCTTTTGTACAAGGCACAAGTTCGCCCATGTGTGGAATATTTCTCTCTCTCATTTAATATGGCTCCGCAAAATACTTGCTCGATGTTCTCAATAGGCAGCTATCCGTGTTGTCGGTGATCTGGAGGTGTCCGAAACCCTGGAGCCTCTACAATCACTTGGAAACATTGCCGTTCTAAGTGTCCTCTACCGTCTCTATAATGGGTAATAATTTGAAGAGCTATTTCAGCTAGTCCTTTCTCTCCTTTCCACTCCCGAACGACACGTGCTGGACAGTGATGCCACCCACATACGATGCAGGCGCTGCGCTTCCTCACTTTTCCTGATGGTAAGTGATAGTGAGATCCACATATGAGGTCGACAGGCACAATAGACCAAAATAAGCTCTCAAGGGCGCATTTTTGCACCTCGCACCTCACACCAGGCGCATTAAAGGCTACGACACTGTTACAGACACTTCGAGATCACCGACAATACGGATAACACGTCACTGCAACCTATCGAGGGCATCAAGCAAGTATTTTACTCTTGAAAATAGCTTGCAGACGTGGTTTAACACGGAAATGGGTAGATAGTTCTTCAAAAGGGTTTTGTCACCCTTCCTACTCCACGCTTCCAGAGTTCTCCCTTCGAACAGGACAGCGTTAAAAGCCTTTGAAACTCCCTCACTACGGGTTTACCTCCAGCTTTTAGCATGTTTCGTAATAGAAAGAAAAAAAATAACCAAAAACAAGAAGCTCGAAAAAGCTCGAAAACCCGGGTTACCCGGGTTTCAGTTACATTGGAACCCGAAAACCCGGGTTTTGAAAATTGAACGGGTTTTCGATGCCCTAGGCACAGGTGCTTCCGCACTTAAAAGAAGAGGGCAACCCTTGTCTATGTTAATTTAGAATATTGGTAATGAAATAAATATATTATTATTATTATTTTTAGGGTGCGATTTATAATCCTCGAAATATTATATCTCGGTATTTTGGCGAATAGCTCACGGGCCTTAGCCAAGTGAGCCATTATTATTATTATTACATAATTATAATGTATGCGTTTGAATGGCGCCCGGCAGATGGCGCTGATTGCTTTCATATAAGTTATGGATACAAATATTTTAGGCATTAAAGAAGAACTCATAGAAATTGATTTGCAAAAAGAATTTCTCAAAAAGTCATTTTTTTTTAGTATTGTTTTGGTCGGTTAGGTCTCAATTATTCTCAAAAGTTTAGAAAAAAAAAGTCATAACTTGGAACATACTTACATGGGGGTGCTTCGGATGCCCCACGGGCATTTTCTATCTCAGGACATTCGCTTGACACTTCTTTTTGGGACACCCTGTAAGTATATTGAAAAGAAAAATAAATAGTAGCTTAAGCACTTGTGTTACGGAAATCATGATCAACAGTGGAAACACAAATAAACTTAAATATATTTAATAATACACCCAGACACGGAACTAACACCGATGTTTTTCACACAAATATTTGTCCCGAGTGGGAATCGAACCCACGACTCTCGGAACCGTAGGTTTTGAACCTGAGTCACTAGCCACTGTTCCACCGAGCCAGTCATAAACTAAGTACATTAAAAATCCATCAGAATCTTTAATTGTAACATTCTATCTCTAGTACTTATCCAGCTTGTCCCTCCCAGGTGCTGATCCTGCTGGACGTGTCTGCGGTGGAGCTCCGCTCAGACGAGGAGCTGCGCTGTGTGCTGGACGCGCACGCGCACGCGCGCTGGGGCGAGCGCCGCTTCTGGACCAAGCTGGAGCGCGCGCTGCCCGCGCCAAGAGCGCCCGACAGCACTGCGGTGGAGCGGGGAACTAATATGGAAGTCTTGAAAGTGGAAAACCTTCCTCTGAGTTAGGTTAGGTCGAAAAAACGTCGTTGAGCGAGTGTTTCAGGTCGTCGCTTGCCATGCGGGAGGTTGCCAGTTCAAACCCCGCCACATACCACTGTGTTTTTTCAAATTCGACACTTTATCGGTGAAGGAAAACATCGTGAGGATTAAATTCTTAGGTTGTGTAGTCAACCAGACCGCACTTGGCCAGTGTGGTTGACTATGGCCTTATCTAAGAAAAAAGAAGTGATACCGTGAATGTAGTGTGACGGGATCGAATTCTGAGTGACAATAATGTGAACGAGAGTACTGGTGTCGTGCGTAATAAAAGACTGAGAAAGAGGGTAGACCGATATGTCTGCCCTTAGACCTACCGTCATTCTCGCAGACCTACAGTTCACCCGTGATCATGGCGCTTGCATCAGTGCCGAAATATCGGGAGCTCATTAAAACAAAACAACATGGTACATATCCCGGACAGTTTCAGTTTTCTAAGAACATAGGTAGATATTTCGAATCGGAACGTCAGAAAGACGTTGTGCTGTAATAGAGCTGGATCGTGATCTCTGCCTACCCGTTTTTTTCCCTCTGGGAATAAGGCGTGGTTTAGTCAATGGGTTTATGTATATGTATGTATAAGTTTGGATATTGGGCAGAAAGTAGCTATGAATTTGCTACTGTTTGTACCTAGGCTTGCCAGATCGCCGGGCATATTAAATAAACTCCAGTTATAATTCTAAAATGAAACCACAGTGTTTCTTAGTAAATCACACGATAAACGAATTGAGCATTTAGCTTAAATTTCCAAATTTAAACTTTGATAGACAATGAGTGAGAGTGAAAAATCCGGGACAGTAAGCCCTAATTACTGGACACGGGACAAGAGGCAAAATTTCCTTTTAAATACAAATACGAATCCTTTGAAAAAAAAATATATTTAAGATATTTTCTATTATATCCACGATCCAACATTGTTTTTGTAGAACTGTCCCGGATTTGATAAATTACTATCTGGCAACCCTATTTGTACCGCATGCAATGAATTTATTATAAGTCTATTATCGTAATTGTCAAACTAAGTTTAAGGTTTGTATATGTTATGGACCAAGTGATTAATGCGAGCATTATTAATAATGCCCGAGCATTATGTATAATGTCTAGCCCTATCGGGCCAAGTGATTAATTATTATTTCAACTTCATTATTTATCATTATGCGCGGTCATTATTATATGGCTATGTGATAATTGGGCAATGTGATAGATGTGCGTAATTTGAGAAAAATAATTGTCTTTTGTGCTTTAAAATAATTTAATAATAAAAGAAAACGTAAAATTTCCACTCTGTATAACGCTTTAAACAAAGTTACGCCGTTTGACACGTTTTCATAGAGACGTAATGGGTAATACTCACTGCGTAATTTTTAGAATAGGATGAATAATTTTAAGCTATTGCATAGCTTTTATCGCGGGCTTTGAGCGCGGCGACCGAACCAAGAAATTCCGTAACGAAAAAAACCTCACAATCGTCTAACGTCGTTTCAGTTCGGTAGACTTCGGCACGGTGTTTGTGTGCGTGCGGTTAGACGTATTGTACGACTCTACGAAACTCGCACGAATCGAGACGAGCTGCTCCGAAATCGGACGATGCTATGCAATAGCTATACCGCGGCAGTCCCCGAGTGCCACACGTCTTTTTGTATATGGGAACTTCACTTATATTTTTACGTCATTCGATTAATTTTATCATTCGTAACCCCCGCTGTGTATTATTACCATACATTTATCTATGTATGTCATTTTGGTACATGTGTGCATAGATTACGTTCCTCCGTGTATTTATTATTTTTTGTGACCGTTATGTTTGACGCGTTATTGGACGTTGATTTTGCTTTGTGTTTGGACTTTGATTTAAAATGCCGAAAAGAGGAAAAACAATAAATAGCCAATATCTCCGTAATCTTAATCACCCCGCGCATCAATACTAAAATAATGACACTCATGTGTTCAGCGATTTTTGGTGTAAACGCCTTTATTTATATTGCAATTTTGAATAATAGCGTGTCTTAAGAGTTACGCCGCCAAATTATGTCCATTACCCCCTTTTGTTATGACATTTTTTTCACACCACAATATTATTAGAGGCTAATTACTTTTTATACTAAAGTATTGTATATCAAATGATAATAATAATTAAAGTATTTTCTACATAATAAGTTTGTATTACTTTGCCCAAAAGGTGATAAACATTATGTATAATGCCCGGTCAAAATGATTATTTGAATAATTATTATTGAATTGCACTCTCATATTGGGCATTTTTCATATGGACCGGGCAGTATGGATAATGCCCAATTTATCATTTGGTCCATAACATATATACCCTATTTTAATGTAAATATCAAATTAATGTACACTATAATATTACGAACATAATGTGCTCAATTAATATATATACCTAATGTAATTCTGATTTACTTGAGTTCAACCATGTCAAAAACGACGCTGAAAAAGTATAAAACAAGACTTTTAGAACACTGAACTGAACAAAGTTGCTTATGTAGTTCCAAGTAAATGGACACAGTAGACTCTACCAAAATGCTTATGTTGAAAATTGACAATAATGTCATACAATACTATTTTGAAGTATGCAATATTCACTATGTAGAGATAGGTTTTCATGTTTGGAAAACCGCAGTCACACGTTGTCAAAGTGCTACGGTAGGTAGGTACTTGTGTATGGAACGATGTGACTACGCCTTTCCAAACATGAAAACTTATCTCTACATAGTAAATATTGCATACTTCAAAATAGTATTATATGACATTATTGTCAATTTTCAACATAAGCATTTTGGTAGAGTCTACTGTGTCCATTTACTTGGAACTACATAAGCAACTTTGTTCAGTTCAGTGTTCTAAAAGTCTTGTTTTATACTTTTTCAGCGTCGTTTTTTGTCGTAGTTGGGTTTTAGTTTTTAACTTATTATTATTTGTACTATTTTTGGTGTTAAAGTGTATTTGTGGCGCATAATATTATCAAAGTTAAATTGATGAACCAACATGTTTTATATTTTAAGGGGACGTAGTAAAGAAGCTATGAACGAAAAGATGTGAACTATATGCAATCAGTCCATGAATATACGTAAAGTCACATGCAAATGCTAGTAATATATATATATTTAAAATGTACAAGTAAAGCGCTTTCCAATGATACCAAACACGGCGTATTTATCTTAACTTTATTTTTTTACTCTGTATGTTTTGTCCGCTAGTGGGCGCCACATTAGATTTTGTGAAACCCTATATAGCCTATAACCAGCGGACAATTAAGACGCTTCTAATGATATGTCATTTGTCGAATTCTGACAAGCAATTTAGAAGTTATGTGGAAACAGATGAACATACATACATACATACAAACATACATACATACATACATACATAGCCTGTCAAAATCATAACCCTCCTTTTTGCTTTGCCGTAGTCGGGTAATAAAGTGATTTAAAATTAAATGATGTTGAAAATTATTTATTTCCTTGATATTTCCCACCTACTTTATGGATTAATGACCTGTGAACAACATGGTACGAGAAGGTTCACCACATCCTTACTAATATTATAAATGCGAAAGTAACTCTGTCTGTCTGTCTGTTCGTCTGTCTGTCTGTAACGCTTTCACGCATAGAATACTGAACCGATTTAAATGAAATTTGGTACAGTATAATAGTCCAGAGCCTGAGAAAGGACATAGGCTACTTTTTACCCGACTACGCTATAAAGAAGTAATGTTTTACCCGTTTTTAGCAAAAATGTTACCTAAAAATATTTGATAATAATTATTCGTGAAGAATAATCGTGAAGATGGGTTTCAACTGTCGAATGTATGGCATCCAGTAAAACGTTTATGTAAAAATATAAATGTGTCCGTTTTCGAGGAAAAAATAAGCGATACCGTGAGTGTAGTGTGTCGGGATCGAATTCAGAGTGACAATAATGTGAACGAGGGTAGTGGTGTCGTACGTAATAAAAGACTGAGAAAGAGGGTATACCGATATGTCTGCCCTTAGACCTACCGTCATTCTCGCAGTGCCGAAATATCGGGAGCTCATTAAAACAAAACAACATGGTAAATATCCCGGACAGTTTCAGTTTTCTAATGATAATAATTATTTTTTACTAACTAAGTTTTAAAATTACCGCTGACGACGTTTCCGTTGTAGTTTTTTCCATATTTGCAAAAAAATACCCTTTTTTATTTAAAAATCGTTTCAACCCACACCTGGGCTAAGGTTATTGATGAATAAAAAAAAACTAACGTCGTGAAATGTTCCCTTGCATTCAAGTTCTTTCATGTTGTGAAAACTACTAGGAACGTACGGCATTGTCGTATTTTTAATACACTATTTGTGCTATAAAAGTTACTGTGGCAACATTTAGTTAGAGTCAGCTGTCAGAATTTGTAAAATTGGCGGCCAAATGTCATTCCGGTGTAACACGAACGAAGCGGTGTTTTGTTTTGTTTCCGTGGTGTATTATTCAATGTTGATAACTCTGATGCGATGACTGGGTACTTCGTGTGGGCGGGCGGGCGCTGGCGCGAGCTGGACGCGCGGTCGGGGCGCGTGGCGGGCTGGCGCGGGCGCGCGCGTTTCGTGTGCCGCGCGCGCGGGAGACTCCAGCTCACATCTACTGGCGTGGTGCTGCGGCACCTGCGGGCGCTGCTCGCCGGGCAGCCCTCCGCCGTCAAGGATGGGGCTCCGCTGTCACAGCGCAGGTTTCTATCGCCTTTTTTTTATTTGTTTTTGATGCTATTCAAAGTATGTAAACAAGACGTTTGCGGCCTTCTCACGATGATGAGGGCTGGCCGTGTAGTTTTTATTCATGCGTAGTCAAGACCCTGGCTTCTGCCGCTTTTATTACGAGTTATTATGTATTTTTCTTGCTGATGAAAGTACCTACCTATGTAAACACCAAAAACAACTGCTTTAAGCAACCTCAATGATTGGCTGAGCTTGCATTTTCCACTCTTGCGCAGTGAGCGTTGCCAAGCGTCCAGATTAAGCTGGACATAGGTTTTTACATTTTGCAAAGCGAAGTTCAGCAAATAAGCTATTTGATTTTTTACCTGTATGTGTTGGGTTTTTTTTAACCTTTCCCGGCTTATTGTGGAAGGCCAGCAGTATGTCATGCTGCGGGTTTATAATATTATGGGCCAGGACCAGTTATGACCCTGTAGTAATTCTAAGCTATGGCTTAGCAAGGTACTGGGGCTCTCGCAAGTTTCTTGTTTATTTTACTGGTAACTCCTTGTGCTCACCCTGTGTCATGTTGGTTACCTGTTTGCTGTCTGATAAGAGACTTTGCTAGGTCGAAGGAAATGGTTATAATGCTATATGGACCTTCATCTCGGAGTCCCTTCTGGCAGCTGGTATGTTGCATCGTTGTCTCTGTTGTCACTGTGTTATTTGTTGTAGCTGTTAATACTGAGACAATAAACCTCAATAATGAAGGGTTTCTGGCATTTTACCGTAATCCGGCTTTGATTTGGCAACCTGGCTCCGCTACAATCAACAATCAGTTGTTTATGGCTTGTCATGCAAATTGGTGCTGTTTATTCTCTTAATTGTACCGAATAATCTATTCTAATCTAAATTGTAATACCTTGTGCCCCATGTTCTTATCTGAAGAATCCAAACTATCACTTGTCTCCATTACACCAGTGCCCCTGCCAAGTTGAGTGTGGATCGAACATTGCCGTATCATCCTTTACTGGAACCATTTCGCTAATGCCATGAACCCTGTCAAACATCTACAGCAAAGTAGGACTAAAAGCTTATTTTGATCCAGGATTTAGCACCCGCATAAAATTGTAGCACAGGGCAAGTGCCCCCAGTTTCCACTCCTTAGATCCATCATTGGTTTTTGGTTGGAGCTAGATCTAGAGTTATTGTTGGTTTTAACATTGTGGTTGATGGTACACATAGTAATTTGCCATGGCGGACCACAAGTTCACCTATCTGTAGTGTAGCATCATTGTTATGTTCCAGACGGAGGCGGTCCTCTAACATGCAGAAGGCTCTGTGCACAGCCTGCTCCAAGCACCAACATTGTTGTGAGAGCAACGCTAATAAGAGGTATGAACCTTTGATTTTATCATCTCTAGTGTGATTTAATAATACCATGACATAAGTAGATACATTTAAGAATTTCGTTTTATTATTTTCTATCTTTTATTGTACAGAAAATACACTGCTAGATATTTACACAAGTCATTGAATTTGACCTTCCTTTTGATTACCAGTGTTGCCAGTGAGTACACTCCCAAGACAACATCAGCTGAGCTCCTTCCCTTTGACTCATGCATGCATCTTATATTTTTGTTATGTTTTTATTTATGTTAAAATTTGTGATATGAGACAATAAATGTATTTTTATTCTTCTTACAGCTGCATAAACAACAATGCACCAAATACAACCTCCAAAGAGCCTCCCGTCAGAGTAGAGACGGCCGTGCAGGTCACGCTGCCGTCGCGCTCTCAGGAGGCGGCGCCGCCCCGGCCTCCGCCCCGGCCGCCCCGCGCCAAGCGCGTGCGCTCCACCAGCTCCGAACCGATGGTGATCCGGCAGCAGGTCCGGGTGGACGTCCACCGGAGCAGCAGCGAGGAGCCCCCGCGCAAGAGACCGTCCACCAACAGCAGCCATATCCCTGTAGCGAGGAAACAGACTCAGAGCAGCCAAGCGACATTAAAGCAAACTCAAAGCAGCCAGTCACACTGCAAGGAGCTCGTCATTAACGAGGAAGATGTTGATCTCTACCGGTCCTACCTCATCAAACACGACCCCACATTCAATGTTTACAGATTTGATACAAATGAGAATTACAAATTAAGAGTGTTCTTCCGAATCAATCCGTTAGTGAATGTGGAACGGTGTGCAAGGATCGAACGGATGCTGCGGGTCAGTCAGAGCAGCCAGGAGATGTCGCTGAAAGACTTCGCCACCAAGTTAGGCCTCCGCTCCATTTCTGATAAGGAGGAGAGGAGCAGGTACAAAATGAGAAAACGAGCGAAAGTTGTTGAGTTGTCTTCTGATGAGGAGACGGACAAGGAAAATCTGTTGGTACCAAGGAAGGAATACTCTTTAAGTATGATTCGGAAGAGGATTCTGGAAGGAAAAAAAGAAAAAGAGAGGAGAGACCATACAGAGCCTAAGCCTCGAAGGAAACTGTATGGGCCGCTGTCGAGGAGAAATGTATTACAAGTGCAGCAGAATAAAGAGAAGGAGAAGACGCAGAGTAAAAGTGCGAAAGGGACGTCAGATGATAAAATAGAAGTAGTGAGCAGGACAACTAGTGATAGTGATTTCGTCAGCAAACGTCCCGTGCCGCCCAAGAGGCCGGAGCCAATCGTGAAAGCACCAGTACCAGCAGTTAAGCCTGTTAAACTTGCGGCACCTAAAGTGTTAACTACTAAGGTTAAAAGGTTAGTAAATAATAATAAAATAAACTCTGTAACAATTACATCATATAACTACCTCGTTGGTCTATTGGTAGCAGGTCATTGTGTATGGATCGAGAGGTACCCGTTTCAAGTACGGGGTCGGTTAAAATTTGTGTCAAATGTAAGATTTTTTTGACATTCGCGTACACTAAATATAAGTCTTTATGGGTCAACATAGCTACTTACTGCCCGACGTTCTGACTGGGTTACACCAATAATGATCGCGAGCAATCTGATTTTTGAAAATTTGTGTAACTTTTTCTGTAAAGGATTTATTCAGCTCAGAGTTAGCTCCTTCTGCGCCTGATCACTCATTGTTAATGTTCCACGGCAACCTGCCTCGTTGTTCTATTGGTAGTAAGTGCTGCGTTAGGACCGAGAGGTCCCCGGTTCGAGTCCGGGGTCGGGCAAAATTTGTGTGAGTTTTTTTGTAATGAAATTACTCAGCCCGAAGTTAGGAAGTTGGCGGTTGAACGCTCGTGCCTCGGAGAGCACGTTAAGCCGGTGGTCCTGCGCCCGATCGTTCATCGGTCATGTCAGATTGCCGTCTCACCGAATTATGAGAGTAAGGGAATAGAGAGTGCACTTGTGTTTGCGCGCACACTTGTGCACTATAATATGTCCTGCGCACTTGGCTGATCTCAATTGAGATCGGCCGCCATGGCTGAAATCGGTCGGACGCCTTATACCTCCTGACAATGTGTCTCCTCCCGCAGGAAGAGTGGTGGAGGCCCGAACGCGTACTCGAACCTGGAGGACCACGCGATCGTGGCGTGGGTGAGCGCGGGGCTGCGCGCGCGCCTCGTCAACGGGAACCGGCTGTGGCGCGAGCTGCAGCCGGAGTACCGCGCGCTCACGGGGACCAGTGAGTCAAATCTTACATACATACATACAATCACGCCTTTTTCCCAGAGGGGTAGGCAGAGATCACTTCCAGCGATCCACTTTTCACCTCTGTGGGAAACGTGACGTGACGGGTTGTGGACCACGTCGCCGCCATTCTGCCTTGTGCATTGTTTTAACAAGGTCATTGCGTTCCCACCAGTAGCAAAGGATATATGATGGGGGAAGGAAAAGGGGAGGAAGGATACTCTAACTAGGAACTAGGTCATGTCTTGGTCTATTGATACTCTCTGTTCTTGGGATGCCTCTCCACCGGGATGATGAGCCAGAAGAACAAAGAAACGGGATGAGATGGATCTCATCTATGGCCTTGACTGGCTTGGTGGGACAGTGGTTAGGGACCCTGGCTGTCGGTTCTAAGAATCGTGGATTCGATTCCCACCAGGACAAATATTATGTGTGTTGAACATCTGTGTTTGTTCCGTGTCTAGGTCCACATATTTAGCCTTTTGTCACCCTCATCCTGAAGGACTTAGATGCTGTTGTCTATTCATACTTTCTCTGTTCATACCCTATCATAGGTTTTTATATTGTCACAAAGGTGTAAGATAGGAATAGCTTGCCATAGGGATGGTCCGTGGTAAGGATAGGCTAACAAGTGACTCCCATAAGTCAAGTTGTGGCTGCTCATAGTTATAATTGTGGTAATTTAGGAAAATGAAGTTATTGGGTGGGAGTGAAGTAGTAAACGGTCCCATATGACTGGCTCGGTGAAACAGTAGTTAGTGACCCAAGTTAACCTGCGGTTCCAAGAGTGGTGGGTTCGATTCCCACCGAGGACAAATGTTTGTGTGACAAACATCGGTGTTTGTTTTGTGTCTGGGTGTGATTATGTATTTATAATAATGTTGCGGGAACAGAATTTACGTTAAATTCAAGATACGCCAAAAGTCACCAAAAGACAATTAATTTATTTATCGACTAACAATTACACAATTAAACAGTTAAAAAACACAATTAGAAACACTTAATTACAACACTAAACACGGAACACTAAATTACACTAAAGCACTGAATCACACTAAAACACTGAATTTCACTGACTATTCGCAGGTAACGCACTCGATCACTCTTAGTTCGCAGGAGACTGATTCGCTTCGCTTTCCAAATCGGAACTGTCCCGTCGCGTCGTACATCCCGCTTTTTATACCCAGTGAGGACGCAGCTCTTCGCGTGGCGTCGAGAATCTTCTCGCGGGGATCAGAAATTTCTAGAACTCGCTGGAGCTCGCTCCGACCGACCAGAGTGTGTGACGTAGTATCGTGCAAGCGAATATAGACCTTATCCATACGACGATAAGACTAATTTCGCTTGCACGGTCTCTCAAGGTCGTACTATTATTATTACTTTAGAACACTCTAGAGCTCGCTACAACCTACCAGAGTGTGTAGCGTAGTATCGTGCAAGCGAATATAGACCTTATCCATACGACGATAAGACTAATTCCGCTTGCACGGTCTCTCGTGGTCGTAACATTATCCCCCTTTTAGTCATGCTCGTCCCGAGCATCATTTGACCCATGGTAACGAGCCAATCGATCAATGTGAACAATTTTCGGCTTGCCTCTTGTCCCTTGTTTGATCCGATAGGTTAAGTCGTTCAGCCTAGTGATGATCTTGTATGGTCCTTCCCACCTTGGCTGGAACTTCGGTGATTTGCCCTTCTTCCTGAGTGGGTTGTGTAACCAAACCAGACTCCCTTCATCGAAACCGTCGGTGTTGGCTTTGCGGTCGTAACGGGTTTTCATTCTTTCGCTGGATTTTAGACTGCAGTCTCTAACGAGAGCATGTACTTCATCCAGGCGCTTCTGTAGGTCAGCCGCATATTCGGTTACTGGTTTCGGAGCTTCTGGCGGTGTCCCAGTCAACGCGTCTACCGGAAGCCGCATTTCTCGACCGAAGTTTACCATTGCTGGGGTTGCGCTGGTGCTATCGTGGATCGCAGATCGGTAGGACAGCAAGAAAAGCGGTATGTACTGGTCCCAGTCTCGTTGATGCTCGTCCACAACTTTGGCCAAGTGGTTTTCCAACGTTTGGTTGAATCTCTCGACCATGCCATCGGATTGCGGGTGTGCTGGTGTAGTACGGGTCTTATGCATACCCAATAGTTGACAGACCTCCTGGAACAGTGCTGACTCAAAGTTTCTTCCTTGGTCAGAATGTATCTCAAGAGGCACACCAAATCGGCAAATCACCTCGTGGACTAACTTCTTGGCGACCGTCTTTGCTTCTTGATTAGGCGTAGCGAAGACTTCAGGCCACTTAGTGAAGTAATCTTGGACCACAATGATGTACTTGTTTCCCTCATCGGATTCTGGAAAGGGGCCAGCTACATCTACTGCGATTCTTTCCCATGGAGCGCCGACGTTGTACAGCTTGAGTTTGCCCTTACTTCTGGTTTGTGGGCCCTTTACTGATGCGCAAGTCGTACATTTCTTGCACCAGTCTTCGACGTCCTCCCGACAGTGAATCCAGTAGAACCTCTGTCTCAGCTTCTCTAGGGTCTTCTTCACGCCTAAATGTCCCCGGATACCCCATCGTGTATGTACCTCAGTAGAGAAGCAACCTGTTTACGGGGTACAATCAGCTGTAGTGTCGTTTGATCCCCTTTTGGTGTTTCCCATTTCCTGAAGAGTACTCCATCCTTAATCTCCAAACTGTCCCATTGTGCCCAGTAACTTTTCGTGATGGGGCTTGATGATGCTACATGGCTCCAAGAAGGTTTTTGACCTACTTCTTTCCATTCAAATATTTTCCTCAGGTCACAATCCTCTTTTTTGAGCCTTTTTGATAGCGTCTTCACTCCATTCATTATCAAGTCCCTGGGTGGTAATCATCCGGACTTCTTCTTTAGTCTCCGTCTTAGAACAATGACTGCAGGCCACAGGACAAGGTCTCCTTGATAGGGCATCGGCATTCAAATGCGTTCTACCACTCCGATGTTCTGTTGTGAAGTTGTACTCCTGTAGCTGCTCTAACCACCGCGCCACTTGTCCTTCAGGGTTCTTAAACTGCAAGAGCCATTTTAACGCAGCATGATCTGTCCGCAGGGTAAACTGTCTTCCAACGAGGTACTTGTTGAAATGCTGTAGAGTCTTCACTACCGCCAACAGTTCCTTACGAGTCACACAGTAGTTCCTTTCAGGTTTTGAAAGTGACTTACTGAAATAGGCGATCACGACTTCCCGTTCACCTTGCTCTTGCGACAGAACTCCGCCTATGCCAGTATTGCTGGCATCAGTGTCCACGATAAACCTTCCTTCTCTGTTCGGGTAGCCAGAGTATAGGACTGGTGCAGAGGTGTTCTTTAATCTGACGAAGGCTTGATCACATTCCGAGTCCCAGGCGAATACTCGTTTATCTTCCGTGAGCCGATGAAGAGGTTTCGCTATATCAGAGAAGTTCTTTACAAAGCGCCGGTAGTATGCGCATAAACCCAAAAATGATCTCACGTCGGTCTTGTTAGCTGGAATAGGCCATTCTTGGACAGCTTTGATCTTCTCTGGGTCGGTCCTTACACCTTTCGATGAAATAATGTGGCCTAAATAGGCGTCTTCTTCCTTGAAAAACGTGCATTTCTTTGCGCTGAGTTTTAAGTTTGCTTCTCGTATTCTAGTGAAAACCTTCCTCAGGTTACTGACATGCTCTGTGAAATTTCGACCCATGACAATGATGTCATCCAGATAGACCAGGCATGCATCACCCAGAAGTCCAACCAGTACCCTTTCCATCAACCGCTCGAATGTCGCCGGAGCGTTGCAAAGACCAAAGGGCATGACGTTGAACTGCCACAATCCATTCCTAGTTCCGGTCGTAAATGCCGTCTTCTCCTTGTCTGCTGGATGGATGTCTACTTGCCAGTACCCACTCTTAAGGTCCACTGTTGAGAACCACTTCATGCCGCTCAACATGTCCAGTGTGTCGTCTATACGGGGCAGAGGGTAGCTGTCCTTCTTCGTTGCATTATTCAACAACCGGTAGTCCACACAAAACCTGGTGCTGCCGTCCTTCTTCTTTACCAGGACTACTGGCGAAGACCACGGGCTTGTTGAAGGTTCTATGATGCGGTTCTTCTGCATCTCGGCAACCATGTCTGCTACCTCCTTCTCTTTGGCAAATGGAAGGCGTCTAGGCCGCTGCTTTATTGGTGACGCGTCTCCCGTGTCTATTCTGTGTTTAACGAGACCTGTCCTTCCCAAATCATGGTCACCCTTTGAAAATATGTCGTTGAAATCTAGCAACAACCTTTTAGCTTGCTGAAGTTCCCGCTCAGAGAGTTTGTCCTTACAATTTGCTAGGAGCGGCGTGACGTCATCTCCTTGACAGGATTCCGGTTCCCGGGTCCTTTTCAGCCTTCTGATGGATTGACCTGCATCGCACCGTCCGATGACACAGTTTCTTCGTAGCTGCACTTCATCTTCGCTAAGATTGATGACTCGCACCAGCGCTCCTTTTCCGGTCATTGCCAGAGTTCTTGCTGTGATCCAACTCGGGTGGTCGCCGCAGTTTTCTATGACGACGCTTCGCCCTTGACACGCAGTGTAAGGGAATCTAACTTTGACCAGAGTTTCAGATCTCGGCGGTAGGGTCGTATTTTGCAGGCAGTAAACTGCGCATGATCTCGCTCCCTCTAGGAATACTTCTTGTTCGGGGAAACTAAGTACTCCTCTAGCGACGTCTACCACACACTTCTGGTCTCTTAAAAAGTCTAATCCGATGATGCAGTCGTCCGTGATGTCTGCTATGAGAACGCCGTATTCAAAGGTTTGTTCTCCAATGGTTATGTTCGCCATCGTCTCACCGAAGACGGTAACTGGCTGGCCTGTTGCTGTTTGAAGCTGAACGGATGGTCTCTGATTCCACACAATAGTCCTTTTCAATAGCTCCGGACGCACTATTGTTCTTGAAGCACCGGTGTCAATAGTAAAATGACACGTTACGCTGTTCAGCTGTCCAACCACAGTAAGATTGTTCCCATTACCAATCTGTGAAACAGTGACGGTAGGGGCTCGATGTTTGCCAGCCAGCGCCCGCCCCACGGCCCTGGCTCCTGACAGCTCTTCTGCGTCCACCTGTGTAGAGGACGCTACTGTCGTTCTATGCGGCCATCTTTGCCTGGGGCAACTACTCCGAATATGACCCCTCTCGCCGCAGCCATAGCACATCGGACCCAAAGAAGGTTT
>CM076942.1:3683860-4116360 GCA_039566165.1 Maruca vitrata | reverse complement strand
ACCTGCTCCCGACGCGACCAACCGACGAGGTCGGTCTGCCAACCGCTCGCAGCGGAGGTCCAGCTCAACAGAATCCAGTGAACCGAAGAACAGTAGACCTAATCGGTCACTCAACAAATCCAGTGATAAATCTAAGAATGTTAGGAAGTTGCCGGAACCACAACGGAGCGACAGTTCAGATGAATCTAGTGAACCGAAGATTGTTCGACCGAACAGGTCACCCGAGAAATCTAGTGATAAACTTAAGAACTCTAAAAAGGTGCGCGATAGGTCCAACAAGCGTGTGTCTTCTAGTGGCAGTGAACCAAACAAAAGTGTTGATAGGAACCGTTCTCGCAAACAACAGGATGTGCAAAGTGACTCGAGTTTAGAAGAGTGGTTCCAGAGTACTGAAAAGGGAAGTAAGGACAAGTCTTCGGCCGGTAAAGACAAGAGTCCATTGGAGCGCAATGCTAAAGGCAGGTTCCTGCCTCGCAGTCGCTCTGAAGGACGTGGGAAAAGAAATCGTGATCGTTCAAGTCATTCTCTAAGAGATAGAAGTAACCATCGATCAGAAAATAAGAGCAATCATTCAAGAGATGGTTTGGGTAAGTTATTAAAGAAGTTAGATTCAAATCAAAGCAGGGATGAGTCTGAGGACAGACGAGCGAGCCTGCGCGCGCGCAACGAGACGCCTCAGAGCGAAAAAGAAGGAAGAACGTCGCGAACGCCTACATACGATCAGTTAACGCGTCAGTTTGCTACCCGACTCCGGTCCACGCCCATAGACGTCGCGTTCAAGAACCAACAGGCTAAGGCGAAGACTAGGAAGCTGTATAATCCAAACTAGTTGCTAGCAGGGGCGTAGATGCCGCCATATCAGACATATCTATGTGGGACCCCTGCGCTTTAGGGGTGTGTGTGAGTAGGTAGGTCGCTAGGTGGAAAGTCACTGATTGCCAGCCAGGTTGACAAACCTAAATGCTGGAGAGGTATAAAGTTAGTTCGACCTTCAGAATACAACCAATGTAATTGAGAATTCTCAGTCGGTATCGGTGAACGCAGAAAGTTTATTGATGATGATTGATGACATTGCACTGCCTTGTAAGACTTATTTTATTTTTCTTTTATTTGTACTTGAGTTTTTTTCTATTTCTTTTCTGCAAAGAGCAGTTTGTTGTGTATATGTATAATGTAACTAACATATAGTATATCTGTATTGATTACAAGTTCCAAAATGACTAGATATAAATTAATTAATGTCTTTAGATACACACATATGGGCTACTATTTTTCTAGCTATAGACGTTTAACGGGTAAAACATAATTTCCTTATAGCGCAGTCAGTTAAAAAGTAGCCTATAACATTTTCTAGGCTCTGGACTATATAATATATATATTTCACAACATCACATACATCGATCTGATCCGTTTTAAGTAGCTTAAGCACTTGTGTTACGGAAATCAGAAACGATAGTGGTTAGTTACACAAATATACTTAAATATATTTAATAACACACCCAGACACGGAACCGATGTTCGTCACACAAATATTTGTACCGAGTGGGAATCGAACCCACGACTCTTGGAACCGTAGGTAGTGAACCTGGGTCAATAACCACTGTTCCACCGAGCCAGTCATATCTGTACCAAATTTCATTTAAATCGGTCCAGTACTCTATGTGTGAAAGCGTAACAGACAGACAGACAGAGTTACTTTTGGATTTATAATATTAGTAAGGAAGTAAGGATGGTATGATACTTTTGTGAGACATTCTCTAGATGGCAATACATCGGGGTGAGATTATAGGAATAACTGCAGCATGATTGGTTATGTTTGATGTGACATTGACAGACATGTCAATATTCACCACACATAACTAAAACTATGCAGTTAACTCTCTAATGGGCATAACTATTTAAAATTTTAGTTGGTTTTGGACCTTATGTCAAGTTAATAAGGTCTAGAATTTGGTGGAAATATCTCGCTCTGCCTGCTAAAGGGTTATACTTCATAACTATTGTTCATTACATAAAAGTTAAATATCAGAACTATGTTTGCCATCAGTAGCGCTACCATGAGTTTAAAAGTTACGGACTCGATATTGTCTACGTAAATATGTCTATGAAAAACTTGTACAGCGCTCCTGGTGGTCACGCTAAGAACTAAAATTGGTCGTATGAAAATAACAACTCGATAGGTTTTTAACGTACGTAAGTTTTCGATAGCCAACTTATGGTACCGCTACTGGTAAATTTTTCATATGCTTTCTTATATATATGAAAAAGCTACCCCCATCAAATTTCTATTGTGTCTACCTCCAATTGTTTGAACTTTCTTGGCATTTGCAACCAACTTATTACTTAATTTTAATATAGGTATATGACTTCAAAAAGACAGATCCTGTTAAATAAGGCGTCCGACCGATTTCAGCCATGGCGGCCGATCTCAATTGAGATCAGCCAAGTGCGCAGGACATATTATAGTGCACAAGTGTGCGCGCAAACACAAGTGCACTCTCTATTCCCTTACTCTCATAATTCGGTGAGACGGCAATCCGACATGACCGATGAGAGATCGGGCGCAGGACCACCGGCTTAACGTGCTTTCCGAGGCACGGGCGTTCAACCGCCAACTTCCTAACTCTGGGCTGAGTAATTTCATTACAGAAAAACTCACACAAATTTTGCCCCACCCCGGATTCGAACTGGCGACCTGTCGGTCCCAACGCAGAACTTGCTACCAATAGACCAACGAGGCAGTTTCCTGTTAAATAATTAAGATGTAAATGACGACCGCTAGGCTGGGCCTGGTTGATCACGCTAATTTTTTCTTACTTTTTGATTAGTTTGAATATCATGTTGCTTAATGAGAGGCTCTGATTGGTTGATTAAGGGTGATTTATAATTGGGGCTTAAATTGTTTTTATCTTCTATACTAATATTATAAAGAGGAAAGATTTGTATTTTTGTATGTTTGTCTACACTAATATTATAAAGAGGAAATATTTGTATTTTTGTATGTTTGTAATGAATAAACTCAAAAACTATTGGACCGATTGCAATAATTTTTACACCATTAGAAAGCTGCATTATTTAGAAGTAACATAGGCTATATTTTATCCCGGTACGGGAAGTAGTTCCCTCGGGACGCGGGTGAAACCTAATGAATAAACTCAAAAACTACTGGACCGATTGCAATAATTTTTTCACCATTAGAAAGCTGCATTATTCAGAAGTTACATAGGCTATATTATATTTTTAAAAAAATTAGGGATCCTTACTAAAACTCCAATAATGTAACCCAAGGTGTAAAAAATAAACTTAAAAAATTCCTTACGTCGCCTGCGCTGCGAAAACTATTGAAGATAGAACAAAACCATTTTCTAAGACTTTGCAGAACTCATCATTATCTACAAAAAGTGTCGCGACAGCATATGTCTAAATATTATAGTTATGTCACAGCAAGCGGTTTTTTATTCTAAAAATTTAATTTATATGCCGCCGCTTGAAAGGGTTCTTTATTTGTACCTTGGTATTAATCCTTATCAAAATAAATTACTTTATATTCAAGACGGCTTCAATACCTTTTTATTACTTTTTGAATTATTCAATTCGGACATTTAATTCGGAAGATATCACGAGTTTAAAAATGCAAGTATTAGAAAAAAGTCGCCTGGTTGCCGCCACCGCGTTCAGCTAGCCAGCATGCGATGTAGGCTCCATGTAAGCGGCACTGGGGTACGGGGGAGTCAATTTAATATGTAATATAATAATATTATAAAGAGGAAAGGTTTGATTTTTTGTTTGTTTCGAATAGGCTCCGAAACAACTGTACCGATTTTGAAAAAACTTTCACTGTTGGAAAGCTACACTATCCCTGAGTGTCATAGGCTTTTTTAGATAAAAATAGATTTCCCTTACGGGGTTAAAATATATTACATAGAGATAGAGATATCCCCGAAGCAAAGCGAGGGCGGGTCGCTAGTTTATCAATATACCAAGAATATTACTACCTGTATTTGTAGGTTGTTTATTCCATGGTAGTAGCAATGAATATAAGTAGGTATAAAAATGGACAATTTGATCTTAAATTTTAGTGACAGTTAATTAATTAAATTTAATTTTTTACTTTAATGCTGATTAATCTTACATGTGTATAGAAGCAAAATGGATAGAATGTAAGATTTTAGACTTTCGCGTTCCATTACACTTAAATTAGTCTTTACGGGTCTAGACGCGATATTAGGAGTAGCAAATTACATAGCTACTTACTGCCCGACGTGCAGACTGGGTTACACCAATCGTGGTCGCGAGCGAGCTATGTAATTTGCTACTCCTAATATCGCGTGTAGACCCATAAAGACTAATTTTAGTGGATAGAAAGTGTTCAATTATGTTTTATGTAAACAAGAAGAACTGATAGAGCTTCCAATGAACCAAGAATCATTAAATACTTGTAAGCTGTTATAGATAAGTATTTATACTTAGGGAATGTGTATTTCATTTGGCTTCGTTAAGACTTAATATTTTATATCTTTGCTTGTTATCATACTGTAATATTCAAACATACAATAGGTGCATTTTGGATGTAACTGATTCGGGGAATAGTGTGGGAGCGATGAGGATGTATATGTTACCGGCCAAACCCGATTTCAGGACAAACTAGTTTAGCCTAGGCCAAACTAGTTTGTCCTGAGCCCGTTAGGATAAACCGGTTCAGCCTAGTCCAAACTAGTTTGTCCTAAGCACGTTAGGATAAACCAGTTTAGACTAGGCCAAAGTAGTTGATCTTGATATAGATACGCATTATAGGATATACTGGTATGGCCTTTTCCAGACATTGTAATATGTCAAGAAAGTCAAAATAAATAGATTATCCAAATAAAATCCGTAATTGGAAAAATTATAATTTTTATTATACTATAATCTTATTTCTTACTTCTTATAATGATTCGTCGTTAAGTTTTCATTCGTACAATCATACTATATTTGCCAAGAAATAAATGTTTTTGTTTTATATAAGTAATAATGTCTTAATTATTACAACTTTCATGTCGTTAAAAATTATGGATAATAAATGGTAATACAAACAATTATACTTTAACAAATAATAATAAAAACAAATAATCATATGAGTATTATGTACCCCATAACTTCAAAAGTGAAAATGATCTGAACTGCGCCTATTATTTTTAAAGGCTGTAAACAAAACCTTAATTAAAAAACTTTAATCCTTTAAAAACATGTCTTATAGTAAGTGATGAAGTCGTGAAGTGTTTTTTAACACAATGACCTCATATTAAAACATTTCAACCCTTAAAAATCTTACAACCCTTGCAAACAACCCCTAAATTAAAAAAATACAAAGAAATACATTAGTGTGTAAATATAGAGTAAGTAATATTTTATATTTTCTATAATAATTTTCAAATTTTAACCCCCTTTCAACCCTTGAAACCCTGATTTTTTTAAAGCTTACTTGCAACGCGATATTGCAAAATTCGCACGGGAACGGAAGTTATTGGGCAAAAACTTTTGGATATAACATAGTCCACGCGAACGAAGTCGCGGGCACAGATAGTTATGTATATTTATACACAATACAATAGTTTTATATACTGCGTACTCTCACATTGCTCCAAATAATCACATGCCGAAATTTTCAGTTACGGAGTAGAGAAAAATATAATAAGTTTTTGACCATAACTCCTTAAATTTTCATGCTATCACAATTTTTAAATTTATTTTTTGTAAACAGAAGGCCATACCGGTTTATCCTATCTTTATAAGAAACAAGAAATAAAATTATAGTATAATAAAAATGATTCTTTTTCCTATTGCGGAGGATAATATTTGGATAATCTATTTATTTTGACTTTCTTGACATATTACAATGTCTGGAAAAGGCCATACCAGTATATCCTAGATAATGCGTATCTATATCAAGATCAACTACTTTGGCCTAGTCTAAACTGGTTTATCCTAACGTGCTTAGGACAAACTAGTTTGGACTAGGCTAAACCGGTTTATCCTAACGGGCTTAGGACAAACTAGTTTGGCCTAGGCTAAACTAGTTTGTCCTGAAATCGGGTTTGGCCGGTAACATATCTACTTCCTACAAACAGTGAATGTCTTCTTGATAGAGTCTTAACTGTTTAACATTTCACATTTGTCATAAACGAAACTCGCTGTATTCTGATTTAACGTAATTCACGTGATGAGGCTTCTCCAAGCCATCATAGTATGTCAGTTAGGAACAAAAAATGTACACATAGATTAGTCCAGTCAAAATAGACATTTAACCTAGGAAAAATTCGCATAGAGCTGAAAATTGGCATGAATGTTGGGAACACTATTACAAATAATCTGTCAAAAGTCCCCATCGATCCCACGTCTGCAAAAAAAAATAATCAAGGTCAAATGTCACAAATATCAGTTTTATGCACTTTTGAGCGAAACGGTAAGTTTAATCATAAAAGTATGTATGACAAAATTACTTATCACGTAATTATCTATAAAAAATGTCTGAACACTTTGTTCCTAAGATTCACCATTTCAGAGATATAGCGATGCACAAAGTTGAAAAAGTTGGATTTTCAAACGCTTCCAGGCCCCCATGCGATTGTGCTAGACAGTTAAAATTTTAACGAATGATGTATCTCAGTTGCCTCTATAACATAACAGAAACAACATGAAACCAACGTGTAAAGTGGGTTCTCATACAAAACCTATGTTTTTTTTTCTCACACTTGGGCGGTTTTTAACGTGGTTACCCTAGTGAACCTATTCCAGGTCATATATCGATCAAAAACGATATCAACAGATGAATGCATATTATGTAAAATATGAATTTTCTAATGATTAAAACCACGATATCTTGCGAATGGTGAGTCGGAAAAGAAAAAGTGACTAGACCATTTTTGTAGAAAATTGTATGATCTACAACTTTTGTTTGACCTATTTTTACGATAATACTTACTGTTTTCGAGAAAATGGAAAAATCCTTAATTTTATACTTTTGACCTTGAATAATTTTTTTTGCAGAAGTAGGATTGATGCGGATTTTTGATATTTCTGTT
This sequence comes from Maruca vitrata, assembly GCA_039566165.1. Taxonomy (NCBI): domain Eukaryota; kingdom Metazoa; phylum Arthropoda; class Insecta; order Lepidoptera; family Crambidae; genus Maruca; species Maruca vitrata. The sequence goes on along the minus strand of CM076942.1, from coordinate 4,109,299 downwards.
TATTATGATGTATTTAACGTCTCTGGCAATTTTCAGCTCTATGCGAATTTTGTCTAAGTTAGCACTTATTTTTGTCTATTTTGACTGGACTAGATGTAAATAACTCAAAATGTTGGGTCACTAATTTAATATTTAATCATACTCAAGTTTTATAAGACAAATTATTTTTATTTTATGTGTAAAACAATTTTAGATTAGGAGCCAATATTTGAAGAAAAGGTATTTTGGTTCAAATACTGTTTTTTACTTGTGCATATTCCCTGTACTCAAATAGTTTTGTTATATCTTGAAATCTTTCTGTTTATCAATCACTTTCATGTTTTAAAATAGAGAATATGATATGTTTGTGGGCGAAGGAAAAACATATATGTATGTACATACATTGGAAAACTGAAAATGTCCGGGACATGTACCACGTTTTGTTTTACCTAATGGTGAACTCGACATTCAATTGCTTGCAACAGTGCCGAAATATCGGGAGCTCATTAAAAAAAACGTGGTATATATACTGAAAAATTTTCAGTTTTCTAATGTGTGTAACCATGACAGTTTAAAATAAAATATGTAACTTATTATATATTTGCGTTTGCTCCATGGTATATAATATGTGCAAAGTGATCTGTAATCGTGGTTTGTTGAGATTTCGCTGGATATTTTTAATAAACAATTTTGTTAAAATAATGTACAACTCTTTTATTTATGTCACTAATTCCTAACAAAAATTTTACCCCGATCAGGACTCAAATCCGGGAACTTTGGACTTTACGCAGCGTATAGAAGCTAAACTATACGATATTGTATAAGGATAGAGAGGAAAGAAAATATCTTTCTTCAAATAGGGTATTTGATTGTGATTGTTGTACTTGCCATTGATTTTTATGATTAACAGTAAGATTACCGTTTTCATATAATATTGTTAATGAAAACTAAACTTAAATTGTTGGCGAAATGAGACAGCATTTTAAGTTGTGTAAGCAAGTCCATTTCAAAAGTACGAAAATAATTTAAAATGTCGTAGTTATCTCATAAATAACAGAATTAGTAACATCTTTCTTCGTGAAAACATATCCATAAATGCAACTTTTGTAGACGATTACTTGGAGCGCTTTTAAGCTCACCCAAATAATGTGCTACTAAAACTGTATATCTCATCGAGATATCAAAGTGATACTTTCAACAATGCCTTTGTGTTCGAGTGCTCCATCCAACTACATATATCAAAATAAAAAATAGTCAAATACCTACCCAATTTGGCAATCGGATGGTAGTTGTATGTGAATGGCGTTTTACATCCTATTTTTCCCAACCACCACACTAGTGACTACCATGAGTTTAAAAGTAACGGACTCGATATCGCCTACCTAAATATGTATATGAAAAACTTGTACAGCGCCGCTGGTGGTTACGCTAAAAACTAAAATCGGTCGTATGAAAAAAAACAACTCAATAGGGTTTTAACGTACGTAAGTTTTGACAGCCAACTCATGGTACCGCTATAGCTCAAAAGAGGTCCTGTTTGCAGCCTAAGATAAGAAAAGTGAGCTTCAAGCTGGAACCCTCACATTTGAAATCTTAATTAAAACGAATTTTCCATCGCTTGAGTATGTACATAAAAATCGCGGTGGCGCGGGCGGCATCGTGCGTGCGCAGCAGCAGCACAAACGCAGTTATTTTAAATGTTTTAATGGTTTTCGTACTTTTGAAATGGACTTGCCCGCCCACCCAACTTTAAATGTCTTTTGCTGTCTCATTTCGCCAACAATTTAAGTAAAATTAGTTTTTTTCTTTTCTCCCCATAAATTCTATTAACCCCATTTTACGGTAGGTACCTACATACCTACCTCCTTTGAAGTATGGAAAATAAAAACTTTTTGTCTTCAATTTTGAAATTTGAAGTTCAATGTTCTAGCCATAATCCTAACCAGGGTAAGGTAATATCTCTGGAATCTCTAATACCTAGACTATTTCTAAGATTTTGCATGTCGTTGAGACTACGAGTATTTTTGGAATATAAACCAGTTCGTTAGGCTTTAACGGAAGTCAGGTATATTAACTAACTTACATACAGGTTACTTTTTCAGGTGGGAGACGTTTTGTCGACCGGTTGCTGTTACCACCATACAGTTGCGTAAAATCCGCCAAGTAACTCTGACCCCTCTCGGTCAGGTCGCGTTCCGGGATCAGCACTGTACGAACTGGAGCCAGAGGGGACCATTGTTGCGGCAAGCGCCGGACCAGTGGAGTCTTAGCGGCGGCATTGTGCGGGCGCAGCACCCGCCGGCCTGGGAGACCCGTAGACACGGGGGCCCTTCCGTCCGGCGAACTGGCCAACTCCGACCCGCACAGCTCAATACCAATGCGAGACTCCACGCCTTGTCTCGTTGTTGCCGCAGCAGTGGTCTCCTCTTTAAGCGGGCTTTCAGGGTGAGTGCGACAGGCTCAATATGGTCTATTGTGCCTGTCGACCTCATATTTGGATCTCACTACCGCTTACCATCAGGTGGAGTAAGGTCATCTTGTAAGCTTATTATAAAAAAAAAAATACGATGATGGCTCGTCTCGTCATTGACACCGAACTTGCGGGGGGATGTCTTGTGGAGGACACGATTCGGACCAACCCCGTTTGGTCCGTAACAATATGTTTGTATCAGAACTTGATTCGGACCAATTCCGTTTGGGTTGGACACATGTTTAATTTTTAGTATCTGTGGTTGGCACTTGTATTCAAATCAAAAATTAAAACAGACTGTTGTTATTATATTCTCCACATAAATAAAATCACGCCTTTTTCCCAGAGGGGTAGGCAGAGATCACTTCCAGCGATCCACTTTACGGTATACGGGTAAGCGACCCCGGCTCCTCGAGCTACTATCGACTCAGTCCAAATCATCCGAGGCGATAGTATCCTTCCTCCCCTTTTCCTTCCCCCGTCATATATCCTTGCTTCTCGTGGGAACGCAATGACCTTGTTAAAACAATGCACAAGGCAGAATGGCGGCGACGTGGTCCACAACCCGTCACGTCACGTTTCCCACAGAGGTGAAAAGTGGATCGCTGGAAGTGATCTCTATATTCTCCAACTGAGTTTAATTTATCAACCGCCTGCATACATAAACATATGTACCTGTTCCTGCACTGCCTCACGAAAGAACTCCAGGGAGAAGTCCCTAAAGTCTCTCTCACCATTATACCAGAAGTGAGAATTACAGTGTCACGTTAAGCCATAATCCCCACTAACCTATGTTTATGACTATTTCGGGACTATAATTCGTTTTCATTAAGAAAGCAAATTATTTTCAATGTGAGAATTTAAGCTCACTAAGAAAAGCATACTTAGTTAGGAAACTTGAACTTTTGTTGTCTTTAAAAGATAAAGATAAAGATAATTTTTATTTACATAAACATGTGTGTCACAAAACATTTACATGCATGTAGAGGTGGTACATAATTATTGAATCAACATGTTTGACCGTACGAGTACGATATGTAAAATATGTAATTGGTGAAATTGAGTCAGTCAAGCATATTAATTATAACAAAAACACTCACATACAATTTTATAGATTTAGGGTTACAAATGTCATTAAGGAGTTATCAGTATACATTTTTTAAGATTTTTAAAGGTTAAATAAACGTTTTCTTTCTTTCTTTTCTTAAAACCTGCACACCTGTAAAGAAGTTCTGTTTTGTGTGATCGCCATAGTTTAGAAAGGCCGTCTCTCGGTTAGGACTTATTTAGGTATATATGGGGTTAATAAAAAAATAAAAATCAGTAATGTTGTAGGATGTTTTATTGCGACGGACATCGGACAGGGCCACAAGCGACTCTCGACCGCTCGCGCTCATCAGGCGGAGCCAACACACACACACCACGGAACAAGTACTAAGAGAAGAATGCCTGCCAATGATCTACTAGCTTCTGACGTCATGACTACTACTTATTTAGTAGGCTCAGCTTATACACCGTGAAATTTTAGTGGTTATTTCCCCGCAGTAAAATTATTCTTAGTAGTACAATACATTTGTGCAGTTTTTTTTATTCAAATATATGAATACCAGTTTTACGAAAGTGATAAACGAAAATCGAAAGCACACTCGAACCGCTGTATTACTTAGGGCGAGCTTATTTTTCTGTTATCGCCGATTTCATGCGGATATCAGTACCTGGGTACGTCACATCTTGTTAATGAAAAAAAGCGTCGATGGCCGAGTGGTTAAGGTCGTTGTTTGCCATGCGAGAGGTCGCCGTTTCAAACCCGGCCAGGTACCAATGTGTTTTTCAAATTTGAAATTCATATGTGCCATCATACGACGCTTTAACGGTGAAGGAAGACATCGTCAGGAAACCTGCACACCTGAGAGATTTTTCAACGGTGTGTGAAGCAGTGGCGTAACTACAGGGTGGCAAGTCGGCAAAATGCCACGGGCCCCCACCCGGTAGGGGCCCCAGCCGAAGGGGGTCCCTGGTCATAGGAGAATTTCGCCACTGGTGTGAAGCCATGTCAGAGGCCTACGGGCGGTTTAAAAACTCTGACACCAGGTTGTTCATCAACCATACGATAAGAAGAATGAACTATCGTTTTTCACGTTTTCGAGTTAGATGAGTATTTTTTGGATAAATTGAATTTTATTTTTATTATTAAGTATTTTAAAATAACTGGCGTGGTTCGATAGTAGGTACTACTAAAAGTGAATCGTTCTGCTTTGGGAAAACGACCACTAAAATTTCAAGGTGTATAACTGTCGAATCAGTTTTCCGAACCGGTGGTAGAATCACTTAACTTTTACTTATTTATTTAATATAATGACGATTTATAAAAGTGCGTGTAAATGGCTTTAGAAATAAAGAAATTTTGACGACTTTGACTGCGAAAGTTAGAAGTGAGACAAATTTAGACACCACTCTAAATGGCACACATTGCTTCATTAGAACATATTAATTTCAGCTACTCCTCTTTGTACTTGTTTTGTGCCGTGTTTTACTTATTTTACATAATAATTCGCTCTCTCTATCCGGCTATCGTTGAAACCATCTTAATGAAAATATTTATATTAATCTCCAAAGCTAACGAGAATACACTTTTACGTTATAAAATAGTAAAAATCATTACCCATCTGTACAAATTTGTGCGTTTGTAAATGCATTAGCGCTTATTACTGTCAAATAGCAATCACACTTAACAAGTAAACATTATAAAACGATATGAATTACATTTGGACAAAATATATAGCTTTAATTCCCATCTGTCCCTTTTTGGGTTTCCACCGAGATGGTAGTTGAGAATAACATCTAGCGTTTTATCGACAAATTCCCAACTGTCACCCAGATGGCAGGTTTGCAGGGGGCAGATGGGAAGAAAGTAGGTTTATGGTTATAGCCTTGTGAGCGCGATCGCGGCCGCCTACATAACATTCGTCTTATGTACTAGCTACCTTTACACCAAAATAACAACTATTATATACAAATTGAATAATTCAACGGCAAATATTTAAAAAAATCGATCTACCACTCGAACAACTTAATAACACAAGGTGTTTAAGAATAAAATGTCCGCTATAGTCTTTTTCAGCTAAGATGATCCCTGTGACACTTCATTGTGTTCTGAATCACGCATTTTACGTTTGACAAACGAAAACAATTTTATTGCACACTTTTCTCTTTTTAATGCGGCGTCGTTAGGAAAAATATTAAAATAAATCATTTTAATCTTTTAAAAGGGAAACAGTATCTCAGTAAATTAAACTAAACGATACTGTTTGTCATTTTTCTAATGACGCCGCAATAAAATGAAAAAAGTGTGCAATAAAATTATTTTCGTTTGTCAAACGTAAAATGCGTGATTCAGAACACAATGAAGTGTCACATTGATCATCTTAGGTGAAAAATACTATAGGTGGCGTAAAGTATGTTCAAAATAACTCAGCCGTTATATCTTCTAAATAGCGACTGCTCTCATACATAAATTTACAAAATAACGTATTTTTTTTATGATTTAAAATGATCATCAATTTAAAACATAATACATACAACTCATTTTGACACTTGTAGCTCCCATTTTTTCTATACAACAGCAATTCACCAGGATTTTATAATCCAGAGACACGTCGGTCCACTATCACCACCATCGAGCTATAGAAAGAGTTTGCGTGAACACGTGAAGACATTATTACGAATCAAATCGCTCGGTTAAGGTGTCTCTCTTTTTACCCAAATTTCTTCGCTGTATTGTCTTATTTTGTACTAGCTTTCCGCCCGCGACTTTGTCCGCGTAGAGACGTTTAACGGGTAAAACATTACTTCCTTATAGCGCAGTCGGTTAAAATGTAGCCTATAATAATAATAATAATAATAAATAAATTTTATTTCTCTTCCACAAAACTTATGCTAACAGACTACTGACAATAATTGTACTTAATTAAATTGTAGTTGTGTGGTAGACTGGCGTCTGAAACTAAGTTTATGAAAACTTGCTGTTTTCAGATCACCAGGCTCCGCCCTTATTACATTTATTACTATAGAGATACATTCTTGATTTAGTGCCTTTGTTAAGTGTGCGTGGAGTGAAATAATAAGTGCATTTGCGAATTAGAGATTAATATATTTGTAGATTAATATTATTAGAATGATTGAAATATTTAATGACTATTTATAATTTTTCATATTATTTATCAATTAGAAGTATTAGTAAATTATATAAGTAGGTATATATATAGTATTTAGTATAATAATATGTATGTATAAGTATACTTATATGATTAGAAATTTATTTTTATTTATAGGTTTATTTTGTTTTTATTATTATTTTTTTTTTTTTTTCGTAATTAGTTGGAGATAAGGTATTCCGTCTCGATATAGTTTAGGGTTTTCAGCCAAGAAGTTACTGCTTTTTTGCATTCGAAGCTAGATTTGTCAGTCATAGCCAAAATTTTGTTTACTCGGTTATAGAGTCTGCTTCCTGATAGCAAATGAATCTTTTTATGAGGCTGGTGTTGGGTGGTCTAGTATTAAACACTTTATATTTGTTACAGCTTCTTATTCTGTTTAGGTCTTTGGTTATATCTACTCGTTTATGTTGTCTCAGGATGATGTTTAAAATGTATAACTGCCTAACGGTTAGCATACCTGTCTCTTTATGTAATAGTACTGTCGGATATAGTATGGGCTTAAAGAGACTAACCTTTAGAACAAATCGTTGTGCCCTTTCAAGTTCCAGCATGTACGTCTTGGCTGCGCCCCCAGGTTGTAACACAGTATGTGAGCAGCGATTGACATAGGGCTTGGTAAACCTTAAGTGTTAGCTGCTTGTTTGCCACGGTTCTTAAATTCCTAAAGAAATATGTTAGCTTCCTAATTTTTGTAGACAGATTTTCGATGTGCGCTTTGAAGTTCAGATTTTGGTCTATTATTACTCCCAGATACTTTGCAGAGGGTACTTCCTGTATGGTTGGGCAATTACATTCCGGGTTTGGGGGAAAAGAACAATTATGCGCTTTTATTTTTTGTGCGACAGAACCATTGGAATTGCCCTTTAATTTATAGGTGATGAAGTTTGTTTTTGTTGCATTTAGTGAAAGTGAATTTGCAGCAAGCCAGTGGCAAACTTTGTCAAAGCCTAGTTGGGCGTTTTTAAAGACTGTATCCCATGTTTTGCCGTGAAAGGTCAGACTAGTGTCGTCGGCGTAGGAAGTTATCTTGCAACCCTCGATGTTCATATCACACAGGTCGTTAATGTAGCAGAGAAACAGAGTTGGACCCAAGATGCTTCCTTGTGGAACTCCGCAGTTAACGTTTGCCTCCATGACTCCAGTTGTTGCCAATTTTAACTCGCTGGGTCCTGCCTGAAAGATAATTTTTAAGGATTTCGAGTTGAGTTCCGCGGATGCCCATGTTTTCCAGCTTTTTGAGTAACAGGGAGTGGTTGACGGTATCAAAAGCTTTGGCTAGGTCGATCCATATAGTTAGGCACTTTTCTCCAGCATCCATTTTTTTGCAACAAAGTCAGTTAGCTCGTGTACCGCATCTGATGTAGATTTGCCCGCACGAAACCCAAATTGTGCTTTTGAATATAGTTTTTTAGTTTCCAGGTATTTGACTAGTCGGTTGTTAATAACTTTTTCTAATACCTTCGATATCGCTGGTAACAAGGAGATGGGGCGGTAATTTTCTACCTTTTCCTTTTTCCCCCCCTTATGTATAGGAACTATGACAGCTTTTTTGAGTGCATTGGGGAAGACACCATTTGATAGGCACCCATTAAATAGATGTACAAGTAGCGGTGTAAGTTTAAATTTTGCCATTTTTAGAATTTTTGATGAGATTCCATCATAACCAGGAGCAGAATCAGTTTTTAGAGATGCTATCAATGTATCCACTTCACTTAGGGAGGTTTCAAGCATACCAAATGAGTCGCAGGGAGGGCATGGGTTGAGTGGCAAGTTGTCTACATTTTTTGGTATTTGTTCGGCTAATAAGCTACCAACATTGGAAAAGTAATTGTTTGTTTCGTTCAGTGAAGCGAGTGTATCGTGATTGTCCTTTAACAAAGCATGGGAGTTGTGTTGCGGTTGGATATTTGTTTTTGATACATTTTTGATTATAGACCACAGTTTCTTGTTATTTTTCTTCGCTGCTTCAAGTTGTTGCCTTTCATATCCTTGTTTTACTTTTTTTAATAGCTTCGTGCAATAATTCCTATATCTACGGTAAATTAATTGTATAGTATCATTTCCAGGTTCTTTTCTCGCTTTTAAATGTAATCTGTCTCTATGTCTTATGCATCTTAGAAGCCCCCTAGTCATCCAAGGCTTTTTACAAAATTGTTTACGTGTTTGTTTTTTAACTGTAGTATTTTTTGGCTACCGTCTGTTCTAGAAAAGTATGTAATTTGTTAAAAGAGCCATGCACGTCGAGGTCCTCTAATATGCGTAAGGGGTCTAATTTATCTATGTCAATTTGAATCCTCTCATAATCGGTATTTGTAATTGTGTAGAAGTTTGAGCGTCTGTTCCTACCGAAGGCATAGCCGCTTACACATAGCATTGTTGAGTAGTGGTCAGTCAAAGTGGAAGAAATTATTAGTGTAGATGTGGGTAGCTTTGTTCTAAGAATGACATGATCCAGGTTACTATCTCCTCTAGTGGGCTGGTTATGCGCTGGTAAGCAGCCCATGAAAGTCAGTGTTTCCAAGTATCTGCTTGTCACATAGCACTGTTCCAATAAATTTATATTTATATCGCCCATAAGTATAAGATTTTTTGTATTTAGTGAGACTTTCAAGTATTGTGCCTAAAGATTCGAGAAACTTATCGACATTTCTGAATCCAGCAGGTCTATACATGGCCACCACTACCGTCTCGTTTCCTAGCATAATCAATAGGCAGTTTGCTTCGTTGCATATAGGCTCCTCGATTTCGTAGGGTAATGAGCTGTTAATGTAGACCACAACTCCGTCGTTTTGATTGTAGTTATCGTTGGTTTTATGACAGTTGTAACCCGCCAATTCCGGTATCAAACTGTTTTCATTGATCCAGCACTCCGAGAGGAGTAGTACGTCGCATGTTATGTTTAAGTGGGCCAAGAATAAATCCAGCTCGTCAAAGTTTTTTTTGAATGCTGCGAATATTTTGATGTAGAATTGTTAGTTTTGTATTTTTACTAGAGATAATGTTTTTGCAGTCCTCTGGATGGCACGAAATACATTCTGATATATTAAAATTATCCAAGTCATTCGAGAAGAGGATTGTGTTATTTATCATTTTTATTTTTCGAAATTAAATAGTGAGTATATTTTACAATTTAGGGTTCTATTTGTATTAACTTAAACTATAACCTTTTCTAGGCTCTGGACTATTTCTGTACCAAATTTCATATAAATCGGTCCAGTACTCTATGCGTGAAAGCGTAACAGACAGACAGACAGACAGACAGAGTTACTTTCGGATTTATAATATTAATAATTAATAAATATATATGTATATACAGGGTGTCCCAAAAAGTAGTGTCAAGCGGAAGTCCTGAGATAGAACACCCCGTGGGGCATCCGAAACACCCCCATGTATGTTCCGCGATTTTTTATAGTTTTCAAGTTATGATGTTTTTTCTAAAATTTTGAGAATAATTTACCTAACCGACTAAAAATATTCTAAAGAAAAAAGTATTTGAAATTTTTGAGTAATTCTTTTTGCAAAACTATTTTCATGAGTTTTTCTTTAATGCCTAAAATATTTGTCTCCATAACTTATATGGAAGTTCTCAAAATGATGGTACAAACTGAAAAATTACGTTCTGTAAATAATGCCTTACAATTACAACTTTAAATTGAAAATATTAGAAGGTAGCTGCGTGGCCCTTAAGTAACTTTAAAAACTGCGCCAGAATCTCAGCTTTCATAATCATTAATAGAAACTGGTACTCAATGGGCTACTTATTCTGAAATTGGACTTCAAAGACAGAGAGGTGGAAAAATCATAAAATTAGCCATTCGATTACGAGGTATTATTTGGACATTTTATCATTTCTAAAGTTAATGAGTTTGTTAACAAACCTTATTTTAATACAGGAGCACTCGTGTGCAAACATTTGGTTGTCATATTTTTTTTGTTTAATTTAAGTTTCATTGCGCTAACACTATTTTCGCATGCCAAACGAATCCTGTTGTTGCGACGAACTTCTTTCTTTACAGACTTTGAGTGCGATTACTAATGAACTTTTAGTAATAAATAATCAAAAACATTTCCTTTTTTTACATTTAAGGTCCCATTTTTAAAACTTAATTTATTTTCAAAATATCACAAATTATACTTTCAAATGGTTAAATCTTAGCATTTCTGTAATAATTTAGATTGTCATTAACTTTAGAAATGATAAAATGTCCAAATAATACTTCGTAATCGTAATGGCTAATTTTATGATTTTTCCACCTCTCTGTCTTTGAAGATGCGATTCAGAAAAAGTAGCCCATTGGGTAGCAGTTTTTATTAATGATTATGAAAGCTGAGATTCTAGCGCAGTTTTTAAAGTTACTTAGGAACCACGCAGCTATCTCCTAATATTTTAAATTTAAAGTTGAAGTTGTAAGACATTATTTATAGAACGTAATTTTTCAGTTCGTACCATCATTTTGAGAACTGCTATGTAAGTTATGGAGACAAATATTTTAGGCATTAAAAAAAAACTCATGAAAATTGATTTGCAAAAAGAATTTTTCAAAAAAGTCAAATACTTTTTTCTTTACAATATTTTTAGTCGGTTAGGTAAATTATTCTCAAAAGTTTAACTTCAAATAATCATAACTCGAAAACTATAAAAAATCGCGGAACATACATGGGGTGTTTCTGATGCCCCACGGGTGCTCTATCTCAGGACTTCCGCTTGACACTACTTTTGGGACACCCTGTATAAGTAAGGATTGCGACTCATAGTAATAGATTAGTAATAGATCTCATTGGAGTACTAGACCAACCAACTGCGCAGGACATATAGTGCACTAAATATTAATCTTTATGGGTCTACACGCGTTATTAGGAGTAGCAAATTACATAGCTCGCGGTCGCTCGCGACCACGATTGGTGTAACCCAGTCGAAACGTCGGGCAGTAAGTAGCTATGTATTTGCTACTCCTATATCGCGTGTAGACCCATTTAAAGACTAATATTTAGTGCAGTCGAACGCGAAAGTCTAAAATCTTATATATTATAGTGCACGCGGGTGTACTATAATATACGCATATTATAGTGCACGTGTGTGCCCTAATTGTATGCATCTATAGGATATCAGAATCAACAGTGGATTTATAAATATATATTTGATAACACACCCAGACACGGAACAAGCTCCGATGTTCGTCATACAAATATTTGTCCCGTGTGGGAATCGAACTCTTAGAACCGTAGGTAGCGAGCCTGGGTCACTAACCACTGTTCCACCGAGCCATAATAATAATTTCATTATCTTCTCAAATAACTCCTAATGTATCAGAAAAATAGCGACACCGTTACTCCAGAGCGAGACAGCACTATACAACTACCAAGTGTTCACTCTATAGCTCTATGGTCACGACACTTAACCTATTTTAGAATCTGTGGGCGCGCGAGCGCTTGTCTATGGTTAGTAGAGCTAACTTCTAGACTAGTAAAGTCGGGTTTCTAGCGGTACGTACGGGGAACACATCGAGATTTCAAAATTACTAATCTAAAGACGGGCAAACGCCAGGGCGGGTGTCTTATCCCAAATCTTATACGTTAGTTGGTGAAAGAAAAATGTAGGCTTAGAACTACATACTATGGACTAGGAGTCTTTGTCCGCGTTTTTTTACACATTTTCCATTGTTTCTTTGCTCCCATTGGTCGCAGCGAGATGTTATATAAATAAATATCTGGGATATTTCCACACACGGACATCTGAACCCAAACTAAGCAGAGCTTGTACTATGGGCGTCAGGGACTTGTATACATATACATATAGATAAATACATAATCACACCGAGACACGTAACAAACATTGTTCATCACACAAATGTTTGTCCCGAGGAATCGCACCCACAACTCATGGAACCGCCAGCCAGGGTCACTAACCACTGTTCCACCGAGCCAGTCAAAACCTAAAACCTTCCTCGATAAATGGTCTCCAAAACAAAAATATTTTTGCATTCCAACTAGTAGTTCCTGAGATTAGCGCGTTCAATCAAACAAACAAACACTCTTCATACATAAATACATAAAATCACGCCTTTTTCCCAGAGGGGTAGGCAGAGATCACTTCCAGCGATCCACTTTTCACCTCTGTGGGAAACGTGACGTGACGGGTTGTGGACCACGTCGCCGCCATTCTGCCTTGTGCATTGTTTTAACAAGGTCATTGCGTTCCCACGAGTAGCGAGGATATATACACTCTTCAGCTTCATAATATTAGTATAGATTTAAACTGCCATGGTAACGCACACAATAGAAAAAATAATTTGTCCGGGATATTTACCATGTCATTTTATTTTAATGAGCTCCCGATATTTCGGCACAGTCACACCGCCAAACAGCCTACCAAACTGCCAAAGGCCTTATCGCCCTAGTTTAGGGTAGGCCCGTGCCCCAGCAGCGGGGACGTATATGGGCTGATTATGATGATGACACTGCCAAACAATAACTACCTCGCTATGTTTACCGCGCTTCTCTTTTTATCCCGCGTAGAACCATAATACATAGTTTATAATATGTTGACTGATTTTATAGACAATAGATAAAAATACGATAACCAACCAACCAGCTTATTTATGTATTAGAATCAAAAAAGAGTTAAGATAAATTAATATGTATATAAATTCCTTATTTTATTACTGTTAGTTTTGATATCTTTTTTTAAAGCTTTACCCCTTATACAACAGTTGTACCACAGTACCATGCTATGGTTCAAAACTAGTACAGTAATAATAGTTTTCTATAGTAAGTATATTACACTTCTATTCGGGATAACAACACACGCCCTGAGCTTAGTTTTAAAATATCAACTCGGCTGTCGTTTGGCACCTTATATCACTCGACGCGCAGCGCCGGCGGCCATTTTGTATTGAAACAAGATGGCGGAAAGTACAACATGTCCGCCTGATGATACTTAAACATCATATATACTTTATGATAACAACTGCGATACAAAACAGTTGCTTTAGTCTTTTTGTCTATGCCAAAAATAATACTAGCCAATACTAAGTTTTTGAATGTATTTGCCTCTCATTCTAGTACTATAGTGTGCGAGCGGGAGGCAAATACAAAATGCCGGCGCCGCACCACTCTAAACTCTGTAAATAGACATTTATTCTACTCTACACTTCTCTCGACACAATAAGTATCTATGTGTACTTATACATTAATAATTTTCCTTAGTAAATATATTGTTAGTAACTCGGAAATCACATTACAATTCAAGTACAGTAGGTACGATCAGAGCAAAGATCTGTTTAATAAGACGCTATATTTTTTTTATTAGATTTGAGGTATGTTTTGATATCAAATAGCATAATAGGCGTGATGACTGGGACAAAATTATATCATACTACATATTTAGTCCGCAAGTTAGTTCATAGAAAAATATGGGACTTTGGTTTTTCAAATGATTGCAAATTGACAAAGTTATAGATCATCAAACTTCTGAGTGGGGGCGTGTGACGTCACTGCTGAGTCAAAATTGTACCATATAGTGACGTCATTCGAAAATTCTATGCACTATATCTTTGTCATTATTTGAAGTAATCTAAAACTTTATATACCTTTATATGTACCACATTCTGGCAAATAAAAAAATCTATCTATCTAACGGACCAATTTATTTTTTGTAGTCATCTCGCCTATTCCATGAAGGTTTTAAATTTCGGTTTTAATACAACACCTGGGTAGCTCAGTTGGTTTAGAGCAGTAGACGCGATATCTAAAGACTGGAGGTTCAAGTCCCCATCCAGGCGGGTTCGTGAATGATATCTTCAATTTTAAAATTTAGTATTTAGAAAAACGGAAAAAATTCACCTGCCTCACTGCGGGCCAGGGACTGAAATACCCGTCCTTCTAGGAATCTGAATTTATTACAATTTATCTTTGTCTACCAATAAATTCTACAATGAGATCATTGACAATTTAAGATTTAATCTCTTATATTCTCTATTCTCTCCGGTATTATACTGGAATATAGTTTCGAATATTTAGTGGTAAAATGTATCCACTTGGTATATTAAAGGATTCACTACGTTTTTTATTCAAAATCCGGCTTCAATTCGGTTTAAAGACAAGGATATTGAGTTTAGCAATGTTTAATCAAGAATTAGAAGTTTGACTTTAAAAAGATTACCTCGAATAAAATACGTCGCTCAGTTTAGCGTGCAATAAGGCGTAATACGACCTCTTAATTCCAGTCAGTTTAAGAATGGGCATAGACTAACTTCGTGTTTCTGGTACACTTAGTTGTGCGCTATGGTTGTGGAATCATACAGACTGATATAACCCCTCCATCATCTATGTACATTTTTAAAAAAGTGTAGTAATAACAGCTCTATATCATTTACCTACCGATGTCCATTTTTAACCGACTTAAAAAAAAGCGTCGATGGTTAAGGTCGTAGCTTGCCATGCGAGAGGTCGCCAGTTCAAACCCCGCCAGGTACCAATGTGTTTTGCAATTTGAAATTCATATGTACCATCATTCGACGCTATAACGGTGAAGGAAAACATCGTGAGGAAACCAGCACACCTGAGAGATTTTCAACGGTGTGTGAAGCCATGTCAGAGGCCTACGGGCGGTTTAAAAATTCTGACACCAGGTTGTTCATCAACCATACGATAAGAAGAAGACCGATTTCAAAAAGAAGGAGGTTTCTCAATATTTCGTATATTTGGTACTAAACTGACTGAAATTAATAGGTCGTAATACGGCCTTTTTAGGTTCTGTAGCGCTACCATGAGTTTAAAAGTGACAAACTCGACATCGCCTATGAAAATATGTCTTAGAAAAACTTATACAGCGCCCCTAGCGGTAACGCGAAGAACTAAAATCGGTAGTATGAAAAAAACAATTCGATAGGTTCTTAACGTACGTAAGTTTTCGATAGCCAACTCATGGTACCGCTACTGATACATATAACACAGATTACTATTGAACCGATGGACATTTTCAGTTAAAAACTTTCTCTCTAAACGCGCTTCTTCAATAAGGCTCAGCCTTTGGTTGGGTTCCTCACGCGGACACTCTCACTCACTCGTACTGTATGTACACAGCTGGTGGAGGGACTCGAGTCTACACCAGCTCTAACACTTTGATCGTTCCTTGGCTGTTGGCCGCGAGCAGCACCTGTAGATGAACAGAAAAAAAAAAAATTGCACAACATCACATACATTGATCTGATCCCGTGGTAAGTAGCTTAAGCACTTGTGTTACAGATATCAGAGCCAACAGTGGATGAACAAATAAACTTAATAATACGTAACAAACACCGATGTTCGTCACACAAATATTTGTCCCGAGTGGGAATCGAACCCACGTCTCTTGGAACCGTAGGTTTTGAACCTGAGTCACTAACCACTGTTCCACCGAGCCAGTCAAATACGTGTTAAAAGTGAAACGTGATATTAGTCACGTGAGGCTGGTGTAAGGTCGTATATTTCAAGGACAGAATGACAGAACTTGTTTTAGTTAGTAGTTCCATAGTGTAACTAATAGATGTCACTGTGCATATTTACATCGCGGTAGCAACATTTATCTCCGGCCTCATATACACCGTGAAATTTTAGTGGTTGTTTTCCCGCAGTAAAATGATTCTATCTTAGTAGTACAATAGATTTGTGCAGTTATTTTTGTTAAAATCAATAAATGCCGGTTTTACGAGCTGTTTAACCGGATCTCGAAAGCACGTTCGAACCGCTTTATTACTTAGGGCGTAGAGCTTTTTTTAGCTTTAAGCATCGATTTCATGCGGCAATAATAGCTGATTACGTCACATCTTAAAAAAGAACGATAGCTTCTCTCCTTTTCGAGTTGGAAATTATTATTTTGAAATATAAAAAAAAAAATTTTTTAAGGAATAATTTGCATGATTCGATAGTATTACTAAAGGCAAATCGTTCTGCCACGGGAAAACAACCACTCAAATTTCACGGTGTATAGGCAAAGATTTGTAAGACCGCGTGTGGCTATCATCAATAAAGAACAGTGACTGCTAAGTTGGCTTTTATTCAAGCAAAGCGAACTAGTAGCTCTCCCTCGACGCTTAACACGATATTTAGTCACGTGGACCTCATATGTGGACCTCACGACCGCTTACCATCAGATGAAGTGACGTTAACCTCGGAGTACTTTATTAAAAGAAATCTCGTGAGACACGACCTTGAGTTACGTAAGACTTGAGTTACCTGAGCCACGGCACTCGAAACACGTGAGAAATGAGACTCGTATCACGTGTGAACCCAGACTCGAATCACATGAAAACCCAGACTCGAATCAAGTGTGAGCCCAAACTCGAATCACGTGAAAACCCAGACTCGAAACTCGTGAAGACCCAGACTCGAGTCACTAGTCTCGCCCTCTATGGGCACACGTGGGACACGAAGTCCGCGGGCTCCTCGTGTCTCACGGGACACTAGTCTCACACGTGGCGCTGTGACGTCACCTGCGCGTCGGCGGGGGGCGCGCGGGGCCGGCGCCAGCACACGGCGGACACGAAGTCGGCGGGCTCCTCGTGTCTCACGGGACACTAGTCTCACACGTGGCGCTGTGACGTCACCTGCGCGTCGGCGGGGGCGCGCGGGGCCGGCGCCAGCACACGGCGGACACGAAGTCGGCGGGCTCCTCGTGTCTCACGGGACACTAGTCTCACACGTGGCGCTGTGACGTCACCTGCGCGTCGGCGGGGGCGCGCGGGGCCGGCGCCAGCACACGGCGGACACGAAGTCGGCGGGCTCCTCGTGTCTCACGGGACACTAGTCTCACACGTGGCGCTGTGACGTCACCTGCGCGTCGGCGGGGGCGCGCGGGGCCGGCGCCAGCACACGGCGGACACGAAGTCGGCGGGCTCCTCGTGTCTCACGGGACACTAGTCTCACACGTGGCGCTGTGACGTCACCTGCGCGTCGGCGGGGGCGCGCGGGGCCGGCGCCAGCACACGGCGGACACGAAGTCGGCGGGCTCCTCGTGTCTCACGGGACACTAGTCTCACACGTGGCGCTGTGACGTCACCTGCGCGTCGGCAGGGGCGCGCGGGGCCGGCGCCAGCACACGGCGGACACGAAGTCGGCGGGCTCCTCGTGTCTCACGGGACACTAGTCTCACACGTGGCGCTGTGACGTCACCTGCGCGTCGGCGGGGGCGCGCGGGGCCGGCGCCAGCACGGCGGACACGAAGTCGGCGGGCTCCTCGTGTCTCACGGGACACTAGTCTCACACGTGGCGCTGTGACGTCACCTGCGCGTCGGCAGGGGGCGCGCGGGGCCAGCGCCAGCGCACGGCGGACCGCAGAATGACTGGGCTCCTCGTGTCTCACGGGACACTAGTCTCACACGTGGCGCTGTGACGTCACCTGCCGCGTCGGCGGGGGGCGCGCGGGGCCGGCGCCAGCACACGGCGGACACGAAGTCGGCGGGCTCCTCGTGTCTCACGGGACACTAGTCTCACACGTGGCGCTGTGACGTCACCTGCGCGTCGGCGGGGGGCGCGCGGGGCCGAGCGCCAGCACACGGCGGACACGAAGTCGGCGGGCTCCTCGTGTCTCCTGGGACACTAGTCTCGCACGTGGCGCTGTGACGTCACCTGCGCGTCGGCGGGGCGCGCGGGGCCGGCGCCAGCACACGGCGGACACGAAGTCGGCGGGCTCCTCGTGTCTCACGGGACACTAGTTCCACACGTGGCGCTGTGACGTCACCTGCGCGTCGGCGGGGGCGCGCGGGGCCGGCGCCAGCACACGGCGGACACGAAGTCGGCGGAGCTCCTCGTGTCTCACGGGACACTAGTCTCACACGCGGCGCTGCGACGGCACCTGCGCGTCGGCGGGGGCGCGCGGGGCCGGCGCCAGCACGGCGGACACAGAAAGTCGGCTGGCGGCTCCTCGTGTCTCCACGGGACACTAGTCTCACACGTGGCGCTGTGACGTCACCTGCGCGTCGGCGGGGGCGCGCGGGGCCGGCGCCAGCACACGGCGGACACGAAGTCGGCGGGCTCCTCGTGTCTCACGGGACACTAGTCTCACACGTGGCGCTGTGACGTCACCTGCGCGTCGGCGGGGGCGCGCGGGGCCGGCGCCAGCACACGGCGGACACGAAGTCGGCGGGCTCCTCGTGTCTCACGGGACACTAGTCTCACACGTGGCGCTGTGACGTCACCTGCGCGTCGGCGGGGGCGCGCGGGGCCGGCGCCAGCACACGGCGGACACGAAGTCGGCGGGCTCCTCGTGTCTCACGGGACACTAGTCTCACACGTGGCGCTGTGACGTCACCTGCGCGTCGGCGGGGGGCGCGCGGGGCCGGCGCCAGCACACGGCGGACACGAAGTCGGCGGGCTCCTCGTGTCTCACGGGACACTAGTCTCACACGTGGCGCTGTGACGTCACCTGCGCGTCGGCGGGGGGCGCGCGGGGCCGGCGCCAGCACACGGCGGACACGAAGTCGGCGGGCTCCTCGTCGCGCCGCTCGCGCTCCAGCACGCCGCGCGCCGCCTCGAACCGGTACGCCAGCAGCGGCCGGGACAGCCCCGCGTAGTACACGTACCTGGGACAAAGGGGATAAGTCGGTTATAGCACAAGTCAGGCCGGCTAGAAGACTGACTGTTGGCCACAGGTGGCGCCATCTGCCGATAATGATCGTCACCCTCGACCACTAGACCGATTAAAATTAGTCTTTATGGGTCTACACGATACGATATTATTAGGAGTAGGAAATTACCATAGAGACCCATAAAGACTAATTTTAGTGTAATGGAACGCGAAAGTCTAAAATCTTACACTAGACCGTTGTCTATGACGAAGACCCGTGTATACAAATATTTGAACACGGTACGTGGATAGTGTTTATTACCACCGTTAGATGGCGACACCTGTAATTAGAAAGTATTGATTTCTTGTTACAGTGATAACCATAAAGTTTTTATGGACTCATAAGGAGGTGAATGTAAAAATCTATGGCTATTCTCAGAATGAGAAAAAGATGGGTTTCACCGTGTACACGCAACACAATAACATATTTTTATTTGTTGTTTTCAATGCTAATAAAGCTCAATGTAAATTTAAAATTTCAAAATTCCTTTCATGACCATGAATTTTGACCGTGGTGATTCAAGTCCCCTTTCAGGCGGGGCCTTGAATGCGATTGATTTTATTAATTTTAATTTGCCTACAAACATTATAAATCTATCTATAACTTTAGACTTCCACGGTTTCACACATCAAAAAAAATATAACTAACTAGACTGGCGCAGAAACCCAAAACGAGTCTTGGCCTCCGATAATAAGGACCTCCACCAATAAAAATAATAAATATAACCGGGTTATTTATCATATTGTATTTTGTTAACGAGCCACTGATATTCATCACTGCTGCAAGCTCCATGGACAACCCGGACAATAATAAAACAGCATGGTAAATATCCCAGTCACAATCACTTTTTAAATATCAATTATTACAAATATCAAGCTGTGTGTGCTACCTATGGATTACCATCTAGTTTACCTGTTCTAAATATTAGTCTTTTATGGGTCTACACGCGTTATTAGGAGAAGCAAATTACATAGCTACTTACTGCCCGACCACGATTGGTGTAACCCAGTCTGCACGTCGGGCAGTAAGTAGTAAAAAGTAAAAAAGACTAATATTTAATGTAATGGAACGCGAAAGTCTAAAATTTTTACCTGTTCTGTTAGAAAACTTAGTGCACAATATTAGATCTTAAAATCAACATTACATTTAAAGTTCCGGATACATATGTGTGCCTGAACTAGGATTTTCCTGTGTTTCAGGCAAAAGAGTTAGTAATCTGTAAAGCATACCATTTTGTAAATAAACAAATCAAACTCACAGCGCATTATTCTCCGAGCCGCAAGCCAGATACCGTCCATCGGTGGCCAAGCCCACGAAGTTCTTCTCGTTGGCGTGGCCGCTGAAGGAGCGCACGCAGCGCGGCGAGTCCACGCGCCACAGCTTCAGCTGCGAGTCCGTGGACGCGGACACCAGCGAGCGCGCGTCCAGGAACTGCACGTAGGAGACCGCCTTGCGGTGGTCGCGGAACACCTAAGGGACCGACGAGTTAGTTTAAACGTTCGTGGATAGATGGCGCTTATTCATGATAAATGGTTTGATCGAGAGGGTGCTAATAGATTACGCGGAGACCAGCGAGCGCGCGTCCAGGAACTGCACGTAGGAGACCGCCTTGCGGTGGTCGCGGAACACCTAAGGGAGGGAGGTGACATTAGAAAACTGAAAGTGTCCGGGATATTTACCATGTTGTTTTGTTTAAATAAAAGACTTAGAAAGAGGGTAGACCGATATGTCTGCCCTTAGACCTACCGTCATTCTCGCAGTCCTACAGTTCACCCGTGATCATGGCGCTTGCAACAGTGCCGAAATATCGGGAGCTCATTAAAACAGAACAACATGGTAAATATCCCGGACAGTTACAGTTTTCTAGTAGATAATTAGTTGGGGAGCGACGAGTTAGTTCAAACGTTGGTCTCTGGATGACGCTGTTTTATAATTAGACGGGGAGCGACTAGGAACTGGACGTAGGATACTGCCTTGCGGTGGTCGCGGAACACCTGGGGGGAGTGGGGCGAGATAGTTTACACGGTGGTCGAGAGATGGCGCTGATTCATGATAAATGGTTTGTTCGAGAGGGCGCTAATAGATTACGCGGAGACCAGCGAGCGCGCGTCCAGGAACTGCATGTACGACACCGCCTTGCGGTGGTCACGGAACACCTAAGGGAGGGTGGTGAGTAGATAATTCGTTGGGGAGCGACGAGTTACTTCAAACATTGGTCGCTGGATGACGCTGTTTTATAATTAGACGGGGAGCGACGAGTTAATTCAAACGATAGTCGATAGATGGCGCTTATTGATGATAATCGGTTAGTTCGAGAGGGAGCAAATAGGTAAAGCACCTGGGGTAAACGGGTGAGTTGGTTTACACGGCGGTCGATAGATGGCGCTGATTCATGATTTCTTTTTCGACAGATATCGCCTTAGACTAAGCTAGCGCTTAGGTAAGTACTAGACTATAATTTGGCTACGGTATGAGGAAAAATACATTTGCAACTTCTGAACTTAATTAGCAGAGTAAAGAAAAGAAGTACGAAGAGTAATAGTAGAAAAAGGAAATGGTGTTGATAGATTGTGAATAATCAGCTCGAAATTTTTTGAGAGTGGTATCTCCATTGCTGCCTAAATAGAGTAAGATCCCAGGGCTCCCAGACCAACGTTGCATTTTAACTAAGATGAAATTTTTAAGATTTTCAGTCTACTAGCTACTTTTTAGCCTAGAAATTCTCAAAATATCATCTTTTATCGGCCATGGGATCTTGGTCTAAAATTGTGATGTGATCCTCACCTGCAGCGGATGCCGGGGCGCGCGCAGGTCGTAGTAGTGCACGCAGTGGTCCGCCGAGCCGAACGCCAGGTGGCACGAGGAGCGCGGGTTGAAGCGCACGCAGCACACGTTGAACTTGGCCTCGAGTGTCGCCACCGAGCGCTCCGCGTTCAGCGCCCACAGCTTCACGCGCGCGTCGTCCGACCCCGACGCTAGCAGGCGCACGTCCGCTCTGATACAGAAACGAGTCAGTTGTGAGAGGCGCCGATAGATGGCGCTAGCAGGCGCACGTCCGCTCTTACAGAGAGATGAGTTGTGAGAGGCGCCGATAGATGGCGATATATAGGAACCGCGCACGTTTTATAGCCCTACGCTAGGAGGCGCACGTCCGCTCTGGCGAAGGAACAAGTTAGTTATGAGTGAGCGCCGATAGATGGCGCTAGCAGGCGCACGTCCGCTCTTACAGAGAGATGAGTTGTGAGAGGCGCCGATAGATGGCGTTCTACAGAAATATAGCGCGTCGTCCGACCCGGACGCTAGGGGCGCACGTCCGCTCTGAGAGAAAGACAAGTTGGAGGGGCGCCGATAGATGGCACTATACAGTAAAACAATAATAGCGCGCTTCGTCCGAGTTGGGACGCTTTTTTATAATGAGCTAACAAGGTGGCCTCACTCCACCTGATGGTAAGCGGTAGTGAGATCCAAATATGAGACGCTAGCAGACGCACGTCTGCTCTGACGGAGAGACGAGGTGGTTGTGAGGAAGCGTTCATAGATGGCGCTATACGGAAATAGCACTCTTCGTCCAGTAGGCAAGAGGATTCGCTTCGAGACAGAAACAAGTAAGTTATGGCGGGGCGCCGATAGATATCGTCATACTATAGAAATAACGACGACGGATGCCATCAGCAGCAAGTAAGTTATTGTGCGCGTCCCACACGGACACGGTGCCCTCGTAGTCACTAGATGGCGCTGTGTCGCTCACCTGTTGAAGTGCACGGACCAGCAGCGCTTGTCGTGCTCCTGCAGCTGGCCGGTGTGCGCGTCCCACACGGACACGGTGCCCTCGTAGTCACTAGATGGCGCTGTGTCGCTCACCTGTTGAAGTGCACGGACCAGCAGCGCTTGTCGTGCTCCTGCAGCTGGCCGGTGTGCAGCGTCCCACACGGACACGGTGCCCTCGTAGTCACCGCAGGATGGCGCTGTGTCGCTCACCTGTTGAAGTGCACGGACCAGCAGCGCTTGTCGTGCTCCTCCAGCTCGCCGGTGTGCGCGTCCCACACGGACACGGTGCCCTCGTAGTCACCAGATGGCGCTGTGTCGCTCACCTGTTGAAGTGCACGGACCAGCAGCGCTTGTCGTGCTCCTGCAGCGCGCGCGAGCGCTGGCCGGTGTGCGCGTCCCACACGGACACGGTGCCCTCGTAGTCACTAGATGGCGCTGTGTCGCTCACCTGTTGAAGTGCACGGACCAGCAGCGCTTGTCGTGCTCCTGCAGCTGGCCGGTGTGCGCGTCCCACACGGACACGGTGCCCTCGTAGTCACTAGATGGCGCTGTGTCGCTCACCTGTTGAAGTGCACGGACCAGCAGCGCTTGTCGTGCTCCTGCAGCTGGCCGGTGTGCGCGTCCCACACGGACACGGTGCCCTCGTAGTCACTAGA
Organism: Maruca vitrata; assembly: GCA_039566165.1. Classification (NCBI taxonomy): domain Eukaryota; kingdom Metazoa; phylum Arthropoda; class Insecta; order Lepidoptera; family Crambidae; genus Maruca; species Maruca vitrata. The sequence continues at coordinate 4,085,604 of CM076942.1, read as the reverse complement.
TGGCGCTGTGTCGCTCACCTGTTGAAGTGCACGGACCAGCAGCGCTTGTCGTGCTCCTGCAGCGCGCGCGAGCGCTGGCCGGTGTGCGCGTCCCACACGGACACGGTGCCCTCGTAGTCACTAGATGGCGCTGTGTCGCTCACCTGTTGAAGTGCACGGACCAGCAGCGCTTGTCGTGCTCCTGCAGCTGGCCGGTGTGCGCGTCCCACACGGACACGGTGCCCTCGTAGTCACTAGATGGCGCTGTGTCGCTCACCTGTTGAAGTGCACGGACCAGCAGCGCTTGTCGTGCTCCTGCAGCGCGCGCGAGCGCTGGCCGGTGTGCGCGTCCCACACGGACACGGTGCCCTCGTAGTCACCAGATGGCGCTGTGTCGGTCACCTGTTGAAGTGCACGGACCAGCAGCGCTTGTCGTGCTCCTGCAGCTGGCCGGTGTGCGCGTCCCACACGGACACGGTGCCCTCGTAGTCACCAGATGGCGCTGTGTCGCTCACCTGTTGAAGTGCACGGACCAGCAGCGCTTGTCGTGCTCCTGCAGCTGGCCGGTGTGCGCGTCCCACACGGACACGGTGCCCTCGTAGTCACTAGATGGCGCTGTGTCGCTCACCTGTTGAAGTGCACGGACCAGCAGCGCTTGTCGTGCTCCTGCAGCTGGCCGGTGTGCGCGTCCCACACGGACACGGTGCCCTCGTAGTCACTAGATGGCGCTGTGTCGCTCACCTGTTGAAGTGCACGGACCAGCAGCGCTTGTCGTGCTCCTGCAGCTGGCCGGTGTGCGCGTCCCACACGGACACGGTGCCCTCGTAGTCACTAGATGGCGCTGTGTCGCTCACCTGTTGAAGTGCACGGACCAGCAGCGCTTGTCGTGCTCCTGCAGCTGGCCGGTGTGCGCGTCCCAGACGGACACGGTGCCCTCGTAGTCACTAGATGGCGCTGTGTCGCTCACCTGTTGAAGTGCACGGACCAGCAGCGCTTGTCGTGCTCCTGCAGCGCGCGCGAGCGCTGGCCGGTGTGCGCGTCCCACACGGACACGGTGCCCTCGTAGTCACTAGATGGCGCTGTGTCGCTCACCTGTTGAAGTGCACGGACCAGCAGCGCTTGTCGTGCTCCTGCAACGCGCGCGAGCGCTGGCCGGTGTGCGCGTCCCACACGGACACGGTGCCCTCGTAGTCACTAGATGGCGCTGTGTCGCTCACCTGTTGAAGTGCACGGACCAGCAGCGCTTGTCGTGCTCCTGCAGCTGGCCGGTGTGCGCGTCCCACACGGACACGGTGCCCTCGTAGTCACTAGATGGCGCTGTGTCGCTCACCTGTTGAAGTGCACGGACCAGCAGCGCTTGTCGTGCTCCTGCAGCTGGCCGGTGTGCGCGTCCCACACGGACACGGTGCCCTCGTAGTCACTAGATGGCGCTGTGTCGCTCACCTGTTGAAGTGCACGGACCAGCAGCGCTTGTCGTGCTCCTGCAGCTGGCCGGTGTGCGCGTCCCACACGGACACGGTGCCCTCGTAGTCACTAGATGGCGCTGTGTCGCTCACCTGTTGAAGTGCACGGACCAGCAGCGCTTGTCGTGCTCCTGCAGCTGGCCGGTGTGCGCGTCCCACACGGACACGGTGCCCTCCTCGTAGTCACCAGATGGCGCTGTGTCGCTCACCTGTTGAAGTGCACGGACCAGCAGCGCTTGTCGTGCTCCTGCAGCTGGCCGGTGTGCGCGTCCCACACGGACACGGTGCCCTCGTAGTCACTAGATGGCGCTGTGTCGCTCACCTGTTGAAGTGCACGGACCAGCAGCGCTTGTCGTGCTCCTGCAGCGCGCGCGAGCGCTGGCCGGTGTGCGCGTCCCACACGGACACGGTGCCCTCGTAGTCACTAGATGGCGCTGTGTCGCTCACCTGTTGAAGTGCACGGACCAGCAGCGCTTGTCGTGCTCCTGCAGCTGGCCGGTGTGCGCGTCCCACACGGACACGGTGCCCTCGTAGTCACTAGATGGCGCTGTGTCGCTCACCTGTTGAAGTGCACGGACCAGCAGCGCTTGTCGTGCTCCTGCAGCGCGCGCGAGCGCTGGCCGGTGTGCGCGTCCCACACGGACACGGTGCCCTCGTAGTCACTAGATGGCGCTGTGTCGCTCACCTGTTGAAGTGCACGGACCAGCAGCGCTTGTCGTGCTCCTGCAGCTGGCCGGTGTGCGCGTCCCACACGGACACGGTGCCCTCGTAGTCACTAGATGGCGCTGTGTCGCTCACCTGTTGAAGTGCACGGACCAGCAGCGCTTGTCGTGCTCCTGCAGCTGGCCGGTGTGCGCGTCCCACACGGACACGGTGCCCTCGTAGTCACTAGATGGCGCTGTGTCGCTCACCTGTTGAAGTGCACGGACCAGCAGCGCTTGTCGTGCTCCTGCAGCTGGCCGGTGTGCGCGTCCCACACGGACACGGTGGTGCCCTCGTAGTCACTAGATGGCGCTGTGTCGCTCACCTGTTGAAGTGCACGGACCAGCAGCGCTTGTCGTGCTCCTGCAGCTGGCCGGTGTGCGCGTCCCACACGGACACGGTGCCCTCGTAGTCACTAGATGGCGCTGTGTCGCTCACCTGTTGAAGTGCACGGACCAGCAGCGCTTGTCGTGCTCCTGCAGCGCGCGCGAGCGCTGGCCGGTGTGCGCGTCCCACACGGACACGGTGCCCTCGTAGTCACTAGATGGCGCTGTGTCGCTCACCTGTTGAAGTGCACGGACCAGCAGCGCTTGTCGTGCTCCTGCAGCGCGCGCGAGCGCTGGCCGGTGTGCGCGTCCCACACGGACACGGTGCCCTCGTAGTCACTAGATGGCGCTGTGTCGCTCACCTGTTGAAGTGCACGGACCAGCAGCGCTTGTCGTGCTCCTGCAGCTGGCCGGTGTGCGCGTCCCAGACGGACACGGTGCCCTCGTAGTCACTAGATGGCGCTGTGTCGCTCACCTGTTGAAGTGCACGGACCAGCAGCGCTTGTCGTGCTCCTGCAGCGCGCGCGAGCGCTGGCCGGTGTGCGCGTCCCACACGGACACGGTGCCCTCGTAGTCACTAGATGGCGCTGTGTCGCTCACCTGTTGGAAGTGCACGGACCAGCAGCGCTTGTCGTGCTCCTGCAGCTGGCCGGTGTGCGCGTCCCAGACGGACACGGGGCCCTCGGAGTCACTAGGTGGCGCTGTGTCGCTCACCTGTTGAAGTGCACGGACCAGCAGCGCGCTTGTCGTGCTCCTGCAGCTGGCCGGTGTGCGCGTCCCACACGGACACGGTGCCCTCGTAGTCACTAGATGGCGCTGTGTCGCTCACCTGTTGAAGTGCACGGACCAGCAGCGCTTGTCGTGCTCCTGCAGCTGGCCGGTGTGCGCGTCCCACACGGACACGGTGCCCTCGTAGTCACCAGGATGGCGCTGTGTCGCTCACCTGTTGAAGTGCACGGACCAGCAGCGCTTGTCGTGCTCCTGCAGCTGGCCGGTGTGCGCGTCCCACACGGACACGGTGCCCTCGTAGTCACTAGATGGCGCTGTGTCGCTCACCTGTTGAAGTGCACGGACCAGCAGCGCTTGTCGTGCTCCTGCAGCTGGCCGGTGTGCGCGTCCCACACGGACACGGTGCCCTCGTAGTCACTAGATGGCGCTGTGTCGCTCACCTGTTGAAGTGCACGGACCAGCAGCGCTTGTCGTGCTCCTGCAGCGCGCGCGAGCGCTGGCCGGTGTGCGCGTCCCACACGGACACGGTGCCCTCGTAGTCACTAGATGGCGCTGTGTCGCTCACCTGTTGAAGTGCACGGACCAGCAGCGCTTGTCGTGCTCCTGCAGCTGGCCGGTGTGCGCGTCCCACACGGACACGGTGCCCTCGTAGTCACTAGATGGCGCTGTGTCGCTCACCTGTTGAAGTGCACGGACCAGCAGCGCTTGTCGTGCTCCTGCAGCTGGCCGGTGTGCGCGTCCCACACGGACACGGTGCCCTCGTAGTCACTAGATGGCGCTGTGTCGCTCACCTGTTGAAGTGCACGGACCAGCAGCGCTTGTCGTGCTCCTGCAGCTGGCCGGTGTGCGCGTCCCACACGGACACGGTGCCCTCGTAGTCACTAGATGGCGCTGTGTCGCTCACCTGTTGAAGTGCACGGACCAGCAGCGCTTGTCGTGCTCCTGCAGCTGGCCGGTGTGCGCGTCCCACACGGACACGGTGCCCTCGTAGTCACCAGATGGCGCTGTGTCGCTCACCTGTTGAAGTGCACGGACCAGCAGCGCTTGTCGTGCTCCTGCAGCTGGCCGGTGTGCGCGTCCCACACGGACACGGTGCCCTCGTAGTCACTAGATGGCGCTGTGTCGCTCACCTGTTGAAGTGCACGGACCAGCAGCGCTTGTCGTGCTCCTGCAGCTGGCCGGTGTGCGCGTCCCACACGGACACGGTGCCCTCGTAGTCACTAGATGGCGCTGTGTCGCTCACCTGTTGAAGTGCACGGACCAGCAGCGCTTGTCGTGCTCCTGCAGCTGGCCGGTGTGCGCGTCCCACACGGACACGGTGCCCTCGTAGTCACTAGATGGCGCTGTGTCGCTCACCTGTTGAAGTGCACGGACCAGCAGCGCTTGTCGTGCTCCTGCAGCGCGCGCGAGCGCTGGCCGGTGTGCGCGTCCCACACGGACACGGTGCCCTCGTAGTCACTAGATGGCGCTGTGTCGCTCACCTGTTGAAGTGCACGGACCAGCAGCGCTTGTCGTGCTCCTGCAGCTGGCCGGTGTGCGCGTCCCACACGGACGCGGTCCCCTCGCAGCCACCAGATGGCGCTGTGTCGCTCACCTGTTGAAGTGCACGGACCAGCAGCGCTTGTCGTGCTCCTGCAGCGCGCGCGAGCGCTGGCCGGTGTGCGCGTCCCACACGGACACGGTGCCCTCGTAGTCACTAGATGGCGCTGTGTCGCTCACCTGTTGAAGTGCACGGACCAGCAGCGCTTGTCGTGCTCCTGCAGCTGGCCGGTGTGCGCGTCCCACACGGACACGGTGCCCTCGTAGTCACTAGATGGCGCTGTGTCGCTCACCTGTTGAAGTGCACGGACCAGCAGCGCTTGTCGTGCTCCTGCAGCTGGCCGGTGTGCGCGTCCCACACGGACACGGTGCCCTCGTAGTCACTAGATGGCGCTGTGTCGCTCACCTGTTGAAGTGCACGGACCAGCAGCGCTTGTCGTGCTCCTGCAGCGCGCGCGAGCGCTGGCCGGTGTGCGCGTCCCACACGGACACGGTGCCCTCGTAGTCACTAGATGGCGCTGTGTCGCTCACCTGTTGAAGTGCACGGACCAGCAGCGCTTGTCGTGCTCCTGCAGCTGGCCGGTGTGCGCGTCCCACACGGACACGGTGCCCTCGGAGTCCCCAGATGGCGCTGTGTCGCTCACCTGTTGAAGTGCACGGACCAGCAGCGCTTGTCGTGCTCCTGCAGCTGGCCGGTGTGCGCGTCCCACACGGACACGGTGCCCTCGTAGTCACTAGATGGCGCTGTGTCGCTCACCTGTTGAAGTGCACGGACCAGCAGCGCTTGTCGTGCTCCTGCAGCTGGCCGGTGTGCGCGTCCCACACGGACACGGTGCCCTCGTAGTCACTAGATGGCGCTGTGTCGCTCACCTGTTGAAGTGCACGGACCAGCAGCGCTTGTCGTGCTCCTGCAGCTGGCCGGTGTGCGCGTCCCACACGGACACGGTGCCCTCGTAGTCACTAGATGGCGCTGTGTCGCTCACCTGTTGAAGTGCACGGACCAGCAGCGCTTGTCGTGCTCCTGCAGCGCGCGCGAGCGCTGGCCGGTGTGCGCGTCCCACACGGACACGGTGCCCTCGTAGTCACTAGATGGCGCTGTGTCGCTCACCTGTTGAAGTGCACGGACCAGCAGCGCTTGTCGTGCTCCTGCAGCTGGCCGGTGTGCGCGTCCCACACGGACACGGTGCCCTTCGTAGTCGCTAGATCGCGCTGTGTCGCTCCCCTGTTGAAGTGCACGGACCAGCATCGCTTGTCGTGCTCCTCCAGCGCCCGCGAGCGCTGGCCGGTGTGCGCGTCCCACACGGGACACGGTGCCCTCGTAGTCACCAGATGGCGCTGTGTCGCTCACCTGTTGAAGTGCACGGACCAGCAGCGCTTGTCGTGCTCCTGCAGCTGGCCGGTGTGCGCGTCCCACACGGACACGGTGCCCTCGTAGTCACTAGATGGCGCTGTGTCGCTCACCTGTTGAAGTGCACGGACCAGCAGCGCTTGTCGTGCTCCTGCAGCGCGCGCGAGCGCTGGCCGGTGTGCGCGTCCCACACGGACACGGTGCCCTCGTAGTCACTAGATGGCGCTGTGTCGCTCACCTGTTGAAGTGCACGGACCAGCAGCGCTTGTCGTGCTCCTGCAGCTGGCCGGTGTGCGCGTCCCACACGGACACGGTGCCCTCGTAGTCACCAGATGGCGCTGTGTCGCTCACCTGTTGAAGTGCACGGACCAGCAGCGCTTGTCGTGCTCCTGCAGCGCGCGCGAGCGCTGGCCGGTGTGCGCGTCCCACACGGACACGGTGCCCTCGTAGTCACTAGATGGCGCTGTGTCGCTCACCTGTTGAAGTGCACGGACCAGCAGCGCTTGTCGTGCTCCTGCAGCTGGCCGGTGTGCGCGTCCCACACGGACACGGTGCCCTCGTAGCCACCAGATGGAGCTGTGTCGCTCACCTGTTGAAGTGCACGGACCAGCAGCGCTTGTCGTGCTCCTGCAGCTGGCCGGTGTGCGCGTCCCACACGGACACGGTGCCCTCGTAGTCACTAGATGGCGCTGTGTCGCTCACCTGTTGAAGTGCACGGACCAGCAGCGCTTGTCGTGCTCCTGCAGCGCGCGCGAGCGCTGGCCGGTGTGCGCGTCCCACACGGACACGGTGCCCTCGTAGTCACTAGATGGCGCTGTGTCGCTCACCTGTTGAAGTGCACGGACCAGCAGCGCTTGTCGTGCTCCTGCAGCTGGCCGGTGTGCGCGTCCCACACGGACACGGTGCCCTCGTAGTCACCAGATGGCGCTGTGTCGCTCACCTGTTGAAGTGCACGGACCAGCAGCGCTTGTCGTGCTCCTGCAGCTGGCCGGTGTGCGCGTCCCACACGGACACGGTGCCCTCGTAGTCACTAGATGGCGCTGTGTCGCTCACCTGTTGAAGTGCACGGACCAGCAGCGCTTGTCGTGCTCCTGCAGCTGGCCGGTGTGCGCGTCCCACACGGACACGGTGCCCTCGTAGTCACTAGATGGCGCTGTGCCGCTCACCTGTTGAAGTGCACGGACCAGCAGCGCTTGTCGTGCTCCTGCAGCTGGCCGGTGTGCGCGTCCCACACGGACACGGTGCCCTCGTAGTCACTAGATGGCGCTGTGTCGCTCACCTGTTGAAGTGCACGGACCAGCAGCGCTTGTCGTGCTCCTGCAGCTGGCCGGTGTGCGCGTCCCACACGGACACGGTGCCCTCGTAGTCACTAGATGGCGCTGTGTCGCTCACCTGTTGAAGTGCACGGACCAGCAGCGCTTGTCGTGCTCCTGCAGCGCGCGCGAGCGCTGGCCGGTGTGCGCGTCCCACACGGACACGGTGCCCTCGTAGTCACTAGATGGCGCTGTGTCGCTCACCTGTTGAAGTGCACGGACCAGCAGCGCTTGTCGTGCTCCTGCAGCTGGCCGGTGTGCGCGTCCCACACGGACACGGTGCCCTCGTAGTCACTAGATGGCGCTGTGTCGCTCACCTGTTGAAGTGCACGGACCAGCAGCGCTTGTCGTGCTCCTGCAGCTGGCCGGTGTGCGCGTCCCACACGGACACGGTGCCCTCGTAGTCACTTCAGATGGCGCTGTGTCGCTCACCTGTTGAAGTGCACGGACCAGCAGCGCTTGTCGTGCTCCTGCAGCGCGCGCGAGCGCTGGCCGGTGTGCGCGTCCCACACGGACACGGTGCCCTCGTAGTCACTAGATGGCGCTGTGTCGCTCACCTGTTGAAGTGCACGGACCAGCAGCGCTTGTCGTGCTCCTGCAGCTGGCCGGTGTGCGCGTCCCACACGGACACGGTGCCCTCGTAGTCACTAGATGGCGCTGTGTCGCTCACCTGTTGAAGTGCACGGACCAGCAGCGCTTGTCGTGCTCCTGCAGCTGGCCGGTGTGCGCGTCCCACACGGACACGGTGCCCTCGTAGTCACTAGATGGCGCTGTGTCGCTCACCTGTTGAAGTGCACGGACCAGCAGCGCTTGTCGTGCTCCTGCAGCTGGCCGGTGTGCGCGTCCCACACGGACACGGTGCCCTCGTAGTCACTAGATGGCGCTGTGTCGCTCACCTGTTGAAGTGCACGGACCAGCAGCGCTTGTCGTGCTCCTGCAGCTGGCCGGTGTGCGCGTCCCACACGGACACGGTGCCCTCGTAGTCACTAGATGGCGCTGTGTCGCTCACCTGTTGAAGTGCACGGACCAGCAGCGCTTGTCGTGCTCCTGCAGCGCGCGCGAGCGCTGGCCGGTGTGCGCGTCCCACACGGACACGGTGCCCTCGTAGTCACTAGATGGCGCTGTGTCGCTCACCTGTTGAAGTGCACGGACCAGCAGCGCTTGTCGTGCTCCTGCAGCGCGCGCGAGCGCTGGCCGGTGTGCGCGTCCCACACGGACACGGTGCCCTCGTAGTCACTAGATGGCGCTGTGTCGCTCACCTGTTGAAGTGCACGGACCAGCAGCGCTTGTCGTGCTCCTGCAGCTGGCCGGTGTGCGCGTCCCACACGGACACGGTGCCCTCGTAGTCACTAGATGGCGCTGTGTCGCTCACCTGTTGAAGTGCACGGACCAGCAGCGCTTGTCGTGCTCCTGCAGCGCGCGCGAGCGCTGGCCGGTGTGCGCGTCCCACACGGACACGGTGCCCTCGTAGTCGGAGGAGGCGAGCACGTTCTTGTGGTACGCGTTCCAGGACACGCACGAGATCTTGTGCGAGCACTGCATCTCCGCGCACGGGTAGTGCACGTCCACCGCGTCCCGGACCACCGCCTCGTACTCGAACACCTGGACATAAATATTTGTTTATTTAATGCCTTTATCAAAAACCTACGTTCATCCATTAAAGGGTCCCGTTTTCACCCTTTGAGAACGGAACCCTAAAAAGCAGCAACAACCCTAAAAGAGCATTAAAAACAACAAATAAAAATATAATTGCCCAGTGCAAGCCATTCATTTTCGTATAACATTTCTGTAAAGAAATATTTGCGGACCGATAGTGTTTGATCACTACCGGTGGTGGCGCCGGTGCCACCCGTGGCTAACGAGTAAAATGTGATGACAAAATTCGCATTGGTGACTAATCGCCTGGATAGCTCAGAGGTTAGAGCAACCGTCGCGAAATCGGGAGGGCCGGTGGTTCAAGTCCCCCTTCCGGCGGGGTAATGAATGCAAATTTTTTCAAATTTTAAATTTACTTTGAGAATTATTATCATTAATCCAGACACGCGGTAGCGTGTTAAGCAAAGTTCAAGAAACAGAACTGGCGAGCCGCACCGTGTGTAATATTACACGAACCATTTGGAGCCACTTTTGACCCTCTCATAAATCAAAAACTATTTCACATAAACGTATGGCTCATATATTGAGACTTGCAAGATACATATGTGTTCTAAATTTAATAAGCTTGTCTCAAATAGTTATTTAGATATTAATGTCCAAAAATCCTCATTTTTATCATTGACTGACTGACAGATCAAAATTCTAACCCAGTTTCAAATGACCTAGAGAGTTAAAATTTGGTATGCAGATAGGTAATTACATGAATACAAAGGTATAAATTAAAAACTGGCAATTTTTTTAATAATTAGGTTAGGTTCTATTATGAACGCTTAACATAAATACCTAATTAGTGCCTAATCACGCTTACACACCGTGAAATTTTAGTGGTGGTTTTCCCGTGGCAGAACGATTTGCCTTTAGTAATACTTATAGAATCATGCAAATTATTCCTCGAAAAAAAAATTTTTTTTTTTTCGATTTTTCAGAATATTAATTTTCCAACTCGAAAACGAGAGAAGCTGTCGTTGTTTTTGAAGATGTGACGTATTCAGGTACTGCTTTCCGTATGAAATCGATGCTTAAAGCTAAAGAAGCTCTACACCCTAAGTCATAAATCGGTTCGAACGTGCTTTCGAGTTACGGTAAAACCTTTCGTAAAACCGGCATTTAATGATTTTACCAAAAATGAACTGCACACATCTTTTGTACTACTAAGATAGAATCATTTTACTGCGGGAAAACAACCACTAAAATTTCACGGTGTATACAGAGCACTAAGTATATATTTAGGTATACTTACTTATTTACAATTAAGAGTAGGTACTTATAGTCGGTTTTCATATTTATTACTTAGGGTAGGTACCTACATAAAGTCAAGTTTTAGTTTTGAATTTGTCCTTTTCAAAGGACCCACGGCGTTACGATGATATATACTTTTCTACAAAAAGTAATGATATCCAATCAAAAACATAAATATGAAATGAGAGCCAAGTTCAATATTATGATAATTGCCTTGGTTGTTGACTTCAACGACAAAAGAAGTGAGATCTAAATGGGTGCCAAGTTCAATGGTCAACCCAGAAATTTATTTATAAGTAACACTATAACATACCTATCATATCTTCTTATAACATAAGATAATGTATGGTGGTAGCCTATGAAGGTCTGTCTTGGCTAGTTTTCATATATGAATTATAGCCGTCGCAAGTTCTAAGCCTACAAGTATTTGTCGGTTTTTATTTTATAATTCCGAAAATTTGGATTGTTGGTAGAAACTAGCGAGCGAACATAATAATACGTTGGTAGGTTTATAAAACTAGCCAAGACAGACCTTCATAGGCTACCACCATACATTATCTTATGTTATAAGAAGATATGATAGGTATGTTATAGTGTTACTTATAAATAAATTTCTGGGTTGACCATTGAACTTGGCACCCATTTAGATCTCACTTCTTTTGTCGTTGAAGTCAACAACCAAGGCAATTATCATAATATTGAACTTGGCTCTCATTTCATATTTATGTTTTTGATTGGATCCAGGTTAATGACAGTTGAGAAAAAGAATAGCTTTTAAGTCCTAACATTTGGGTAGTATAACAAGCGCAATTTAAATTGCAGATGGACAGCACCATCTATCGGTGAGCTTACTGAGCTTTTTTTGTTTTGAATTGAAGACCTCAGGAGCAGGTTTTAATTCAAAAACCAGGTACCACTATTTCACTGTGGACATTGCCATCTAACGGCGCTTTGTCGAACTATATCGTTTAATTGAGAAGCAAGAGTACACCGTTCAGATATTTATAACCATGATCATTATTTAAAACAGTGCCATCAAACACACTGAACTAATATGCACACCACACATTAGAAAATAGCACTTTCTGGTATCTTTAGTACCAGAATTCTGTGAAAAACCAACCGGCCGCACCACCGAATCAACTTTTCTAAGCGCACATATGAACAGCGCCATCTATCGACCACTCCACCTCACCAACTCACCTTAATCCTCTTGGTGACGCCAGCAACTAGCTACCGCTATTTTACTATGGACAGCGCCATCTATCGGCTGAAGCACTGAACTACATGGGACATTCAGAAGCAGACGTTCAAATCGACGAGCTGGCGCTATAGGAAGTGTACAACCATTCAGATACTCAGGTAGGTGGTCAATCTATGAGTGTTTTTTAAAACAGCGCCATCTATCGGCGGGCTTGCTGAACTAAATTGTACATCTGGGAAGCAGACATTCAAGTCAACTAGCTGGCGCTATAGCAAGAGTGTAAACATTCAGATCAACTCGCGTTGGTGGTCAATATCTTAGATTGTTACATCAAATAGAGCCATCTATCGGCTGTGACTATCTATATACTTGTCGCTGTCGGCCATCGGCAAACATCCAGGTCCCTTAGTACCAGAAATCTGTAAATAACGCCATCTACCGGCCACCGACTCACCTTAATCCTCTTGGTGACGCCGGCTATGGCTATGAACTCGTCGTCCTTGTCGAACTCGATGGTGGACACGATGGTGGAGTAGTTGAGCGCGTCGCTGCAGTACGAGAGCGTTGCGAGCGGGAGCGCGACCGGCCGCATTCATACAGTTCGTTATACATGGACAGCGCCATCTATCGGCTGGCGGGCTGAACTAGATAGTACATCTCGAAAGCAGCCGTACAAATCAACTAGTTACCGCTATTTTACAGTGAACAGCGCCATCTAGCGGCGCTTTGTAGAACTAAACACTCACACTGGCGGTCAATATCTATGATTGTTATTTAAAATAGCGCCACCTGTCGGCTGTGACTATTTATATACTTGTCGCTGTCGGCTATCGGCAAACATACTGAGACACACGTTAGTAAACAGCTCTAGTACGCTATCTTAGTACCAGAAATCTGTAAATAACCTCACCTTAATCCTCTTGGTGACGCCAGCTGTGGCTATGAACTCGTCGTCCTTATCGAACTCGATGGTGGACACGATGGTGGAGTAGTTGAGCGCATGCCGCGGGAGCGCGACCGGGCGCATTCATACAGTTCGTTATACATGGACAGCGCCATCTATCGGCTGGCGGGCTGAACTACATTGTACATCTCAGACGCAGCCGTTCAAATGAACTAGCTACCGCTATTTTACTATGGACAGCGCCATCTAGCGGCGCTTTGTAGAACTAAACACTCACACTGGCGGTCAATATCTATGATTGTTATTTAATATAGCGCCATCTACCGGCAGGCTTCCTGAACTAAATTGTACATCTCAGAAGCAGCCGCTTAAATCAATTAGCTGGCGCCATAGCAAGAGTACAACCATTCAGATCTCTCGGCCAAACCAACTCACCTTAATCCTCTTGGTGACACCCGCTATGGCAATGAACTCGTCGTCCTTATCGAACTCGATGGTGAAGTAGTTGAGCGCGTCGCTGCAGTACGAGAGCGTGGCGAGCGGGCGCATTCATACAGTTCGTTATATACTAACAGCGCCATCTATCGGCTGGCGCACGGAACTACATTGTACATCTCGAAAGCATACGTTTAAATTAACTAGTTACCGCTATTTTACAGTGAACAGCGCCATCTGACGGCGCTTTGTAGAACTAAACACTCACACTGGCGGTCAATATCTATGATTGTTATTTAAAATAGCGCCACCTGTCGGCTGTGACTATTTATATACTTGTCGCTGTCGGCTATCGGCAAACATACTGAGACACACGTTAGTAAACAGCTCTAGTACGCTATCTTAGTACCAGAAATCTGTAAATAACCTCACCTTAATCCTCTTGGTGACACCCGCTATGGCAATGAACTCGTCGTCCTTGTCGAACTCGATGGTGGACACGATGGTGGAGTAGTTGAGCGCGTCGCTGCAGTACGAGAGCGTTGCGAGCGGGCGCAGCGCGCGGTACCGGGTGAAGGCGACCAGGTCCTCGCGGAACAGCTCGAGGCCCCGCCCCCGGGTGGGCGGGCCGAGCGACGCCTCCGCCCCCAGGCCGGAGGCCGAGGCGGGGAGTTGTGTGGGGACCGCGCCGCCTTCCGGGAGGCGCTGGTCGCCGCCGCCCGCTGGAAAAAATATATTTATTACATACATACACAAAAGCACGCCTTTTTCCCAGAGGGGTAGGCAGAGATCACTTCCAGCGATCCACTTTTCACCTCTGTGGGAAACGTGACGTGACGGGTTGTGGACCACGTCGCCGCCATTCTGCCTTGTGCATTGTTTTAACAAGGTCATTGCGTTCCCACGAGTAGTAAGGATATATGACGGGGGAAGGAAAAGGGGAGGAAGGATACTATCGCCTCGCATGATTTTATATTTATTAGTTTGTAATTGAAATCATCATTATCATCATCATTCCTGTCCACTGCTGGACATAGGCCTCCCCAAATGCACGCCATTTCTCTCTCTCCTCAGCCACTCGCATCCAGCTCCTACCAGCGCAGATCGTCACTCCATCTGGCCTGCGTACGTTTGATGGGACGCGAATTTAAATGCGAGAAGCAAATTCGTGGATTCGAACACATATAACGCAACGACTAAGTTGTTTTTTGATATTAACAGAGTTATCCAAACGGCAAATAACAATTTTAAACGAGAAGGATACAAATTCAGAACAGGGCCGCCGGCGACTACAAAAGTTTTACCGCAAGAAATGAGGCACGACTGCAAAAGTTTCGGCCAATTTTGGCCTCAGTAGCACTGGTAGGGGACACTCACACAAGGGCGGGGCGGAGGGCGGCTCCGGGCCGAGCGGCACGTGGTCCGCGTCGGGCGCGGGGGTCCCGCCGGGCGCGGGGTCCCTAGCGCCCCCAGACCCCGGGACGTACAGCTCAGTAGCACTGGTAGGGGACACTCACACAAGGGCGGGGCGGAGGGCGGCTCCGGGCCGAGCGGCACGTGGTCCGCGTCGGGCGCGGGGGTCCCGCCGGGCGCGGGGTCCCTAGCGCCCCCAGACCCCGGGACGTACAGCTCAGTAGCACTGGTAGGGGACACTCACACAAGGGCGGGGCGGAGGGCGGCTCCGGGCCGAGCGGCACGTGGTCCGCGTCGGGCGCGGGGTCCCGCCGGGCGCGGGGTCCCCAGCGCCCCCAGACCCCGGGACGTACAGCTCAGTAGCACTGGTAGGGGACACTCACACAAGGGCGGGGCGGAGGGCGGCTCCGGGCCGAGCGGCACGTGGTCCGCGTCGGGCGCGGGGTCCCGCCGGGCGCGGGGTCCCTAGCGCCCCCAGACCCCGGGACGAACAGCTCAGTAGCACTGGCAGGGGACACTCACACAAGGGCGGGGCGGGGGGCGGGTCCGGGCCGGGGGGCACGTGGGCCGCGGCGGGCGGGGGGGGCCCGCCGGGCGCGGGGTCCCTAGCGCCCCCAGACCCCGGGACGTACAGCTCAGTAGCACTGGTAGGGGACACTCACACAAGGGCGGGGCGGAGGGCGGCTCCGGGCCGAGCGGCACGTGGTCCGCGTCGGGCGCGGGGGTCCCGCCGGGCGCGGGGTCCCTAGCGCCCCCAGACCCCGGGACGTACAGCTCAGTAGCACTGGTAGGGGACACTCACACAAGGGCGGGGCGGAGGGCGGCTCCGGGCCGAGCGGCACGTGGTCCGCGTCGGGCGCGGGGTCCCGCCGGGCGCGGGGTCCCCAGCGCCCCCAGACCCCGGGACGTACAGCTCAGTAGCACTGGTAGGGGACACTCACACAAGGGCGGGGCGGAGGGCGGCTCCGGGCCGAGCGGCACGTGGTCCGCGTCGGGCGCGGGGTCCCGCCGGGCGCGGGGTCCCTAGCGCCCCCAGACCCCGGGACGTACAGCTCAGTAGCACTGGTAGGGGACACTCACACAAGGGCGGGGCGGAGGGCGGCTCCGGGCCGAGCGGCACGTGGTCCGCGTCGGGCGCGGGGGTCCCGCCGGGCGCGGGGTCCCTAGCGCCCCCAGACCCCGGGACGCACAGCTCAGTAGCACTGGTAGGGGACACTCACACAAGGGCGGGGCGGAGGGCGGCTCCGGGCCGAGCGGCACGTGGTCCGCGTCGGGCGCGGGGGTCCCGCCGGGCGCGGGGGTCCCCGCGGGCGTGGCGCCGGGGGTCCCCAGGGGGCCGGGGGCGGGGGTCGCGCCTCCCGAACCCGGGAAGTATAGCTCGTCCGCGCGGTGAGCGAAGTAGCACTGGAAGGGGACAATATATTATATATTAGACATAGTTATGTACCACAAAAAAATCTTTGCTAGTCTGACCTAAAATGTGAAATAATTTACACTTGAAACAATTATTTTGTACACACACAAATACAGCCTGTCAATTTGGTCATCCACCGACGGCAATTAAGACATTTTCGACCGGTAGGGCTACCATGAGTTTAAAACTTACGCACTCGATATCGCCTACGTAAATACATATGTCTATGAAAAACTTGTACAGCGCCGCTGGTGGTTACGCGAAAAACTAAAATCGGCCGTATGATAAAAACAACTCGATAGGTTTTTAACGTACGTAAGTTTTCGATATCCAACTCATGGTAGGCCCTCGGTTCATATCGACGGGCTATTTCAGATCGACCTCAGTCCCCAATGCTAGATGGCGTTACGTTGACTGCACCTAAACCTCAAACTTGTGTGTAACTTACTTGCCTTGTTGGTCTATTGTTAGCAAGCGCTGCGTAAGGACCGAGAGGTCACCGGTTCGAGTCCGGGGTCGGGCAAAATTTGTGCGAATTTTTTCAGCCCGGAGTTAGGAAGTTGGCGGTTGAACGCCCGTGCTTCGGAAAGCACGTTAAGCCGGTGGTCCTGCGCCCGATCTCTCATCGGTCATGTCGGATTGCTGTCTCACCGAATTATGAGAGTAAGGGAATAGAGTGCACTTGTGTTTGCGCGCACACTTGTGCACTATAATATGTCCTGCGCACTTGGCTGAACTCAATGAGGGTTTTCGCGTATAAGAACTTCACTAGATGGCAATACGTAGGCGTCAGGTCCAACTGCAGCGTGATTGGTTATTTTTGACGTGACATTGACAGACATGTCAATATTCACCAATCACGAAGCAGTTAGACCTCATATCTGCGTCTTGCCATCTAGTGGATATCTTATACGCGAACACCCTCATTGAGATCGCCCGCCATTGCTGAAATCGGTTGGACTCCTTATATATCAGTCTGTCTGTGTGTGTACCTTTTTTTTTTTTCATCCGTGGGAAATCCCCATGGATACCATAGCGCTGGGGCAACGCTGTGGTTATGCCGAAATTTTACCGGCTAAAACCTCCGGGATCTTCCTGCTCTCCGCTGGTGGTAAGGGGACAGTGGTACACTGACGCATTCTTCACTGCCTTCCCTGCGGTTTGGCTATTTGGCCTCACACAACGTGAGACACCTTGGGAAGATGAAAAGTGTCTCTACTGCGCGCGGGCCTGTGCAATGCCGGTATCGGAGGTCCCCGCATCGATACCTGCAGGCCCGTTGCCGGAAGCGAGAAGACGACCAAATTGCCTTCTTCTCACTCCCAGCCTCTTTCTTTTTGCAGCATTATATCTTCACAGAAGAGAGCGATAGCTTCCCATGCCTCCTCGCTGTTGAACACGGCTGCAATCACACTCGGCGTCTGTGTGTGTACCTGCACGAAGTCGTCTATGTGCGCGTCGCCGCCCCCGCTGAGAGAGTGTCTGTCTGTGTGTGTGTGTGTGTACCTGCACGCAGTCGTCTATGTGCGCGTCGCCGCCCCCGCTGAGAGAGTGTCTGTCTGTGTGTGTGTGTGTGTACCTGCACGGAGTCGTCTATGTGCGCGTCGCCGCCCCCGCTGAGAGAGTGTCTGTCTGTGTGTGTGTACCTGCACGGAGTCGTCTATGTGCGCGTCGCCGCCCCCGCTGAGAGAGTGTCTGTCTGTGTGTGTGTGTGTGTGTACCTGCACGAAGTCGTCGAAGTGCGCGGTGAGCTTGCGCCAGCGCGCGGCGAGCGCGTCGCCGGTGCCGCCGCCCGCGAACGTCTCCTCGTCCGCGCCCGCCGACAGCGCCTCCGGGACCGCGTCCGCTGAGGGCAGAGGGACAATGTGGAGTCACACATCATACACATTGCTCATTGCACTTGCGAAAATAAACATTACTGTGTGTGAACAGGGACACGAATCCAAAAACTAGGTGAAGAAAAAATAAATAATACTCTCTAATTTACGAAACGTGCTTATGGGAAATATCATCATCATCAGGTGGTATGTGCTTGGGAACTACATACATATATGGCCCTGAATGCCATCTTGGTGATTCGTATATACTTTCTCGCGACTTCGACTGCGCGATGTAGACTTGTTAACAGGTGATGGTATTAGTATGGAGATTTTGTGAAAGCGCCATCTATTAATGGCGGTAGGAATTTGTTCGTCAGATGTCTTGTCAGTCAGACCACCTTGCCTCACTGAGGGACCCCCGTGTCTCGTCTGGAACCCCCCGGGACTCAAGGCAACCCACGTGGCTCTTCAGAGGGACAATCCATAACTGGCTGAGGGACCCCCTTGCCTCGCCAGAGGAACCCCAGTGCCTAGGTGAAGGACCCCCCGCGCCCCGCTGGTAGACCCTAGTTGCTCGGGACCCCGTGCTTAGCTGAGGGACGCCCACTTGCCTCACTTAGGATCCCCCCTTCCCTCACTTACACCCCCATGCCTCACCGTCATGGTGCTGGTGCAGCGCCGCCGCCGCGCCGGGCTCCTCCATGGGGCCCCGCGCGAGCCCCTCGGCGCCCGCGCGCAGGTCCCGGAGCACCCCGGCCACCTGCTCCATGTCCTGGAACATGAGGAATGAAGTCTATAAGTACAGCATGAGGTGATAAGTAAAGAAAATGTGGGACGGTTTACAAACGACATGGCTGTGGCATTCCCTCTATTCACCAAAGGATTCACTAAGTAATAGTCCAAAATAGCAAAAAACTGTTTTAATATTAACTGCCTGATCAACCGATTTTGCATTTTATAACAGCTCTCCTGTAAAATATTCAAAATGGCGTTTATGATTTTCTTCCTGAAAATGCCCGATTTATGTATATCTAATATAGTCTTTATCCGGTAATTGGTTGATCTGTCTCACACCTTACCTTATAAGGCGACTGCCACAGTCGTCACTCGTACCTTACTCACGAGCTGCGCATTTCATCTAACATGCAGTCGCCGTCATATATCCTTGCTACTCGTGGGAACGCAAAGACCTTGTTAAAACAATGCACAAGGCAGAATGGCGGCGACGTGGTCCACAACCCGTCACGTCACGTTTCCTACAGAGGTGAAAAGTGGATCGCTGGAAGTGATCTCTGCCTACCCCTCTGGGAAAAAGGCGTGATTGTATGTATGTATGTATGCAGTCGCTTTATTATAAGGCACCTTCGTCCTTCCTTCGTACCACTATCTTGTAAGCCAGTCTTACCTTCCTGACCAGCTGCGCCTCCCTGGTGAGCTGGTCCAGCTGGTGCGCGCGGTGCCGGTGGAGGTGCGCGAGGAACTCGTACAGCAGCCGGTGCCAGCCCACTGCCACTACCTAAGACTGATCCCGTGGAGCCAGTACCTTCCTGACCAGCTGCGCCTCCCTGGTGAGCTGGTCCAGCTGGTGCGCGCGGTGCCGGTCATGGGTGAACAATCTTTCCTCCCATATCTATGTCTCCATGCCACTATCTAAAATGCTAATCTCGTGAAGCCAGTCGTACCTTCCTGACCAGCTGGGCCATCACTCGTAAGCTGGTCCAGTTGGTGCGCGCGATGCCGGTGCAGGTGCAAAAATAGCATATATACGGTCGAATAACTGATAAACTAATAAACTGAAAATGTCCGGAGATATTTACCATGTTGTTTTGTTTTAATGAATTCCCGATGTTTCGGCACTGTTGCGATCGCCATGATAGTTTAAATTATATATCGTTGTTACAGCAAGCGGCGCCATGGGTGTATATACACGTCTCCATGCTACTATCCAAAAGGCCAATTCCGTGAAGCCAGCCGTACCTTCCTGACCAGCTGCGCCTCCCTGGTGAGCTGGTCCAGCTGGTGCGCGCGGTGCCGGTGGAGGTGCGCGAGGAACTCGTACAGCAGCCGGTGGTGCGCCGCCGCCGACTCTGCCTCCAGGAGCCGCTTGCGCCGCGTCAGCGCGTCCAGCATCGAGTCCACGTCCGCCAGCGCCAGGTGCCGAGAGGAGCACGTCACTAGGGCGCGGAGGCGTTCGGCTTCGCCGCCGGCGGTGCCGCCCGCGCTCGATGAACGGCACGTGCCTAGGCGGCGCTTCGCTACCTGACTCACACAAACATACATTTATTTGTTTATTTATTTGGGTTGTCAACTATGAGTACAGTATTACATTTACTGTTACATAAATAGGTTTATGAATCTCAGTGCCTCACCACTTACAGAAAAGCACTACATGAATGAATACTACATTACATTTTTAACATTATATCACGCATTCACACTGTATGCGTGAATCTCATCCGTACAAAATTAATAAATCCGTAAAAAATCCAAACAATTAAAATCTGTACAAAATTTAACATAAAAATACCCAAAAAAAAAAAAACAATTCAATAAATAAAAATACATAAAAATATCAAATGGATTGATTTTGATGTTGAAATCAGGAAGCGGACCGTTATAAGGAGCGAAATATAGTTAGTCTTAAAGATATTTAGTGTAAGAAGATTTAAGTTTAGCCAGACACCAACATTAGCCAGTCCCTTCTCAGCCTGCAACTTAATCTTGTTCTAGGTCTTGGCGGTTAAAATGATAGCGGTGTCATCTACATATGACACTATCATCCCCCCAACGCTACTTACATAGCAAAAACTGTTAATATAGATCAAAAATAGTGTTGGTCCGAGGACACTGCCCTGCGGAACCCCGAATAACATGTTTTCTTCTGCACTAGTGAAATCATTGATTATTACCACTTGTTTCCTGTTATTAAGAGCTGTTGAGAAGTGAAAGAGCAGCACCCCGAAGAAATCCAATGCGTTCGTATGTCTCACCAGCTCGTTGAGCAGGAAGTTGGGGAAGATGTGGTCGCGCGACGCCAGCGCCGCGCCGCACTTCGGACAGCGGCGGTGCAGCTCCACGCTCTTGGCGATGCACGCGTAGCAGAACGAGTGGCCGCAGCGCGTCACGTACGCCTCCTCGATCAGCTCGAAGCAGACCGGGCAGAGCAGGTCGCAGTCCTGGGGGGGGGGACACGTGGCACATATAGGTAGGTCATAGACTTGGAACCCATGAATGGATGTGGAGGATGGTATGGATGAAGTGTGATATAAATAAAAATAAGGAATCCGAAATATTTCCGCCTTGGCGGCCGATCTTTATTGAGATCAGCCAAGTGCGCAACTTCGAGCTGAATTATTTCTTGACTGAATATCTCACACAAATTTTGCCAGGCCCCAGATTGGAACCTCTCGGTGCCAACGAGGCAGTCGAGTCAGTGTGATAATAAATAACCCACAAACATATGAAAATGAGTTATACATTATATCATATGTTTTGTAAATAACTCAATAACGGGTATAATAAAATAAATCTTTACTTTCCTTATAGATTTTTTTGGCATTCCTTAATTCTAGAAATTTCTAATTTTAGAAAAGGTAAGAAGTGCAAGGTTAGCTTGGTACGGGCATGTTATGAGGAGGGAAGAAAGCCATGTGACTAGAAGAGTGATGAGTATGAATGTCAATGGACGTAATAGTAGAGGAAGGCCAAAGAAGACATGGATGGATTGCGTGAGAGATGATATGAGTGAAGGGAGTATACGCAGAGCTGACGAATGACAGGCCCGAGTGGAAGAAGTACACATGTTACGCCGACCACACTTAACGTGGGACAAGGGCAGGAGAATGATGATGATTCCTTAATTCTTCTCCTTCACCCAAAGACTGTTACAAGCGACGGGCATGTAATAGATCCATTTTGGTACTGAACCCACAATCATCCTTACCTTCTCCTCAAGCGAGCCGCCGAGCGTGCCGAGCGCGTGCGCGGAGCCGCCGGCGCCCGCGCCGCACGCCGAGCCCGACATCGAGACAGCTACCGGTCACCTGGCGCAGAATATACAATTTCAATGAAGAATCTATAATATAAAATATATAAATAATGTCCCAGATATTTATTTATTTTATCTTTAGGTTCCGATACACACAAGTGCATTTATAAGCAACTAGCTTTTCGCCCGCGACTTCGTCCGCATAGAAACATTTAACGGGTAAAACATTACTTCTTTACAGCACAGTCGGTTAAACAGTAGCCTATATCCTTTCCTAGGCTCTGGACTATCTGTACCAAATTTTGTTTAAATTGGTTCAGTACTCTTTGTGTGAAAGCGTAACAGACAGACAGAGTTACTTTCGCATTTATAATATTAGTAAGGATTGACTTCAAAATCTGACTTCATGACAAACTTTTAAATGAAGATAACTGGCATAAACACTAACACTATTTGTAATATGTAGTGCTCATGCAAATAACAGACAATACTTTATTGCTCTACTTGATAAACAATTTCACACAGTCATGGACAACAAATATATGAATAAAATTTATAAAGTCACAGATTAACAATATTGTGATAAATATAAGTTATTGAGTGACAAGCGTTGATGGCCGAGTGGTTAAGGTCGTTGCTTGCCATGCGAGAGGTCGCCAGTTCAAACCCCGCCAGGTACCAATGTGTTTTTCAAATTTGAAATTCATATGTACCATCATTCAATGCTTTAATGGTGAAGGAAAACATCTTGAGGAATACTGCACATCTACGAAGAAATTCGTAGCTTGTGTAATCGACCAACCCACACTTGGCCAGCGTAGTCTACTTAGGCCTTATCGCCCTAGTTTAGGGTAGACTGTAGGCTGTGTATATGGGCTGATGATGAGTGACAAGAGTGTTTTTATTCAAATTTTAAAGGTTCACAAAAAAATATTAAATTCTTTATAGGTATTCTGACATTAACATTTAGTGATATAATACATTGCTAACTTGATAACATCTTTATTTACTAACCTAAAATTTACAAATGGCCTGAGCTGTTTTGAATGGAAAGTAGGTATGCTATTCTTGTCACAGAAAGTCTATGTGAAGGGGACCAATGTTTACGCCTCGCTGGCATCTAGGGTATCGGCTCGGTTATATTTTTAGACTGCAATCGATATCTATTGATTCGTCAAAAACTTTTGAAATTAGGTTGGAAAGAAAATTTTATGATTGACTTATTTATGTATACTGGTTGAAATACTTACGTTTTAAATACTACAGGGATCAGTATGTGGAACGAGGAAGCATAGCAATCTTTATAATGAAGAGAGCGTCATCAAATATTCGAATAAACCCTCAGTTTTGTTTTCACACATCAGTTCACAACTCCACCCTATATTATTGCTGTCTCAGAGGCACACCACCTTGTCCCCTCACAGACACGAGCTTATGCACTTCACAAATGTTCATAAAATGCTTTAGCATGTCTAGGCCCATAGTCTAATCGTAATATTCTGCATATTTTCTAGATTTTCTTGAGCGCAGCATCACTGACAAAACTTGACATTTATACTAAAATGTTGCCACACGTAATATATTTACATCAGTTTTCTTAATGTGGCTAGCATAGTAAAAATCGAACATGTCTTTAAATTATCAATTAATCATAATAACTAAGTGCATTTATAGTTATCACAAATTAAGATTTTTAATAATAAAACTGTGCAGTATAAAATGCAATTTTAATAAATATCATCATCTCACATACAAGCCTGGCACCTAGCGGCATTTTTGTGAACTACTTAGTAGACTGTTTTATCGACAGTGAGGTTCTTTCAGCTGCTGTTTTATCATGAGAACATACGCCATTTTGCTATTACAGAAAAGTGCATTATCTTTCGTCAACAATGTAAAGTGAAGTGAAATGTTTGCTGGTTTTTTTCGGTGTTTGTGATGTGCAAGTGGTAACTGATGTCACGAAAGAAAATCTAGGATTATGGAAGAGTCCAACGAGGCGCTCAGGGTCGTTCCTGGTGAGTCAGGGGCTTCAAAATCTGGATCGGAACTACGAGTATATTACCACCGAGGTCGTACTAATGGTAGCTTTCCCGGTTACAGAGCTCTACTTTCTGATCGCGAAATTTCTCTCGGGTGGACCCCTTAAGGAGACTGCGAAGGTAAATTCGATAGAAATAGATCTGAATATTATTATTCACGTGATAAATTCACTCAATGTGACTTTTTCTGTTGCAGACCTTGTTAAAAGAGCTCGACAGCGTAGAGGTAAGTTAGTGCTTTTCCTAGTGCCGGGTTTGAGCTTATATTGTTGTTTTGGTCGCGAACGCACGTGGTTGCGGCTGTCAAA
This sequence comes from Maruca vitrata, assembly GCA_039566165.1. NCBI lineage: Eukaryota > Metazoa > Arthropoda > Insecta > Lepidoptera > Crambidae > Maruca > Maruca vitrata. The sequence goes on along the minus strand of CM076942.1, from coordinate 4,061,782 downwards.
CTTCCTGAAAGTTTACTGAAAAGTTTTTGTATGGCTCGTGGTGTTCCAGGTACTGCCCCGACGGCTCGACTGGGAAGGCAACGAACACACCCAATCCTACGATGAAATTGTAAGTTTTTTGTTTTAAATACATCAAAAACATATTTCTTTTTATGTTTTCTAACAGGATTTGCGAGAAAACGACAAAATTTGCTAAAATGTGTAATACATGGAACTGACCGTAAAAAATCGGTGGAAATACGAGAAAAATATTTTGGGGCCGTTTTTGTTAGAAATTGTGAGTTTTTCCTAAATATGCGAAAATTATGATATATCATTCTATTGTATGCTGAGGTGTTAGCGTAATTAGGAGTGTTGTCGTCCTTCTCTCGCTTGCTAGCGCGCCGTTGGCGTGCGTGTTGCGTCTCGCTCTACGGTGCGAGGGCCGTGTCGCGAACTCCTGATTGGTCGACTGGCGGCGGCCATGACCTTCGTACGTCACATCGGATTGTGACGTGAAGTGTTGGCGGCAAATTCGAGATTATTCTAGTCGCTACTACGAATCTCGAGAACCGATTCGACGACCAATGCAACTTATATGTGAAATGAAGCCCATGTTTATTGTATTGATATGAATATTTTTTCCTAATAGAACGTTAGAATTAATAATAATAAGAAATTATAAGAATAATAATAATAAGAGAATTAGTGCCAAAGTTCAGAAAACACAAACTATTCTTAATTATTACAAAATATTCAATATTGAATTACCACTCTAATGAAAAATATGTTAGTTCCTAAAAAATTTTTTTATTGAAACTTGATTGCACGTAAAAAGTAAACAAAAATGGCAGGCTACATGTTTATAATGACATATGATACCACCTCACAGTTTCAACAACAAAAAAATTAAAAAAGTTTACTTACAACAAGAAAACAAAGCCTCATTTTAAGCAAAGTATGTATGTGATGTTATTATTATTATTATGTTCCAAGTGTGTAATGCTGTTACTAAACTATCTTTCTTTAACATTGTAGGCCTCCCAATACCAAGACGTACCATGGGACCGTTTGGCGTCAGTATGCGACAGAGCGCTCCACCTCGCCCGCTCAGCGTCCGCACTCTCCCTCCCGCCCACCATCACGGAGGAGCCTACCCCCACTGCCTCCGCGTCTACGTCATCACTACCAGTGCCTGCGGTGACGTCACCTCTGTCGACGGCTGTGACGTCACCTCTCGCGACAGCTGTGACGTCAGCCACGTCTGGGCAGGAGGTGAAGGAACGGCTGACGGCGCGCCTGTCGCTGCTGAGCGAGTCGCTGGTCAAGTCGAAAGCGAAGTATACTCTGTTCAAGCAGGACCATTCACTAGGTCAGTGTAAATATATATTTTTTTTTACTTAGCCTATACTGTCCCACTGCTGGGCAAAGGCCTCCCCCAATTCACTCCAAAGCTGTCGGTCTCCAGCCAAGGCCGACCAGTTCCGATTATAGGCATCCAGATCATCTCGCCACCTCTTTTTGTGTAAATATATAAATATAAATATCTGGGACATTTCCACACACGATCATCTGACCCCAAACTAAGCAGCGGTTGCACTATGGGCGTCAGAGACTAATATATAGACACATATATTTATTAATACATACTTAAATATATAATCCAGACACGGAAATCCAGACACGGAACTAACACCGATGTTCATCACACAAATATTTGTCCCGAGTGGGAATCGAACCCACTACTCTTGGAACCGTAGCCAGAGTCACTAACCATTGTTCCACCGAGCCAATTCTAGAATTCATTTATTTATTCTCGAATTAAGGAAACTGATTATTATGTAAGATTATTCGACGCTTAACCGTGAAGGATAATATATAATTCACCCGTAATCATGGCGCTTGCAACAGTGCCGAAATATCGCATAAAACAAAACATGGAAAAATCCCGGACACTTTCAGTTTTCTAAAGTTACACAAAATTAAATATTTATTAAAACATCTTACAGAAAAGATTAGCCTGAAATTGTTGACAGACTATACAACAGATATAATTAATATGTCCTGCGCACTTGGCTGATCTCAGTTGATCCTGAAACACAGGAAAATCCTAGTTCAGGCACACATATTGTTACCCGGAACTTTAAATGTAATGTAGATTTTAAGATCTAATATTGTACACTACATACATACATACATAAAATCACGCCTTTTTCCCGGAGGGGTAGGCAGAGATCACTTCCAGCGATCCACTTTTCACCTCTGTGGGAAACGTGACGTGACGGGTTGTGGACCACGTCGCCGCCATTCTGCCTTGGGCATTGTTTTAACAAGGTCATTCTGCACTAAGTTTTCTAATAAAGATTTATTTATTTTATTTTATTTTTTATTTTATTTTATTAGGAACAACAAACAGTTACACATTACATAAGAAACAAATAAATAACATTACATACATATAAATTAAATGCATAACCAACGACGATGTCCACAGATTATTATAGAAAAGATCAGTGTAGTTTACAAAGAAAGTAAATATATAAACTTACAATAAATACTAATCAAAATACATAATTATAGTTGTCTATGGTTGCAAATCAGTTGTTTCCCTATACTGCAAAATATCTTTGGCCCGTTTTTTGAAAACACCAGGGCTTATGGAGAAGTCTAAATTGTTAAAGTGCTCGTTGAATATTTGTAACAATCTAGTAAAAGGGGCTCGTTTACCAGCGCGCGTCCTGCACCTATCCGTGAAGAAGGTTATTATTATTATAATTGTGATCGGCCGCCATGACCATAATCGGTCGGCCTCCTTAATAACACTCGTATTGATGTTGCAGTCCGTCGCATCGTAGCCCGCGAGCTGGGCGTGGGCCGGGCGTCGCTGGCGGGCGGCGCGGGCGGGCGCGCGATGTTCCCCGCGCGGCTGCTGGCCGGGCTGCAGCTGCAGCGGCGCACCCTCGGGCACCTCTCCGCGGTGTACTGCTTCGTGTTCGACTGCACTGGTCGCAATGTGGTCACGGTGAGTGGAAGAACGCAACTGGCAACAAAGGTGAAAACGGGACCCTATTACTCAGCCTCCTACGTCCATCTCACTGGTTGGCGGTCGCTAATGGCAACTAATTCCAGGGTTCCGTATAGAGTTGCCAGATGCTAACTTATCAAATCCGGGACAATTCTACTAGAACAATGTTGGCTCGTGGTTATAATAGAAAATATCTTAAATGTCTATACTAAGTACATAATTAAGTATAGTTATAATTATAAAATAAAACACATTGGTAGTTAATCAAACGTTAAACTAATAAGGAAAATAAAGAGCACTTCGCTCTAAATGAAAAATTGAATAGTAATAAACTAAAAAAAAAGTTTCCGAAATCCGGGACAATAAGCGCTAATTACTGGACACGGGACAAGAGGCAAAATTCCGGGACAATCCCGGATTTCCCGGCGGTCTGGCGGCAAGCCTAGTTCCGTACCTAAAAGGTGAAAACGGGCCTCTATTACTCGGCCTCCTACGTCCTTCTCACTGGCGGGCGGCTGCTGGCACCTCTCCGCGGTGTACTGCCTCGTGTTCGACTGCACTGGACGCTATGTGGTCACGGTGAGTGGTAAAAACGGGATTCTATTACTAAGCCTCCGCCGTCCGTCTGTCTAGTCTCCAAGCTGTATCTCATAAACGGTGACAAATCACAAATGATGTATTTCCATTGCCGTTTTAACAACAAATTTAAAATATTAAGGGGGTTAACAAATGGACGCGTTCGAATAAATTGACGTATAAAAAATTTAAGCAATGTGTGCCTGAGGGTCGGGCAGGAATAACTTTTATAGCGAGATGTAGGCGTGCATGCTAATCTCGATATTGGTATGAAGATGGTATCTAAGCGCCATCTGTTGGTTGCTTTTCGAACTAGTTTGCTGTATGTTGTCTTTTTAAAGCAGTTTTTTGACAGCTACTGCTTTGTTTCGCAGGGAGCCGACGATCTGCTAGTGAAAGTGTGGAACGCGTCCGACGGGCGCCTCCTAGCGACTCTACGTGGAGCTGGAGCGGAGATAACTGATGTTTGCGCGTCGGCTGACGGCGCTCTGCTAGCATGCGGCTCGGTGGAGCGGCTCGTGCGCGTGTGGTGCCTCGTCACCGGCGCGCCCAAGGCCGTGCTGCACGCGCACGCCGGTGAGTAGCGCTGCTCGCGCGCTGCTCGCGTGCGGCTCGGTGGAGCGGCTCGTGCGCGTGTGGTGCCTCGTCACCGGCGCGCCCAAGGCCGTGCTGCACGCGCACGCCGGTGAGTAGCGCTGCTCGCGCGCTGCTCGCGTGCGGCTCGGTGGAGCGGCTCGTGCGCGTGTGGTGCCTCGTCACCGGCGCGCCCAAGGCCGTGCTGCACGCGCACGCCGGTGAGTAGCGCTGCTCGCGCGCTGCTCGCGTGCGGCTCGGTGGAGCGGCTCGTGCGCGTGTGGTGCCTCGTCACCGGCGCGCCCAAGGCCGTGCTGCACGCGCACGCCGGTGAGTAGCGCTGCTCGCGCGCTGCTCGCGTGCGGCTCGGTGGAGCGGCTCGTGCGCGTGTGGTGCCTCGTCACCGGCGCGCCCAAGGCCGTGCTGCACGCGCACGCCGGTGAGTAGCGCTGCTCGCGCGCTGCTCGCGTGCGGCTCGGTGGAGCGGCTCGTGCGCGTGTGGTGCCTCGTCACCGGCGCGCCCAAGGCCGTGCTGCACGCGCACGCCGGTGAGTAGCGCTGCTCGCGCGCTGCTCGCGTGCGGCTCGGTGGAGCGGCTCGTGCGCGTGTGGTGCCTCGTCACCGGCGCGCCCAAGGCCGTGCTGCACGCGCACGCCGGTGAGTAGCGCTGCTCGCGCGCTGCTCGCGTGCGGCTCGGTGGAGCGGCTCGTGCGCGTGTGGTGCCTCGTCACCGGCGCGCCCAAGGCCGTGCTGCACGCGCACGCCGGTGAGTAGCGCTGCTCGCGCGCTGCTCGCGTGCGGCTCCGGTGGAGCGGCTCGTGCGCGTGTGGTGCCTCGTCACCGGCGCGCCCAAGGCCGTGCTGCACGCGCACGCCGGTGAGTAGCGCTGCTCGCGCGCTGCTCGCGTGCGGCTCGGTGGAGCGGCTCGTGCGCGTGTGGTGCCTCGTCACCGGCGCGCCCAAGGCCGTGCTGCACGCGCACGCCGGTGAGTAGCGCTGCTCGCGCGCTGCTCGCGTGCGGCTCGGTGGAGCGGCTCGTGCGCGTGTGGTGCCTCGTCACCGGCGCGCCCAAGGCCGTGCTGCACGCGCACGCCGGTGAGTAGCGCTGCTCGCGCGCTGCTCGCGTGCGGCTCGGTGGAGCGGCTCGTGCGCGTGTGGTGCCTCGTCACCACAGCGCCCAAGGCCGTGCTGCACGCGCACGCCGGTGAGTAGCGCTGCTCGCGCGCTGCTCGCGTGCGGCTCGGTGGAGCGGCTCGTGCGCGTGTGGTGCCTCGTCACCACAGCGCCCAAGGCCGTGCTGCACGCGCACGCCGGTGAGTAGCGCTGCTCGCGCGCTGCTCGCGTGCGGCTCGGTGGAGCGGCTCGTGTCTCATCACCATCAAATATACTGCATACTCCCATAACACAGTATTTAGGGATCCGACTTCCAGAACTTTACCAGCGTATTGTATGTAAGATTTTAATGAAAGAGTGCTTTAGAAAGGGGCGTCGCATTGAATTTTGAATGTTAAAATTCAATTTACGAACTTTTAAGAAATTTCAAAGAAGAAGTACAATGGCTGCCATGCCGAAGCCATGCCTAAGAACAATGGCAGCCATGCGATCCTTCTTCAGGAGAGAGGGTCGCTTAATTGTTTGTCACAAAATGTAAATACAATACGCCGGTAAACTATTAACAGTACGACCCCTAACACACTGTATGACCTCGGAAGTAGTAGTAACAGCGCGACTCAGTCTTTCCTAACTGACTTACGATGATGATGATGGCTTGGAGTAGCCTCGTCACCAGCACCGAGCAGCGGATGGCTCTCACCCCGCACATCACAGTTAGGGTTGCCAGATGGTAACTTACCAAATCCGGGACAATTCTACTAAAACAATGTTGGCTCGTGGTTATAATAGAAAATGTCTATACTAAGTACATAATTAACTATAGTTATAATTATAAGATAAAATACTGTGGTAGTTAATAAATAACTTTGGTAGACAATGAATACCTACTAAATGACAAATTGAATAGTAATAAACTAAAAAAAAGTTTCCGAAATCCGGGACAATAAGCGCTAATTACTGGACACGGGACAAGAGGCAAAATTCCGGGCAATCCCGGATTTCCCGGCGGTCTGGCAACCCTAATCACAGTAAGTACACACCGCCATCTATTGGTGAACACACGTAAACTCATTATTGTTGTTTCCAGGCACGATCACGGCGGTGCACTGGGCGCCGCCCGCGCACGACGTGCGCTGGCTCGCCTCCACTTCCACCGATGGATCTGTTGCCTTCTGGACCTGTGCTGACGGGCAGTTCCTGTCGCAGCCTGTGCAGTATGTATTATAGTTCATAATTGTTAGATTATAGATAGATTAGACATAGATTCCTATGAACCTGGGCCCTTCAGGCGGAGCGTGAAACGGCATTTAAGCAGGCCTTTAGGGTAACGAAATAGCATTATTACGTATGATTTTAAGCTTTCGCGTTCCATTACACTAAATATTAGTCTTTATGAGTCTACACGCGATATTAGGAGTAGCAAATATAAAGTTCGCTCGCGACTATGATTGGTGTAATCCAGTCGAAACGTCGGGCAGTAAGTAGCTATTATAGTATTTGTTACTCTTAATATCGCGTGTAGACCCATAAAGACATAATTTAGTGAAATAACATTATTGTCTGCTATCACAATAACTAGTCACAGACAAGTCCCGGAGACTATCTATCGAATCTGAATCTATATAGTAACCATCTTTCTCTGTCTGTCTGTTACGCTTTCACGCATAGATTACTGAACCGATTTAAATGAAATTTGGTACAAATATAGTCCAGAGCCGGAGAAAGGACATAGATAGGTTACTTTTTAACCGACTGCGCTATAAAGAAGTAACGTATTACCCGTTAAACATATATACGCGGACGAAGTCGCGGGCGGAAAGCTAGTATACATACATAAATACATAAAATCACGCCTTTTTCCCAGAGGGGTAGGCAGAGATCACTTTTAGCGATCCTAAAATGTGGACCTCTATAGGAAACGCGACGTGACGGGTTGTGGACCACGTTGCCGCCATTCTGCCTTGTGCATTGTTTTAACAAGGTCATTGCGCTATCGCCTCGGATGATTCGGACTGAGTCGATAGTAGCTCGAGGAGCCGGGGTGTGACTGGTATCCTTTGACTACTAGCTAGCTAGTATCATAGATAATAATGATTGTTCTTCATCCGTAGGTACGTGGAGCGGCTGCGGCCGGGCGCGTGCCACATGATCTGCGCGGCGTGGTCTGCAGGAGGAGCCTTCCTCGCGGCGGGCAGCGCCGACCACCACGTGCGCCTCTACGCCGTGCGCAAGGAGCCCGGCGGCCCGCGCAGGGTGAGTCAGCACCCGGGCTGAGGGGTTAACACATCGACAGACTGGCTCGGTGGCAGCGCCGACCACCACGTGCGCCTCTACGCCGTGCGCAAGGAGCCCGGCGGCCCGCGCAGGGTGAGTCAGCACCCGGGCTGAGGGGTTAACACATCGACAGACTGGCTCGGTGGCAGCGCCGACCACCACGTGCGCCTCTACGCCGTGCGCAAGGAGCCCGGCGGCCCGCGCAGGGTGAGTCAGCACCCGGGCTGAGGGGTTAACACATCGACAGACTGGCTCGGTGGCAGCGCCGACCACCACGTGCGCCTCTACGCCGTGCGCAAGGAGCCCGGCGGCCCGCGCAGGGTGAGTCAGCACCCGGGCTGAGGGGTTAACACATCGACAGACTGGCGCTGACGGGGGCTGAGGGGTTAAGAACTTGCTGAGAAAACACAAACGAATACAATACAATACACACCGTGAAAATAGTATATAAGATGTGATTCCTTTAAAAAAATATATTTCAAGTAAATCTCTACAATCTAGTTGCCGGGGCTTCCTTTAAAGTAGTCGAAAAACACTAGAGTAGGGAACATCTCGCTGTTCCTTAATATCAATTTCGATCTACATAGATATAAAACTATGGTGAGTAAATTAAGAACTTAACTTTTTAACTGCGAGATTTATCAAGAAGTGTGTTTAAGTAAATAGATGGTATTCCACTATGAAGGTTGTTTAATTCGGCTCCAAGCCATCTTCATCTACTATATTTTGTGAAGTTGATCGTACAATCCTCAATAACTGTAATTATTGTCAGGTCATGTTTAGAGGTGAGAATCATCCGCTCCCCCGCAAGTCCGGTGATGATGACGAGGCTACTCCAAGCCATCATCGTAGGGGTGAGAGCCATCCGCTCCCCCGCAAGTCCGGTGATGATGACGAGGCTACTCCAAGCCATCATCGTAGGGGTGAGAGCCATCCGCTCCCCGCAAGTCCGGTGATGATGACGAGGCTACTCCAAGCCATCATCGTAGGGGTGAGCGCCATCCGCTCCCCGCAAGTCCGGAGATGATGACGAGGTTACTGCAAGCCATCATCGTAGGGGTGAGAATCATCCGCTCCCCCGCAAGTCCGGTGATGATGACGAGGCTACTCCAAGCCTCGTATGTCAGCTAGGAACAAAAATGTTAAGTTCAGGCAGTTCCTTACTTTAAAACAGGTGATATTGTTTTTTATTGAAAGTGGTGCTTATATACTCTTTGTCGCCATCAGGTCCTAGAGACAGCAGTCCACAACGACGCCGTAGACAGCATAGCGTGGGCGCACCGCGGCCTGCGCTTCGTGTCGGGCAGCAAGGACGGCACCGCGGCGCTGTGGGCGCTGCACGCGACGCAGTGGCGCCACTCGCTGCTGCTGCCGGAGCCGCACCACCGGGACCCCAAGCGGCTCAAGGTACAGTGGCGCCACCGGACAGCCTCAGGACCGACTGCGCCTCGTGTCGGGCACAAGGACGGCACCGCGGCGCTGTGGGCGCTGCACGCGACGCAGTGGCGCCACTCGCTGCTGCTGCCGGAGCCGCACCACCGGGACCCCAAGCGGCTCAAGGTACAGTGGCGCCACCGGACAGCCTCAGGACCGACTGCGCCTCGTGTCGGGCACAAGGACGGCACCGCGGCGCTGTGGGCGCTGCACGCGACGCAGTGGCGCCACTCGCTGCTGCTGCCGGAGCCGCACCACCGGGACCCCAAGCGGCTCAAGGTACAGTGGCGCCACCGGACAGCCTCAGGACCGACTGCGCCTCGTGTCGGGCACAAGGACGGCACCGCGGCGCTGTGGGCGCTGCACGCGACGCAGTGGCGCCACTCGCTGCTGCTGCCGGAGCCGCACCACCGGGACCCCAAGCGGCTCAAGGTACAGTGGCGCCACCGGACAGCCTCAGGACCGACTGCGCTAATACTCTTTATAAATCTACCATGTTTAACTCATTGAAGTTGGCAGAAGCAATAGCTACAAATATAAACTTACTAGCTGTGCCCCCGCGACTTCGTTCTCGTGGACTACAGGATTTTACATAAAAAAATCCGTTCGTGGTAATTGTGCAAAATCACGTTTTTGCACAATTAAGCTTTACGTTTATTAGGTAACTGCATGTCATATTTCAATCACCTAATAATACGCGGTTTGGATTTTTCATACAAAAGGATTTTCCCGCCAATGCCCGTTCCCATGGGAATTTCAGGAATTCCAAGTGCCCACGTTCAGCCGTTTAGGATGTGCGTTGGTATGTCAGTCAGTCAGTCAGTTTCTCCTTTTATATATTTAGAGACGACCCCATAAAACTTTTTCATTTAATTTGTACTTTCAAAGTTATAATAAGGTCTATTTATTATGTTGCAGGTGACCATGGTGTGCTGGGACTGCACTGATGAATTGGTTATCACGGCGGTTTCCGATAACACGATACGGGTAAGTTTTGCTATAAGCGAGTAGCTTTATGTTCTCACTACACTGTTACATCAGGTATACCATAATAACACCCATCCAGCCAGCTCCTTGATAGCTAGACGATGTGACGATTTGCGTCACATCTTTTCTTTGGCCTTCCCCTTCGGCGAAAGCCATCCGCAGGTACCCATTGTGTGACGATTTTAGCCCATCTATCGTCCTTCATTTTGCATATATGCCCCGCCCAATGCAACTATGGGTTTAAAGATGCCAAATCCAATCGATGTTCTAGTTCCTTTAGCTAAGTATGTGAGTTTTAAATGAGAATTCTAGTTATTTTTTATTAATTAAAAGATATATTACAATCTAATCAATGTGTCTCAGCGCAGAGACAATGAAAGATGATAGGGATGGGGTCGTGCGACTAGTGATGCGACGACTCGGCGACAGTTCCGGTTTGCGTTTACTCCAACAAGAAATGTTTCCCAGGTGTGGTGCTCCCGGACCTGCGCCCAAGTGAACTGCCTGAAGGGGCACAGAGACGAGGCGTACGTGCTGGAGGCGCACCCGTTCCTGCCCTCCGTGCTGCTCTCCGCCGGACACGACGGGCAGCTGTTCGTGTGGGACGCGGCGCACGGCGAGGTGAGGCGTGACGCGTGACGCATGACGCATGACGCATGACGCACTCGAGGCGTACGTGCTGGAGGCGCACCCGTTCCTGCCCTCCGTGCTGCTCTCCGCCGGACACGACGGGCAGCTGTTCGTGTGGGACGCCGCGCACGGCGAGGTGAGGCGTGACGCGTGACGCATGACGCATGACGCACATGACGCACTCGAGGCGTACGTGCTGGAGGCGCACCCGTTCCTGCCCTCCGTGCTGCTCTCCGCCGGACACGACGGGCAGCTGTTCGTGTGGGACGCCGCGCACGGCGAGGTGAGGCGTGACGCGTGACGCATGACGCATGACGCATGACGCACTCGAGGCGTACGTGCTGGAGGCGCACCCGTTCCTGCCCTCCGTGCTGCTCTCCGCCGGACACGACGGGCAGCTGTTCGTGTGGGGCGCCGCGCACGGCGAGGGGAGGCGTGACGCGTGACGCATGACGCATGACGCACATGACGCACTCGAGGCGTACGTGCTGGAGGCGCACCCGTTCCTGCCCTCCGTGCTGCTCTCCGCCGGACACGACGGGCAGCTGTTCGTGTGGGACGCGGCGCACGGCGAGGTGAGGCGTGACGCATGACGCATGACGCATGACGCATGACGCACTCGAGGCGTACGTGCTGGAGGCGCACCCGTTCCTGCCCTCCGTGCTGCTCTCCGCCGGACACGACGGGCAGCTGTTCGTGTGGGACGCGGCGCACGGCGAGGTGAGGCGTGACGCATGATGCACATGACGGATATGACTTACATGACGAACACAACGCACGAGATTCTCATGACGTATTTGAAATATATGAAATATAGCTGTGCCCGCGACTTCATCCGTGTTTTCCCCAGTTTTTTTACACATTTCCCACTGACTCTTTGCTTCAATTGGTCGCAGCGTGATGTTATATAGCCTAAAGCCTTCCTCGATAAATGGTTTATACAACGCAAAAAGATTTTTTCAAATCGAACCAGTAGTTCCTGAGATTAGCGCGTTCAAACAAACAAACAAACAAACAAACAAACTCTTCAGCTTTATAATATTAGTATAGATTAGTATAGATACGACTCACTTGACGTAAACGTTGCATGTCGTAGACGAATCACATGACGTACAAATCGGATGACGATGAAACTGACGGAGATTCGATTCTGTGTGAGTGAAAAGTGGTCTATAAGACATCTCACTTGTCAACTGATTTGTTTGACCACTTAGTAATAGTAATAATAGCCATTATATTCCCGAGTTACGAGAGCACCTTATGTCTTCTAGCTCGGTGAGCCTCTTGGTTTATGTCTCCTATAACAACCTCCATTGCCTCATATCCGAAGGCACCCTGGTCGCAGTGTACGGCGCAGATCATCAGCCCATCACCTCGTGGGTCTTCCTTGTATTCGGGCGCCATCACTTGGGTACCAGAGGATCACTGTTTGACCAGTTACCAATTGAAACAGTCTGGTGTTTTGGTAAACTGGTAAATTTTTATGTTTGCTAGAGTAAATTTATTTATTTACAACATAATGCTGCGGGTACGGGGTACGTAAAATTCAAGATACGCCAAAAGTCACCAAAAGACAATTAATTTATTCGAAACTATTAAACACTTCCGAAACTATTCGCAGGTAACGCACTCGATCACTCGCAGGAGACTGATTCGGTTCGCTTTCCCAAATCCAGAGCACTCCTGAGCGGACCAGTCGGAGCGGAACGCTCTAGAACGCGCGGGAAACTCGCTTCGACCGACCGCGCGTGTGACGTGTAGACGTAGGCGTGTGCGCGTGCAAGGGAATATAGACCGACCTTACGACGTTAAGACTAATTCCGCTTGCACGGTCTCCCGTGGTCGTAACAATACATACATAATCCTTACAGGCTAACCTAATACAATTATGTACTTTTAGATGCTATATCAATAGCCAATCTTACGACCTCACTTGGCCACTCACAGAACAGATCTTATTTCTCTGCCATGCATTGAGCAGTCGAAGCGCCGACACGATTGATCAATTACTACTGCTAACTTCCAGGTCCTAGCCAAGTTCCACAACCACATAGACGGTCAAGGCGACGGCGCGATTTTCGACGCCAAATGGGGCGGCAGCGGCTGCACGGTCGCCGCGTCCGACTCCCACGGACACCTGCTGCTGCTGGGGCTGGGCCGCGGGCACCGGCTGCTCGCGCACCTGCCCACCGAGCTGTTCTTCCACACCGACTACCGGCCGCTGGGTGAGTGGCGCCCTCTGGTGAGGCGTCCGACACACACCTGCTGCTGCTGGGGCTGGGCCGCGGGCACCGGCTGCTCGCGCACCTGCCCACCGAGCTGTTCTTCCACACCGACTACCGGCCGCTGGGTGAGTGGCGCCCTCTGGTGAGGCGTCCGACTCCCACGGACACCTGCTGCTGCTGGGGCTGGGCCGCGGGCACCGGCTGCTCGCGCACCTGCCCACCGAGCTGTTGTTCCACACCGACTACCGGCCGCTGGGTGAGTGGCGCCCTCTGGTGAGGCGTCCGACTCCCACGGACATCTGCTGCTGCTGGGGCTGGGCCGCGGGCACCGGCTGCTCGCGCACCTGCCCACCGAGCTGTTCTTCCACACCGACTACCGGCCGCTGGGTGAGTGGCGCCCTCTGGTGAGGCGTCCGACACACACCTGCTGCTGCTGGGGCTGGGCCGCGGGCACCGGCTGCTCGCGCACCTGCCCACCGAGCTGTTCTTCCACACCGACTACCGGCCGCTGGGTGAGTGGCGCCCTCTGGTGAGGCGTCCGACACACACCTGCTGCTGCTGGGGCTGGGCCGCGGGCACCGGCTGCTCGCGCACCTGCCCACCGAGCTGTTCTTCCACACCGACTACCGGCCGCTGGGTGAGTGGCGCCCTCTGGTGAGGCGTCCGACACACACCTGCTGCTGCTGGGGCTGGGCCGCGGGCACCGGCTGCTCGCGCACCTGCCCACCGAGCTGTTCTTCCACACCGACTACCGGCCGCTGGGTGAGTGGCGCCCTCTGGTGAGGCGTCCGACACACACCTGCTGCTGGGGCTGACATGGTGGCGATATTGGATGAACTCGTGAACGAGTTCGTTAAATTATTAAATAAATGTTTGTTCAGGGTCTGAGTGTGATGTATTTAAGTAGGTATACCCCCACTTGCTATAATATTCATATGCCCGAATTTCATTTGCCCGAATTTCAATTGCCCGAATGTTATGTTTGCCATAACATACATGTGACATACTTTTAATTGCCCGAACATTAGATTCCATAATGATTCGAATGCCATACGTATTGTTATCCATATTTTAATTGCATACGCCATACTCCTAACGCCAAATCATCATTATCCTGCCCTTGTCCCACGCTAAGTGTGGTCGGCGCAACATGTAGGTATATTTCTTCCACTCGGGCCTGTCTTTCGTCATCTCTGCGTCAACTCCTTTCGCTCCCATATCATCTCTCACGCAATCCATCCATGTCTTCTTCGGCCTTCCTCTACTATTACGTCCATTGACATTCATACTCATCGCTCTTCTAGTCACATGGCTTTCTTCCCTCCTCATAACATGCCCGTACCAAGCTAACCTTGCACTTCTCACCTTTTCTAAAATTGGTGCAACTTTCAGACTTCCCCTTATATATTCATTCCTAATCCTGTCCAACCTTGTAACTCCACACATCCATCTCAACATACGCATCTCATTTGCATGCATCTTCCTCTCTTCAGTCTTTTTCATTGCCCAGCACTCTGATCCATACATCGCGACAGGTCTGATGACCGTTTTGTAAATTTTCCCCTTAAGTTTAAGGGGCATTTGTGGGTCACAAGTTGTTCCCGAGACCTGTCGCCACTTCATCCATCCAGCATTCATTCGATTCTTAACGTCTCGATCAATATTGCCGTCGTTTTGGAAAAGTGAGCCTAAGTACTTAAAGTCGGAGCAGACCGGTAGGGTTACACCATCTAAGTAGGGTTGCCAACCGTACTCTTAAATAGAGTATTGTCCTCTATATCATGTAGGCGTACTCTATAATCTATAACACTAATAAAGTATGCAAAAATACTCTTTTACAAAATATTTACTAAAACTAGTGCACGTCTGTAATAATATGCAAAAATCCTGGATCAGAACAAAAAGTCGACTATTTACTGTTTTAAAGTAAAAAATAAATGATACTCCTTTTTGTAGGTCCGTACTCTTTATTTACCTCGTTTAAAGACAGATATACTTTATTTCTGTCAAATAAAGTTGGCAACCCTACATCTAAGGCAATTGGAGAAAAACTGGAGGAGTCACCAAAGCCGCAGAACAGATGCTCTGTTTTGGTGCGACTTATTTTTCAATCCAACTCTCTCCAATTTTTCTTGCCATTTTCCCAGTCTGCTTTGCACCTCAGCTGCATCTTCTCCGACAAGAACAATGTCGTCGGCAAACAGCATGCACCAGGTGCCTCCTCCTGTATGTCTGATGTTAAAACATCCATCACCAGGAGGAACAGGAATGGGCTTAAAGCCGATCCCTGGTGCAAACCAACTGCCACATTGAACTCGTCTGTCACGCCGGCTTCGGATCGGACGTTCGTGCGCGCTCCTTCATACATCCCTTGCACCAACCTTACATACTTCCCAGGCATGCCTTTCTTATGTAAAACCCACCATAGGACTTTTCTGGGGACACGGTCGTACGCCTTTCCTAACGCCAAATATTTGTCCTAAAAAGCGATTGGCTTGTATCAGTCTCTGACGCCCATAATACAAGCTCTGCTTAGGTTGGGGTCAGATGACCGTATGTGGTAAATGTCTTTAATGTTTTCTTATGAAATGATTAGGCTGGATTTTTACAGGTAAAAAATGATATGCTGATTTTAGCCGAATACAGCAGTTTGACTAATCCGGTACACGTCGGTATTACTCGGAAATTATTGGCCTTTTTGTACAAAATTTTCACTCTGGCATGTGCCATGTTCAATTTCATATGGCATATGCCGGTTTGCTTGTAATCTAATGTAGGATTCACTGCGAGTGGAGCGCACTTACACGGCTATAGCGTGTCTTTACGGCTTACCTTATCCTACCTTAATCATCGAGCATTGACTGCTTGGTGAACTAAAATGCACTTATCATAAAATTGGAAATATCCACATTGGAATGCGCTCGGACGGGAATTAGAACCACATTCATGGACTATCGTGACCCAATTCAGGAAAAAAAAATGATTGTTATGATATTGTTGCGGGTACGGGGTACGTTAAATTCAAGATACGCCAAAAGACAACTAATTTATTAGCGAATATAGACCTTATCCTTACGACGATAAGACTAATTCCGCTTGCACGGTCTCTCGTAACAATATTTATCCCGTTCCCAGTCCGCGACGCGCTGGGCGGCGCGCTGGACGAGCAGACGGAGACGCCGCCGCACCTGATGCCGCCGCCCTTCCTCGTGGACGTGGAGGGAGCCCCGCACGCGCCGCGCCTGCAGCGCCTCGTGCCCGGCCGCGAGCTGCTCGCGCTCAGCCAGCTCATCCCGGCCGTCTCGCAGCACCGCCAGCTCGACCGGATGATACAGGTGCGTGCGTGTGCCGGAGTGACCTCGGCATGTGCCGGTCCGCGCCTGCAGCGCCTCGTGCCCGGCCGCGAGCTGCTCGCGCTCAGCCAGCTCATCCCGGCCGTCTCGCAGCACCGCCAGCTCGACCGGATGATACAGGTGACCTCGGCATGTGCCGGTCCGCGCCTGCAGCGGCTCGTGCATGTGCCATTAGGAAAATGTATGTGCCGGTGTGAAAATCACATGTGCCGATATGAAAATATTATTATTCCTTCACTTTCAGTGACTGAAAACAAGTTTACTGCAATAAGATCTCAAGTGCCACTATGATTATTACATGAACTACTTAGTAAATGTACGTGCCACTGTGAATTTTCTTTGTCATTTATGCCATATTTTGTTATGTTTTTAACAGGAACTAGCCGGCGAACGTGACGAGGACGGCTTGGGCGCGCCCAGCGGCGTCTGGCGCGGCGAGGGCGTGCGGCACACGGCGGGCTCGTGGCAGCGCGGCGACCCGCTGCTCGTGCCGCACAGCACGCGGCCCATCGTGCCGCCGCTGCACCCCGCGCACGTGCGCGCCGTCGAGGCCGCCTGGTGAGTGACGTCACGGGACGGGGACCCGCTGCTCGTGCCGCACAGCACGCGGCCCATCGTGCCGCCGCTGCACCCCGCGCACGTGCGCGCCGTCGAGGCCGCCTGGTGAGTGACGTCACGGGACGGGGACCCGCTGCTCGTGCCGCACAGCACGCGGCCCATCGTGCCGCCGCTGCACCCCGCGCACGTGCGCGCCGTCGAGGCCGCCTGGTGAGTGACGTCACGGGACGGGGACCCGCTGCTCGTGCCGCATGGTGACGTCACATGCGGCGATGTCGGTCTTTAAGTCCGTAGACCTCCCCAAGTGCTTGCTACTCCCGCCTTTTTTCCCTACGATGTAAGCTTGGATCATCTTCATTGGGGTAGCGGATGGTTTTCACCCTTAATCACGCCTGTCATTGCAATCTGGCTATTGGCACTGGCATTTTCCCTAAAGCTCTAAAGAAAGCCATAGTGCACCCTATACACAAGGGTGGAGATAAGGGCAGCGTCAATAACTATAGACCTATTTCCGTCTTAACATGCATTTCAAAGATCTTAGAAAAACTTCTAAGTAAAGACTTAACAGGCTTCCGAAATAGGTATAATAGCATCGCCCCAAATTAATATGGATTCAGAAAGGGTGTCTCCACTGAGGACTCAGTTTTGGCATTTAGTAATGCATTGGTAGAAAAACTAGATAACAAGTTAAAATGTTACGGAATATTTTTGGGTCTTACAAAAGCCTTTGACACTGTTATTATCCCCATCCTTGTTGCCAAACCGGAACATTTGGGAATACGAGGAATTCCGCTCGAGTCGTTAACAAGTTATCTAACAGACCGAACACATACATACATACATACATACATAAAAATAATCACGCCTTTTTCCCAGAGGGGTAGGCAGAGATCACTTCCTGCTGTGCTACGGTCCTAGCACACCACTTTCGCTTCACCCACATTCATCAACCTCTTCATGCACGCTCGTCGATTACGGGTACTTTTGATTTTAGACCGAACACAGTGCGTCAAAATTGAATCTATCATAAGCAAAGATGAAAGAGTGTCCTTCGGAGTACCTCAAGGTCGTATCCTAGGACCAACACTCTTTTTAATCTATACTATTGTTTACTAATCTGTGGTCTGTCCCCAGCACGGAGATGAACTCGCTGGAGCAGGCGTGGTACCGGCGCGAGATGCGGCGCCGCCCGCTCATGATCAGCACCGCCGCGCTCCCCGCGCCCCGCCGCCCCCGCCGCCCCCGCCCCGTGCAGCCGCAGGTACTACCAGCCTGTACCGTGAGGTCCTTACAGATGAGCGAGCTGGAGCAGGCGTGGGCCCGCTCGTGACCACGCGCCCCGCCGCCCCCGCCGCCCCCGCCCCGTGCAGCCCCAGGTCACTACCAGCCTGTACCGTGAGGTCCTTACAGATGAGCGAGCTGGAGCAGGCGTGGGCCCGCTCGTGACCCCGCGCCCCGCCGCCCCCGCCGCCCCCGGCCCGTGCAGCCCCAGGTACTACCAGCCTGTACCGTGAGGTCCTTACAGATGAGCGAGCTGGAGCAGGCGCGGGCCCCGTGACCCCGCGCCCCGCCGCCCCCGCCGCCCCCGGCCCGTGCAGCCGCAGGTCACTACCAGCCTGTACCGTGAGGTCCTTACAGATGAGCGAGCTGGAGCAGGCGCGGGCCCCGTGACCCCGCCCCCCCCCGCCCCCGCCGCCCCCGGCCCGTGCAGCCCCAGGTACTACCAGCCTGTACCGTGAGGTCCTTACAGATGAGCGAGCTGGAGCAGGCGCGGGCCCCGTGACCCCGCGCCCCGCCGCCCCCGCCGCCCCCGGCCCGTGCAGCCGCAGGTCACTACCAGCCTGTACCGTGAGGTCCTTACAGATGAGCGAGCTGGAGCAGGCGGGGGCCCCGTGACCACGCGCCCCGCCGCCCCCGCCGCCCCCGGCCCGTGCAGCCCCAGGTACTACCAGCCTGTACCGTGAGGTCCTTACAGATGAGCGAGCTGGAGCAGGCGCGGGCCCGCTCGTGACCCCGCGCCCCGCCGCCCCCGCCGCCCCCGGCCCGTGCAGCCGCAGGTCACTACCAGCCTGTACCGTGAGGTCCTTACAGATGAGCGAGCTGGAGCAGGCGGGGGCCCCGTGACCCCGCGCCCCGCCGCCCCCGCCGCCCCCGCCCCGTGCAGCCCCAGGTACTACCAGCCTGTACCGTGAGGTCCTTACAGATGAGCGAGCTGGAGCAGGCGGGGGCCCGCTCGTGACCCCGCGCCCCGCCGCCCCCGCCGCCCCCGCCCCGTGCAGCCCCAGGTACTACCAGCCTGTACCGTGAGGTCCTTACAGATGAGCGAGCTGGAGCAGGCGGGGGCCCCGTGACCCCGCGCCCCGCCGCCCCCGCCGCCCCCGGCCCGTGCAGCCGCAGGTACTACCAGCCTGTACCGTGAGGTCCTTACAGATGAGCGAGCTGGAGCAGGCGGGGGCCCGCTCGTGACCCCGCCCCCCGCCGCCCCCGCCGCCCCCCCCCCGCGCCGCCCCAGGTACTACCAGCCTGTACCGTGAGGTCCTTACAGATGAGCGAGCTGGAGCAGGCGGGGGCCCGCTCGTGACCCCGCGCCCCGCCGCCCCCGCCGCCCCCGGCCCGTGCAGCCCCAGGTACTACCAGCCTGTACCGTGAGGTCCTTACAGATGAGCGAGCTGGGGCCGGCGGGGGCCCGCTCGTGCCCCCGCGCCCCGCCGCCCCCGCCGCCCCCGGCCCGTGCAGCCCCAGGTACTACCAGCCTGTACCGTGAGGTCCTTACAGATGAGCGAGCTGGAGCCGGCGGGGGCCCGCTCGTGACCCCGCGCCCCGCCGCCCCCGCCGCCCCCGGCCCGTGCAGCCCCAGGTACTACCAGCCTGTACCGTGAGGTCCTTACAGATGAGCGAGCTGCAGCAGGCGCGGGCCCGCTCGTGACCCCGCGCCCCGCCGCCCCCGCCGCCCCCGGCCCGTGCAGCCGCAGGCCATAACCCGTTTACTATCATCATCATTTTCAGCCCACTTTCGTCCACTGCTGGACATAGGCCTGCCTAAATACTCGCCACTTATTTCTGTCCTCGGCTACTCGCATCCAGCTCCTAGCCGTCCTGACCTGGCCTGAGGGCGTTCCACACTACGTTTACCGAGACGCGGTCACTGATCAGCACACATTAAATCATTTACTGCACTTTATCCAAATCTATAATGTCTGTCGTTTGACTGGCTCGGTGGAACAGTGGTTAGTGACCCTGGCTGGCGATTCTGAGAGTCGTGGGTTCGATTCCCATTTCGAACGGTGGTACTCCATTCTTGGTTTTCAATCTACTTAGAGCTGAAAAAAAAAATACATCAAAATTGTGTCGTAAGCGTGAACAGAGCTATTATGCATAATTAAAAACAGTGAATGATGGAGTCCCTCAAGGAATTATTCCAGGACCATTACTGCTCTCCAACTATACTACTCATTAATTGTAAGTGAAGCTGTTGTTTCATTATCTTTTATGTTTTTAATTCTGGTTTTTGTGCTACGTGGATAGTATAATTGGTAGTACGTGGGGCGCATAACCTGAAGATCGTGGGTTCGAGTCCCCGTCCAGTAAATATTTTTTTTTTAATCTTTTTTTTTTGTTTCTCTCCAGGCGGAGGAGCCCCCGGAGCCGGAGAGCGTGTCGAGCGACACGTCGGACTCGTCGGTGCGGCTCTCGGGCTCCGCCCACTCGCTCACCTCGCGCGCCTCCAGCGCCACGCCCTCCGACTCGTCCAGGTGAGTCAAAGTCAAAGTCAAAGTCAAAATTTCTTTATTTATACACCGTGAAATTTTAGTGGTTGTTTTCCCGCAGTAAAATGATTGTATCTTACTAGTACAAAAGATGTGTGCAGTTCTTTTTTGGTAAAATCAATGAATGCCGGTTTTACGAAAGGTTTAACCGTAACTCGAAAACACGTTCGAACCGCTTTATGACTTAGGGTGTAGAGCTTCTTCAGCTTTAAGCATCGATTTCATGCGGCAAGCAATACCTGAATACGTCACATCTTCAAAAACAACGATAGCTTCTCTCGTTTTCGAGTTGGAAAATTATTATTCTGAAAAATCGAAAAAAAAAATTTTTTTTTTCGATGAATAATTTGCATGATTCGATAGTATTACTAAAGGCAAGTCGTTCTGCCACGGGAAAACAACCACTAAAATTTCACGGTGTATAGGCATTCACATGCACTTATAAATCGTCATAAATAAATAATTAAAAGATAAGTGATTCTACCACCGGTTCGGATAGGGAAGGGAGGGAAGGGCAGAAGACTCCCAGCCACTCTTCTTCTTTTCGTGTCTTCTTGCGTTTATAGTATTGTCTATTATTTGCGCGAACACTAAAAATTTGAAATTAAGGATCATTCTACTTTGTAGTGCAGGTTTTTTTTGTCCCCCGAAGGAAATATTAAATTATTAAGGTAAATTTATAAATAAAAAAATTACACATCAATGTAAAATAGACAGCAACAGTGTGCGGACCGTGCTATGCAGTTTTGTTTAGAAATTTATTATTCATACTTTTTACAAGTAACACAGTGGTATTTCCCGAAAAGACAGTACTGCCTTTAGTGACGTAACAAAGTTGTCATCATTCTCCTGCCCTTGTCCCACATGAAATCGAAGATTACAAAATGTCGAAATAAAAAGATAACAACAGTAAAACACACATCCTATTGCAGATCATTATTTGATTCAGATATAAGTATAGATTTAAATGTACGATAAATATCAAAATTTAACGGTTTATTAAAGTCATAAAAACCTGCACTGAAAAGTAGAATGACCCTAAACTAATTTTACGGATTAAACTCACGTGTATTGTTAATCTTAACATATATTTAGAAATCCGACGTTTTGAGCTCACGGACGCGGGCAAGACGGGTTAGAGTTTAATCCGTAAAATTAGTTTTACTTCTTGTGTTCGTTCACTAGCGTATTCCGCGTGCCCGATAAGGTGAAGTAAGCAAATAAGTAAGTTTTTTCTCGCGACCTTGATTGGTATAAAGCAACCTAAGCTTCTGGCTGATATTACTTTATTGGCGCTAATGTGGTTACCGAGGTTTCAGAGGAAAGGTAAGTAGGTTCAGTTCCTCTTTCCTGCTCCGTTCTATTAAGGTATGGTATGCGTATCCAGCTCATGTTTCCCTTCACCCTATAATATTGGACTCTTCAAGCGGGGCGTTAAACGGCATACACCGTGAAATTTTAGTGGTTGTTTTGCCGCAGTAAAATGATTCTATCTTAGTAGTACAATAGATTTGTGCAGTTCTTTTTTATTAAAATCAATAAATTTCGGTGCGGGATGCAGTACCTGATCACGTCACATCTTATAAAAAAACGATAGCTTGTCTCGTTTTCAAGTAGGAAAATTTTTTTTTTTTTCAAGAAATAATTTGCATGATTTGATAGTATTACTAATGGCAAATCGTTCTGCCACGGGAAAACAACCACTAAAATTTCACGGTGTATTAGGCCTTCACGGCGACAGGCTCAGTAGAGTCTATTGTACCTTCGGCCTCATTATGTGGACCTTACGGCCGCACACCATCAGGAGGCATGAGGTCATCATTAACTTTAATAATAAAAAATATACTCCCCGTATATTGCACTGCATTTTGCGTATTTTATATGTTACCTCTGCCTACCCCTCTGGGAAAAAAAAACGTGATTTCATGTATGAATGTTCTTAAGTGGCAATGGACCGCGTACCACGACGGAACACCTTGTGAAAATCGCTGGATTTTATTAGATGCAGGTGGCCGTAGACCGGTCCCGCTGCCAAGTTTTGGAAGAGGCCTGAAGATCTATACTAATATTATAAAGCTGAAGAGTTTGTTTGTTTGTTTGTTTGTTTGAACGCGCTAATCTCAGGAACTACTGGTTCGATTTAAAAATATCTTTTTGCGTTGTATAGACCATTTATCGAGGAAGACTTTAGGCTATATAACATCACGCTGCGTCCAATAGGAACAAAGATACAATGGAAAATGTGTAAAAAACGGGGGAAACGCGAACGAAGTCGCTGGCACAACTAGTTTGAAATAAAACTAATTTTACGGATTAAACTCGCGTGTATTGATATTCTAAACATTATTTAGAGATCCGACGTTTCGAGCTCTTTACAGCGCTCGTGGTCACGCTGTGCTGTGCTGTTAATCCGTAAAATTAGTTTTATTTCAAATGTGTAGTGTTCGCGCAAATAAAAATAGACAATACTATAGGCCTGAAGATGATTTATGTTCTAAAAATGGCTTTGTCTGTTTCACAGCAGTTCATCGTCGTCTCAGTACTCGGACTGGGAGGCGGGCGCCGCGCTCGCGCCGCCGGCCCGCGCCAGGCGGAGGCCGCTGCCCGCCAAAAGGTGAGAATTAACACATTTACTGTACGAACCGGAGCCAGGGGGGACCATTGCTGCGGCAAGCGCCGGACCAGTGGAGTCTTAGCGGCGGTATTGTGCGGGCGGAGCGGGTCAGCCCGCCGGCCAGGGAGACCCGTAGACACGGGGCCCTTCCGTCCGGCGGACTGGCCAACTCCGACCCGCACAGCTCAATACCAATGCGAGACTCCACGCCTTGTCTCGTTGGTACGGGGGCCCTTCCGTCCGGCGGACTGGCCAACTCCGACCCGCACAGCTCAATACCAATGCGAGACTCCACGCCTTGTCTCGTTGGTACGGGGGCCCTTCCGTCCGGCGGACTGGCCAACTCCGACCCGCACAGCTCAATACCAATGCGAGACTCCACGCCTTGTCTCGTTGGTACGGGGGCCCTTCCGTCCGGCGGACTGGCCAACTCGGACCCGCACAGCTCAATACCAATGCGAGACTCCACGCCTTGTCTCGTTGGTACGGGGGCCCTTCCGTCCGGCGGACTGGCCAACTCGGACCCGCACAGCTCAATACCAATGCGAGACTCCACGCCTTGTCTCGTTGTTGCCGCAGCAGTGGTCTCCTCTTTAAGCGGGCTTTCAGGGTGAGTGCGACAGGCTCAATATGGTCTATTGTGCTTGTCGACCTCATATTTGGATCTCACTACCGCTTTCCATCAGGTGGAGTGAGGTCAGTTTGTTAGCTTTTTATAAAATAAAACATTTTATATTCAATAAATGGGTAATTTTGAAAGAAAACTTTAAAAAGCTAAACGCCGTATATTCTGGATTAACTAGAAATTTTATGAAACATTGCATCTTGTCGATGCAAATAAAGCGTCGACGGCCGAGTGGTTAAGGTCGTTGCTTGCCATGCGAGAGGTCGCCAGTTCAATCCCCGCCAGGTACCAATGTGTTTTTCAAATTTGAATTTCATATGTACTATCATTCGGCGCTTTAACGGTGAAGGAAAACATCGTGAGGAAACCTGCACACCTAAGAAGAAATTCTAAGGTTGTGTTGTCGACCAACCCGCACTTGGCCAGCGTGGTCGACTAAGGACTTATCGCCCTAGTTTAGGGTAGGCCCGTGCCCCAGCAGTGGGGACGTATATGGGCTGATGATGATGTTGATGATTGCATCTTGTTATGATGGTGTATCAAAACGCATATCACTACTAGCATCTGCGCTAAACTGTCCTTTTCATATTCAATTTGAATAAATAGTCTGTTGCGAACTCTAGGCGTCTTGCGATACATCTGATTATTACAAAGTTCATTGTCATGTTATACGCAAAGACAATTTGATTTTCTCACATATTTTACTTTTCTTTACACGTTTTATTTTCACGCCGGCACATAATTTGTCATTACTGATACATGCTGTTTTCACACCGGCACATATTTTTTCAATTCGGGCACATGCTGTTTTCACACCGGCACATATTTTTTCAATTCTGGCACTTGTATACTTACACACAATTTTTTACAAAAACCGGCACATAATTTACCAATCCTAGCACGTGTTATTTTCTTACCAACACAAAAGCTTCATACTGGTATTTTCAAACTGTCACACAGCATTTATCGTCGATATCAACTTTGAAACATACCTATACCATAATTGCTACTACAATCAAAAAAGTCAGGGGATACCAGTCACAACTATCTGTCCGGTGGTTGGTGAACGGTATACGGGTAAGCGACCCCGGCTCCTCGAGCTACTATCGACTCAGTCCAAATCATCCGAGGCGATAGTATCCTTTCTCCTCTTTTCCTTCCCCCGTCATATATCCTTGCTACTCGTGGGAATGCAATGACCTTGTTTAAACAATGCACAAGACAGAATGGCGGCGACGTGGTCCACAACCCGTCACGTCACGTTTCCCACAGAGGTGAAAAGTGGATCACTGGAAGTGATCTCTGCCTACCCCTTTGGGAAAAAGGCGTGATTTTATGTATGTGTATGTTATGCTACTACAATAGAGTATTTTTCTTTTTAAAACTGTTACAGAATTTATCGTCGATATCAACTTTGAAACATACCATAAATAGCTGTGCCAGCGACTTCGTTCGCGTTTCCCCCGTTTTTTACACATTTTCCATTGTATCTTTGCTCCTATTGGTCGCAGCGTGATGTTATATAGCCTAAAGCCTTCCTCGATAAATGGTCTATACAACGCAAAAAGATTTTTTCAAATCAAACCAGTAGTTCCTGAGATTAGCGCGTTCAAACAAACAAACAAACAAACTCTTCAGCTTTATAATATTAGTTTAGATTGCTTCTATCTACTATCAATAGAGTATCTTTCATCACCAGATACAGCCCAAGTGTGGCAGCGAAACGCCCAGAGCGGACCGAAGCGCCATCTACCGCCGCTACCGCCGCCCCTACCGCCGACGCGCCCGAGCTGCCCGAGGCCTACCGCGTGGGCGAGTGGCTCACCGCCGTGTCGCCTCGCAAGGCGCCCTACCACCCGCAGATGGGCGACGAGTGCCTGTACTTCCGGCTGGTGAGTGTCTACCGCTACCGCCGACGCGCCCGAGCTGCCCGAGGCCTACCGCGTGGGCGAGTGGCTCACCGCCGTGTCGCCTCGCAAGGCGCCCTACCACCCGCAGATGGGCGACGAGTGCCTGTACTTCCGGCTGGTGAGTGTCTACCGCTACCGCCGACGCGCCCGAGCTGCCCGAGGCCTACCGCGTGGGCGAGTGGCTCACCGCCGTGTCGCCTCGCAAGGCGCCCTACCACCCGCAGATGGGCGACGAGTGCCTGTACTTCCGGCTGGTGAGTGTCTACCGCTACCGCCGACGCGCCCGAGCTGCCCGAGGCCTACCGCGTGGGCGAGTGGCTCACCGCCGTGTCGCCTCGCAAGGCGCCCTACCACCCGCAGATGGGCGACGAGTGCCTGTACTTCCGGCTGGTGAGTGTCTACCGCTACCGCCGACGCGCCCGAGCTGCCCGAGGCCTACCGCGTGGGCGAGTGGCTCACCGCCGTGTCGCCTCGCAAGGCGCCCTACCACCCGCAGATGGGCGACGAGTGCCTGTACTTCCGGCTGGTGAGTGTCTACCCGCTAGCCCCGACCCCCCCGAGCTGCCGGAGGCCTACCGCGTGGGCGAGTGGCCCACCGCCGTGTCGCCTCGCAAGGCGCCCTACCACCCGCAGATGGGCGACGAGTGCCTGTACTTCCGGCTGGTGAGTGTCTACCGCTACCGCCGACGCGCCCGAGCTGCCCGAGGCCTACCGCGTGGGCGAGTGGCTCACCGCCGTGTCGCCTCGCAAGGCGCCCTACCACCCGCAGATGGGCGACGAGTGCCTGTACTTCCGGCTGGTGAGTGTCTACCGCTACCGCCGACGCGCCCGAAGCTGCCCGAGGCCTACCGCGTGGGCGAGTGGCTCACCGCCGTGTCGCCTCGCAAGGCGCCCTACCACCCGCAGATGGGCGACGAGTGCCTGTACTTCCGGCTGGTGAGTGTCTACCGCTACCGCCGACGCGCCCGAGCTGCCCGAGGCCTACCGCGTGGGCGAGTGGCTCACCGCCGTGTCGCCTCGCAAGGCGCCCTACCACCCGCAGATGGGCGACGAGTGCCTGTACTTCCGGCTGGTGAGTGTCTACCGCTACCGCCGACGCGCCCGAGCTGCCCGAGGCCTACCGCGTGGGCGAGTGGCTCACCGCCGTGTCGCCTCGCAAGGCGCCCTACCACCCGCAGATGGGCGACGAGTGCCTGTACTTCCGGCTGGTGAGTGTCTACCGCTACCGCCGACGCGCCCGAGCTGCCCGAGGCCTACCGCGTGGGCGAGTGGCTCACCGCCGTGTCGCCTCGCAAGGCGCCCTACCACCCGCAGATGGGCGACGAGTGCCTGTACTTCCGGCTGGTGAGTGTCTACCGCTACCGCCGACGCGCCCGAGCTGCCCGAGGCCTACCGCGTGGGCGAGTGGCTCACCGCCGTGTCGCCTCGCAAGGCGCCCTACCACCCGCAGATGGGCGACGAGTGCCTGTACTTCCGGCTGGTGAGTGTCCATGAGCGTGTTTCCACTACCGGCATCGCTTCTGGTACCGCCGCTACCGCTAAAAGCAAAAAAAGGACGTGTGGCACTCGGGGACTGCCGCGGTATATGTAAGATTTTAGACTTTCGCGTTCCATTACACTAAAAAATGTCTTTATGGGTCTACACTCGCGACCACGATTGGTGTAACCCAGTCGAAACGTCGGGCAGTAAGTAGCTATGTAATTTGCTACTCCTAATATCGCGTATAGACCCATAAAGACATTTTTTAGTGCCGCGGTATAGCTATTGCATAGCATCGTCCGATTCCGGAGCGGCTCGTCTCGATTCGTGCGAGTTTCGTAGAGTCGTACAATACGTCTAACCGCACGCACACAAACACCGTGCCGAAGTCTACCGAACTGAAACGACGTTGGACGATTGTGAGGTTTTTTCGTTACGGAATTTCTTGGTTCGGTCGCCGCGCTCAAAGCTATGCAATAGCTTAATAAATATACCGTTAAATTGTTAATTGTTTCGTCCAGGGTCACCAGCGGTACTTCGAGGCGGTGGCGGAGAAGGACCTGTACAAGATCAACCCGCGCGACAAGCCCTGGGAGCGCACGCACGTCTACGTGAGTACTACATACTTGTTTTATTAATTTTTTTATTTGTTCCACACTTACAACTACTTTTACAGGCTTTGCTAATACAATAGTTTAACTATAAAAACTATGTAATTATAAATTACTTATAACTAACATATCTTATTATATTCAAATACTAGCGGCCGCCCGCGACTTTGTCCGCGTATTAATGGGTTCTAATAGCAATGATGTATTAAAATAGTCTACATGCTTTGTAAAATTTGTTATTTATTAGTGAAAGTTCCGTCAACGTTCTCCCATAGTACGTTCCCCCCCACCCCGGTCGAATTTTGAAAAAAAAAGTAGCGCTGGTGTCTTTCCAGTGTGCCAGCTACCTCCATACCAAGTTTTAACAACTGACCAACAACAATGGTAAACCCCATGGGGGTTGAATAAAAAAAAAACCGGCCAAGTGCGAGTCGGGCTCGCGCACAAAGGGTTCCGTAGCAGCAAATATAATAAAAATCAACCTATCTCAAAAACTATAAGAGATACTTTGATCAAACCAAAAATCGTTGAAAGAGTTAATTAGCATGCATCACCTCTATTTTTTTTAGAATTTTATACCCCGTAGTTATAAAAATAGAGGGGGGGGGACATACTTTTTACGACTTTGAGAGCTGATATCTCAAAAACCGTTCACTTTAAGAAAAATGTTTTTTAGAAAACTTTATATCATTTTAAAAGACCTTTCCATTGATACCCCACACGGGTATGTACATCGAAAAAAAAAATTTCATCCCTCAGTTACATGTATGGGGGGCCCCACCCCCAATTCTTTTTTTTACTATTTAGTGTCATATTTTTGTAGCGGTTCATACAACACATATTCCCATCAAATTTCATCACTGTAGTACTTATAGTTTCCGAGTAAATCGGCTGTGACAGACGGACAGACGGACAGACGGACAGACGGACAGACGGACATGACGAAACTATAAGGGTTCCGTTTTTGCCATTTTGGCTACGGAACCCTAAAAAAGTAGCCTTTATGTTATTCCAGAGTGCCAGCTACCTTCATACCTATAAAAATCCATAAACACTTATAAGTTCTCCCATACTACGTTCATTTTTTGTCCCTCAGGAGTGCGAAGTGGTGAAAGTGATCGGCATAAAGTACGTGATCAAGCCGCCGCGCGTCGTGTCCCTCCGCCTCGCGAGCGTCCTGGACCGCGGGCGCAGCTTCACCGTGCGCTACCACGACATGCCCGACGTGATCGACTTCCTGGTGCTGCGGCAGCAGTACGAGGCGGGCGCCGCGCGCCGCTGGGGCCCGGGCGACAGGTGAGGCGGACACGGGCGACTCTAGGGGCGGACACGAGCGACTGGACCGCGGGCGCGGCTGCACCGTGCGCTACCACGACATGCCCGACGTGATCGACTTCCTGGTGCTGCGGCAGCAGTACGAGGCGGGCGCCGCGCGCCGCTGGGGCCCGGGCGACAGGTGAGGCGGACACGGGCGACTCTAGGGGCGGACACGAGCGGCTGGACCGCGGGCGCGGCGGCACCGTGCGCTACCCCGACCTGCCCGACGGGATCGGCTTCCTCGTGCTGCGGCAGCGGCAGTAGGCGGGCGGGCGCCGCGCGCCGCTGGGGCCCGGGCGACAGGTGAGGCGGACACGGGCGACTCTAGGGGCGGCCACGAGCGACTGGACCGCGGGCGCGGCTGCACCGTGCGCTACCACGACATGCCCGACGTGATCGACTTCCTGGTGCTGCGGCAGCAGTACGAGGCGGGCGCCGCGCGCCGCTGGGGCCCGGGCGACAGGTGAGGCGGACACGGGCGACTCTAGGGGCGGACACGAGCGACTGGACCGCGGGCGCGGCTGCACCGTGCGCTACCACGACATGCCCGACGTGATCGACTTCCTGGTGCTGCGGCAGCAGTACGAGGCGGGCGCCGCGCGCCGCTGGGGCCCGGGCGACAGGTGAGGCGGACACGGGCGACTCTAGGGGCGGACACGAGCGACTAGGCGTGGACACGAGCGACTGGGGGCGGTCACGAGCGACTCTAGGAGTGGACACGGGTGACTCTAGGAGTGGACACGGGTGACTCTAGGGGCGGACACGGGCTACTCTAGGAGCGGACACGAGCGACTAGGGGCGGACACGAGCGACGCTAGGGGCGGACACGATTGAGGCTAAGAGCAGACACGAGCTACACAAATGTTGAACACGAGCGACATTCGTGACACCATTGTCAGACACTCGTGACATCAGTGACACTAGTGTTGACACTCGTGACATCCGTGATACTAGTATGCGACATTCGTGGCACAAGTAAATATATAAAAAACAATTATTCTACTACTATTGGAGCTTAGGGGTGAGAGCCATCCGATCCCCCGCAAGTCCCATGATGATGACTGATTCTCCAAGCTGTCATTGTATTTAGTTAGGAAAACAAATTTGTATTGGAGCTATACTTAACTGTAGTTTTGTAATTTATACCTCCCTCCTATGATCCCGGGCTCTTCAGGCGGGGCGTGAAACGGCATTTAAGCAGGCCTTCAGGGTGAGTGCGACAGGCTCAATACGATCTATTGTGCCTGTCGACCTCATATTTGGATCTCACTACCGCTTACCATCAGGTGGAGTGAGGTCATCTTGTTAGCCTTTTATAAAAAAAAAAAAAAAAAAGAAGTTAAAGACAATTCTGGCAAACACACATAGCAAGGACAGCTTATCTATAATCTTCAAAGATCGCTTTGAGATACCGCCTGAAGACACCTGGATGAACTGTGCTAAATATATCGATGCTATTTGATAGTTCATTGTATTTAGTTAGGAAAACAAATTTGTATTGGAGCTATACTTAACTGTAGTTTTGTAATTTATACCACAGCTAAACTCAACCTAACGCATGTCACAGGTTCCGCTGCATGATCGACGACTCGTGGTGGACGGGCGTGGTCCTGGAGCGCTCGGGCGCGGGGGCGGAGGCCGAGGCGGCGTCGGGCGCGGGCGCGGCCGCCGCCTTCAGCGCTAGGGCTGCGCCACACTTCCTCTCCCTCAGGGTGAGGTGGGACAACGGGGAGGTGGAGCGACTGTCCCCCTGGGATCTGGAGCCTATTGATATGGAGAGGTGAGTGGGACTTGAGTGCATATTGTATTAAAATGTTTTTGAATGTTTTGGGTGTATAAACTATTTTGTAAAAAAATAGTCATCATCATCATCATACAGAAGACACATAAAAATTATGCTCATTATGCATAAATCATAATTTTAAGTAGGTACTTGAAGTTCGAATTGTCTATTATTTGCACGAACTATACATTTGAAATAAAACTAATTTTACGGATTGAATTCTTGTGTATTGTTATTTTCACCATATTATTTAGAGATCCGACGTTTCGAGTTCTTTACAGTGCTCTTTACGGTCGTGGACAAGACTAAAGATGACAGTAGTCTTTTCTTGAAGTTACTAGTGACTAAATACAGTAAAATCAGTAAAAATATTAGGATGATTTTAAACTGTCATGGTTATACACATAAGAAAACTGAAAGTGTCCGGGATATTTAACATGTTGTTTTGTTTTAATGTGCTCCCGATATTTCGGCACTGTTGAAAGCGCCATGATCACGGGTGAAAAATAACATGGTAAATATCCCGGACACTTTCAGTTTTCTAAATATTAGGATGCCCTTTTGCTGGAAATCTATTTTGTATATTTCAATTTATCGGATTTCTATATCTCATAGAAAAGAAACAGTGGAAATTGTAAAAATCAGAGGAAAACGCGGTCAAAGTCGCTGGAACAGGTACTAATCTATATCTCTGTTAACCGTTTGTCCCCCAGACTGCCCCCGGAGCCGGGCGGGTCGGTGCCGGTGCTGGCGCACGAGCTGGAGGCGGCGCTCTACCGCGCCGACCCCTCCGAGTGGCCTCCGCGGGGGGACCGGCCCGCCGCCTGCCGCGCCATCGCGCTACACGTGTCGCAGGTACCTCCCCCCCACCCTCCCCCCACCGACCCCTCCGAGTGGCCTCCGCGGGGGGACCGGCCCGCCGCCTGCCGCGCCATCGCGCTACACGTGTCGCAGGTACCTCCCCCCCACCCTCCCCACCGACCCCTCGAGTGGCCTCCGCGGGGGACCGGCCCGCCGCCTGCCGCGCCATCGCCGCTACACGTGTCGCAGGTACCTCCCCACCCTCCCCACCGACCCTCGAGTGGCCTCCGCGAAGGGGACCGGCCCGCCGCCTGCCGCGCCATCGCGCTACACGTGTCGCAGGTACCTCCCCACCCTCCCCCACCGACCCCTCCGAGTGGCCTCCGCGGGGGACCGGCCTGCCGCCTGCCGCGCCATCGCGCTACACGTGTCGCAGGTACCTCCCCCCACCCTCCCCCCACCGACCCTCCGAGTGGCCTCCGCGGGGGACCGGCCCTGCCGCCTGCCGCGCCATCGCGCTACACGTGTCGCAGGTACCTCCCCCCACCCTCCCCCACCGACCCACTCCGAGTGGCACTCCGCGGGGGACCGGCCCGCCGCCTGCCGCGCCATCGCGCTACACGTGTCGCAGGTACCTCCCCCACCCTCCCCACCGACCCCTCCGAGTGGCCTCCGCGGGGGACCGGCCCGCCGCCTGCCGCGCCACCGCGCTACACGTGTCGCAGGTACCTCCCCCCCACCCTCCCCCCACCGACCCCTCCGAGTGGCCTCCGCGGGGGGACCGGCCCGCCGCCTGCCGCGCCATCGCGCTGCACGTGGCGCAGGTACCACCCCCCACCCTCCCCACCGACCCACTCCGAGTGGCCTCCGCGGCGGACCGGCCCGCCGCCTGCCGCGCCATCGCGCTACACGTGTCGCAGGTACCTCCCCCACCCTCCCCCACCGACCCCTCCGAGTGGCCTCCGCGGGACCGGCCCGCCGCCTGCCGCGCCATCGCGCTACACGTGTCGCAGGTACCTCCCCCCACCCCCTCCCCCACCGACCCCTCCGGTGGCCTCCGCGGGGGACCGGCCCGCCGCCTGCCGCGCCATCGCCGCTACACGTGTCGCAGGTACCTCCCCCACCCTCCCCCACCGACCCCTCCGAGTGGCCTCCGCGGGGGACCGGCCCGCCGCCTGCCGCGCCATCGCCGCTACACGTGTCGCAGGTACCTCCCCCCACCCTCCCCCACCGACCCTCCGAGTGGCCTCCGCGGGGGACCGGCCTGCCGCCTGCCGCGCCATCGCGCTACACGTGTCGCAGGTACCTCCCCACCCTCCCCCACCGACCTCCGAGTGGCCTCCGCGGGGGACCGGCCCGCCGCCTGCCGCGCCATCGCGCTACACGTGTCGCAGGTACCTCCCCACCCTCCCCCACCGACCCCTCCGAGTGGCCTCCGCGGGGACCGGCCTGCCGCCTGCCGCGCCATCGCCGCTACACGTGTCGCAGGTACCTCCCCCACCCTCCCCCACCGACCCCTCCGAGTGGCCTCCGCGGGGGACCGGCCTGCCGCCTGCCGCGCCATCGCGCTACACGTGTCGCAGGTACCTCCCCCCCACCCTCCCCCCACCGACCCCTCCGAGTGGCCTCCGCGGGGGGACCGGCCCGCCGCCTGCCGCGCCATCGCGCTACACGTGTCGCAGGTACATTAAAGTAGCAATAACAACAACAAAACAACAGATCTTTACACGATTATACATACATACATACATACAATCACGCCTTTTTCCCAGAGGGGTAGGCAGAGATCACTTCCAGCGATCCACTTTTCACCTCTGTGGGAAACGTTACGTGACGGGTTGTGGACCACGTCGCCGCCATTCTGCCTTGTGCATTGTTTTAACAAGGTCATTGCGTTCCCACGTGTAGCAAGGATATATGACGGGGGAAGGAAAAGAGGAGGAAGGATACTATCGCCTCGGATGATTTGGACTGAGTCGATAGTAGCTCGAGGAGCCGGGGTCGCTTACCCGTATACCGTTCACCAACCACCGGACAGATAGTTGTGACTGGTATCCCCTGACTGAACACGATTATAGGGTCGCTAATATATCTTTACAATAATAGCGGCGCACATTCTCTAAAACACCGCTTTCATTCCATATGCTACGGTTACTACGAACTTGCTACGTTACTACGTTCTTGCTACATTACTACGAACTAGCTACGTTACTGCCAAAGTTCTTTAATGTTGTAGCGCTCCAATAACATTTACTATGCTACGGCACTACGACCTGTTTCAAGTTCTTGTGGCGCGTCGTCAGCATTCACTGCTACGGTGCTACGACATCCACGCATTCCTTGTAGTCTCACCACGTGATCGCTACGCCCTGCTACAGGTGATGTCGCTGTCCGTAGCGGAGCCGTTCGTAGCGCCGGTGGACCTGCAGCTGTACCCGGCGTACGCGCGCGTCGTGCCCTACCCCATCGACCTGGCTACTGTGCGCGCGCGCTTCGAGAACCTGGTGAGTGACACACATATGGACACATAGACCCACGGGCAGACAAACTATATGCTATGCACCCCTGCATTGGAGAATGTTAATGCTGAATGGTGGCTCTGAAGTATTAGATAATCTGAATCGACATGAGTGTTATTCGTTTTGACATACGACCAAAATTTTCACTTTGTGTTCTCAGTTTCACTTTTAATACAAAATGAAATCTGTTTCGAAATATGGATAAACGTATATAGGTCGATGTAGTGTACACGGATTTCCAGAAAGCGTTTGATAAGGTTGACCACAAATTCCTATTACAAAAATTGGCCTTCAACGGAATTCGTGGAAATCTGCTCCGCTGGTTTACCTCTTACGTTACAAACAGAACACAAAAGGTCGTTATTAACGGGCTTGAATCTGAGTCAGTCGTAGTTACTTCAGGCGTACCTCAAGGATCCATACGGTGTCCGCTATTATTTCATCTTTACATCAACGACATTAGAACGTGTTTTCAAAACTCGAAATTTATCATATACGCTGACGATTTAAAAATATATAAGGTAGTTGTTACTAGCAATGACTGCTTATCACTACAAGCCGACCTTCATAGACTGACGGAATACTGCATTAAAAACAAATTATTTCTAAGTATTGGGTATACTATATATAAGTTTTACAGTGCCAATATATAAGTTTTTCGAAAAAGAAGTCACTCATCATGCACAACTATAGCCTAAACAGCGTAGCCTTAAGGAGAATCTCATCTATCCGTGACCTAGGCGTACTATTAGATAGTAAACTTCTTTTGGACACGCATATAGAATCGATTACGAATAAAGCGTACAAAATGTATGGTTTCGTTGCACGTTCTGCGAATAAATTATCCGTCCTTCGCAAACTTATTTACTTTTATATAAAGCGCTTGTCAGGTCTCAGTTAGAATATGCGGTTCAAGTCTGGAACCCTTATTTTGAAAGATATAAAGTAACAATTGAAAGAGTACAACGCAAATTTTTAAAGTACATGAACTATAAATGTCATCGCCCGTATACCTGTTACAGCCAACTTCTGTCAAACTATAAGATGATGAGTCTCGAATCGCGACGTCATCTCCTCTCAGTGAATCTTCTGCACAATATACTACATAACAACATTGACTGTGTGGAACTATTTAATGAAGTAAATTTTATAGTGCCTAGGAATCCTATTAGTAGAGATTCACGAGTAATTAAAACGTTCCACACTGATAGATGCAACACTATTGCTGGGACACGTGCCCCTATCACAAATTTATTAACCACTTTTAATGTTAATTTTAATAGCCACCATATATGTTCTCTCGATTCCCATAACATTAAAAAATTGGCCCTAAATAAACTCCAGCCCTAATTAACATTGAGTCTTACTTTCGTAACAATTAATTTACACCTGTAGTCTATTGTTTTTTTTTCTTCATTTGTCGTATCTGTATCTTTATCAGCTAAATGTGTTTATATCAGTCTGTGGATAACGGTGATGGTTACACATTTAAGATTTTTATAAATAAGTAATATGTGACGGCGGGTCCTTCACAAGGGGCGTTTATGAAGCTCGATTGCTCGGCCATTACGAGGAATTTCTTCAAAATAATAATGCAGGCGTGTAGACCAACGTGGATTTATTCCGTTCCAATTCGAATTACACAAAAATATGTCGAGATGTACGTGATGTCTTCGGATAACTTTACTCTACGGCGATCGTTAACAGAATCAATCGAATGGCGGTCACTCCGTTTTTAAAATGAACGAACTGACAATTTAAAAAGAAGCTAAACTGACTTCCGGCCAGAGACAAATCAGTGTTGCCATTCTAATAAAATTAAAAGTATCGACATGCACGCCATCTTTACAATCGATTAAGAAATAAAATTAAAAAGAAACAATTTTGAACTGTCACTTTGACGTTTAGGATTCAAAACAGAAGTCTTCGTAAACGTAATATTGGATGTTCTCCGACATATGTAATAGCTTACATGTAATGTGTATCTGTTTGTTATTCTTAAAAAATAAAAATAATTATCTTCTGTATCTTTTATCTATCAGTACAATCATTAGACTTAACTTTGATTGCGTGTTTAATGTATTCAGTTCTACCGTCGAGCGGCGGCGGCGCAGTTCGACGTGCGCTACCTGGCATCGAACGCGGAGCAGTTCAACGAGCCGCACTCGCCCATCGTGCGCCAGGCGCGGCTCGTCACCGACCTGCTGCTCTACAGCATCAGGTAGCGGGGTCGAGTCCCGACCGGAGCAGTTCAACGAGCCGCACTCGCCCATCGTGCGCCAGGCGCGGCTCGTCACCGACCTGCTGCTCTACAGCATCAGGTAGCGGGGTCGAGTCCCGACCGGAGCAGTTCAACGAGCCGCACTCGCCCATCGTGCGCCAGGCGCGGCTCGTCACCGACCTGCTGCTCTACAGCATCAGGTAGCGGGGTCGAGTCCCGACCGGAGCAGTTCAACGAGCCGCACTCGCCCCGAGTGCGCCAGGCGCGGCTCGTCACCGACCTGCTGCTCTACAGCATCAGGTAGCGGGGTCGAGTCCCGACCGGAGCAGTTCAACGAGCCGCACTTCGCCCATCGTGCGCCAGGCGCGGCTCGTCACCGACCTGCTGCTCTACAGCATCAGGGTAGCGGGGTCGAGTCCCGACCGGAGCAGTTCAACGAGCCGCACTCGCCCCGAGTGCGCCAGGCGCGGCTCGTCACCGACCTGCTGCTCTACAGCATCAGGTAGCGGGGTCGAGTCCCGACCGGAGCAGTTCAACGAGCCGCACTCGCCCATCGTGCGCCAGGCGCGGCTCGTCACCGACCTGCTGCTCTACAGCATCAGGTAGCGGGGTCGAGTCCCGACCGGAGCAGTTCAACGAGCCGCACTCGCCCCCGAGTGCGCCAGGCGCGGCTCGTCACCGACCTGCTGCTCTACAGCATCAGGTAGCGGGGTCGAGTCCCGACCGGAGCAGTTCAACGAGCCGCACTCGCCCCGAGTGCGCCAGGCGCGGCTCGTCACCGACCTGCTGCTCTACAGCATCAGGTAGCGGGGTCGAGTCCCGACCGGAGCAGTTCAACGAGCCGCACTCGCCCCGAGTGCGCCAGGCGCGGCTCGTCACCGACCTGCTGCTCTACAGCATCAGGTAGCGGGGGCGAGTCCCGGGCGGAGCAGTTCAACGAGCCGCACTCGCCCCGAGTGCGCCAGGCGCGGCTCGTCACCGACCTGCTGCTCTACAGCATCAGGTAGCGGGGTCGAGTCCCGACCGGAGCAGTTCAACGAGCCGCACTCGCCCCGAGTGCGCCAGGCGCGGCTCGTCACCGACCTGCTGCTCTACAGCATCAGGTAGCGGGGTCGAGTCCCGACCGGAGCAGTTCAACGAGCCGCACTCGCCCCGAGTGCGCCAGGCGCGGCTCGTCACCGACCTGCTGCTCTACAGCATCAGGTAGCGGGGTCGAGTCCCGACCGGAGCAGTTCAACGAGCCGCACTCGCCCCGAGTGCGCCAGGCGCGGCTCGTCACCGACCTGCTGCTCTACAGCATCAGGTAGCGGGGTCGAGTCCCGACCGGAGCAGTTCAACGAGCCGCACTCGCCCCGAGTGCGCCAGGCGCGGCTCGTCACCGACCTGCTGCTCTACAGCATCAGGTAGCGGGGTCGAGTCCCGACCGGAGCAGTTCAACGAGCCGCACTCGCCCCGAGTGCGCCAGGCGCGGCTCGTCACCGACCTGCTGCTCTACAGCATCAGGTAGCGGGGTCGAGTCCCGACCGGAGCAGTTCAACGAGCCGCACTCGCCCCGAGTGCGCCAGGCGCGGCTCGTCACCGACCTGCTGCTCTACAGCATCAGGTAGCGGGGTCGAGTCCCGACCGGAGCAGTTCAACGAGCCGCACTCGCCCCGAGTGCGCCAGGCGCGGCTCGTCACCGACCTGCTGCTCTACAGCATCAGGTAGCGGGGTCGAGTCCCGACCGGAGCAGTTCAACGAGCCGCACTCGCCCCGAGTGCGCCAGGCGCAGCTCGTCACCGACCTGCTGCTCTACAGCATCAGGTAGCGGGGTCGAGTCCCGACCGGAGCAGTTCAACGAGCCGCACTTCGCCCCGAGTGCGCCAGGCGCGGCTCGTCACCGACCTGCTGCTCTACAGCATCAGGTAGCGGGGTCGAGTCCCGACCGGAGCAGTTCAACGAGCCGCACTCGCCCCGAGTGCGCCAGGCGCGGCTCGTCACCGACCTGCTGCCTCTACAGCATCAGGTAGCGGGGTCGAGTCCCGACCGGAGCAGTTCAACGAGCCGCACTCGCCCCGAGTGCGCCAGGCGCGGCTCGTCACCGACCTGCTGCTCTACAGCATCAGGTAGCGGGGTCGAGTCCCGACCGGAGCAGTTCAACGAGCCGCACTCGCCCCGAGTGCGCCAGGCGCGGCTCGTCACCGACCTGCTGCTCTACAGCATCAGGTAGCGGGGTCGAGTCCCGACCGGAGCAGTTCAACGAGCCGCACTTCTCGCCCCGAGTGCGCCAGGCGCGGCTCGTCACCGACCTGCTGCTCTACAGCATCAGGTAAGCGGGGTCGAGTCCCGACCGGAGCAGTTCAACGAGCCGCACTCGCCCCGAGAGTGCGCCAGGCGCGGCTCGTCACCGACCTGCTGCTCTACAGCATCAGGTAGCGGGGTCGAGTCCCGACCGGAGCAGTTCAACGAGCCGCACTCGCCCCGAGTGCGCCAGGCGCGGACTCGTCACCGACCTGCTGCTCTACAGCATCAGGTAGTGGGGGCGAGTCCCGACCGGAGCAGTTCAACGAGCCGCACTCGCCCCGAGTGCGCCAGGCGCGGCTCGTCACCGACCTGCTGCTCTACAGCATCAGGTAGCGGGGTCGAGTCCCGACCGGAGCAGTTCAACGAGCCGCACTCGCCCCGAGTGCGCCAGGCGCGGCTCGTCACCGACCTGCTGCTCTACAGCATCAGGTAGCGGGGTCGAGTCCCGACCGGAGCAGTTCAACGAGCCGCACTCGCCCCGAGTGCGCCAGGCGCGGCTCGTCACCGACCTGCTGCTCTACAGCATCAGGTAGCGCTGAGGCCGCGGGGTCGAGTCCCGCGAGGACCAGTTAAATAAATAAACATCTGGGACATTTCCACACACGGTCACCTGACCCCAAACTAAGCGCAGCTTGTACTATGGGCGTCAGAGACTGATATACATACATAATATCATCATCATCATCATCATCATCTCCGCGTTTTCCCGGTTGCATCCTTGCGGAGCCCGGGGTCCGCTTTCCTACTTCTATCTCTCCACCTCGCACGGTCTTCGGCATCCTTCACGGAGAGTTTGTTGGCACGCATGTCATCCACTACGACGTCAAGCCAAGCCTTCTTGGGCCATACATACATAATATATATATTTATAAATACATACTTAAACACATAATCACACCCAGACACGGAACAAACACCGATGTTCGTCACACAAATATTTGTCCCGAGTGGGAACGGAACCCACGACTCGGAACCGCTAGCCAGGGTCACTAACCACTGTTCCACCGAGCCAGTCAAAGTTCAACGAGTCATTTGACTTTTATGATGATTGACTATCATCATCATCGGTAGCAGTTGGAAGTTGATTGGTCGTCACCCAAACCTATATTTTTAACCGACTTCAAAAAAAGGAGGAGGTTCTCAATTCGTCTGTATGTATAACATTTTTTTTTTTTTTTTATGTATGTTCACCGATATTTTCGTCAATTATAGACGGAAATTTTTTTTTGGTTGGATACAGTTAACTTCCGAGGTGGTCCCATTTTCACCAGTCCCGGATCTGATGATGGGATCCAGGAGTAATCGAGGGCAACCCTCAAATTTTATAGGGACATGCACCGCGTTTTGCATATTATCTGAAGTTATATTGGCATTTGCTTCTGGAAATCATAATCTTATGATGCTGAGCTGATGATGGAAGGTCAACTCCTTAATACTTAGGAGTAAAAGGATAATTCTTTCAATACTGTATACATATTAAGACCACTAGTTATAATATCAGTAGCATTATAGGTGAGCTGGACTAATAGGGTGACCATTCTAGGATCTGATGATGGGATCCAGGAGAAATCGAGGGCAACCCTCAAATTTTATAGGCACATGTACCGCGTTTTATATATTTTCTGAAGTGATATTGGCATTGCTTCTTGCAATCATAATGTTATGATGCTGAGCTGATGATGGAAGGTCAACTCCTTAATTGTTTGGAGTAAAAGGATAATTCTTTCAATACTGTATACATATTAAGACTACTAGTTATAATATCAGTAGTAGTACAGGTGAGCTGAACTAATAGGGTAACAAAAAATTTAACACTAAAAAGTATGAAAAAATTGTAAACAAAAAAAAACCGCCTTCAAAAACCCGACTCACTAAAAATTACAAAATAATATAATACGAACATTTATAATCATCTGGGTAAGAATTTTATATGTTTTTGAAGGCGGTGCCAATCAAAATTTTGAGGAAAAAGAAGCACTCTGTGCTTGTCTGTTTGAAATATAAACGGCACCGCCTTCAACAACATATAAAATTCTTACCCAGATGATTATAAATGTTCGTATTATATTATTTTGTAATTTTTAGTGAGTCGGGTTTTTGAAGGCGGTTTTTTTTTTGTTTACAATTTTTAGCTTAAAACGTCTGGTCACAAATCTTTACCTAATGTTAATGTGCTTATGAGAAGTTTGAAAATGAAAAAATTCAAATGAAATATGTTTAAGTATCTTTTTCAAAAGCACATAGATCGTGGTCAATGACTTCTTCATTTAAACATGATGATGTTTGAAGACGCCCGTGTTTCTTAAATATATTGTTTTCTTTTTCAAAGCTGCCACAAGTCATCACATAATCAATTAATGTTAACAAAAGTTGTTTAATAAGTTATTTTGATCTGTTCTCTTTAGTAACTGGCGGGAGGTGGACGTTCTGAGCAAGTACCGCGAGCTGGCCGCCGCCTACCACTCCTCCGACGACGAGCCGCTAGCCACCGCGCTCGCCAACAAGGTGTGTATCACATGTGACTCATGCCGCCGCCTACCACTCCTCGGACGACGAGCCGCTAGCCACCGCGCTCGCCAACAAGGTGTGTATCACATGTGACTCATGCCGCCGCCTACCACTCCTCGGACGACGAGCCGCTAGCCACCGCGCTCGCCAACAAGGTGTGTATCACATGTGACTCATGCCGCCGCCTACCACTCCTCGGACGACGAGCCGCTAGCCACCGCGCTCGCCAACAAGGTGTGTATCACATGTGACTCATGCCGCCGCCTACCACTCCTCGGACGACGAGCCGCTCGCCACCGCGCTCGCCAACAAGGTGTGTATCACATGTGACTCATGCCGCCGCCTACCACTCCTCGGACGACGAGCCGCTAGCCACCGCGCTCGCCAACAAGGTGTGTATCACATGTGACTCATGCCGCCGCCTACCACTCCTCCGACGACGAGCCGCTAGCCACCGCGCTCGCCAACAAGGTGTGTATCACATGTGACTCATGCCGCCGCCTACCACTCGTCCGACGACGAGCCGCTAGCCACCGCGCTCGCCAACAAGGTGTGTATCACATGTGACTCATGCCGCCGCCTACCACTCCTCCGACGACGAACCGCTAGCCACCGCGCTCGCCAACAAGGTGTGTATCACATGTGACTCATGCCGCCGCCTACCACTCCTCGGACGACGAGCCGCTAGCCACCGCGCTCGCCAACAAGGTGTGTATCACATGTGACTCATGCCGCCGCCTACCACTCCTCGGACGACGAGCCGCTAGCCACCGCGCTCGCCAACAAGGTGTGTATCACATGTGACTCATGCCGCCGCCTACCACTCCTCCGACGACGAGCCGCTAGCCACCGCGCTCGCCAACAAGGTGTGTATCACATGTGACTCATGCCGCCGCCTACCACTCCTCGGACGACGAGCCGCTAGCCACCGCGCTCGCCAACAAGGTGTGTATCACATGTGACTCATGCCGCCGCCTACCACTCGTCCGACGACGAGCCGCTAGCCACCGCGCTCGCCAACAAGGTGTGTATCACATGTGACTCATGCCGCCGCCTACCACTCCTCGGACGACGAGCCGCTAGCCACCGCGCTCGCCAACAAGGTGTGTATCACGTAAGCGACTCATGCCGCCGCCTACCACTCCTCGGACGACGAGCCGCTAGCCACCGCGCTCGCCAACAAGGTGTGTATCACATGTGACTCATGCCGCCGCCTACCACTCCTCGGACGACGAGCCGCTAGCCACCGCGCTCGCCAACAAGGTGTGTATCACATGTGACTCATGCCGCCGCCTACCACTCCTCGGACGACGAGCCGCTAGCCACCGCGCTCGCCAACAAGGTGTGTATCACATGTGACTCATGCCGCCGCCTACCACTCCTCCGACGACGAGCCGCTAGCCACCGCGCTCGCCAACAAGGTGTGTATCACATGTGACTCATGCCGCCGCCTACCACTCCTCCGACGACGAGCCGCTAGCCACCGCGCTCGCCAACAAGGTGTGTATCACATGTGACTCATGCCGCCGAACTCGCTAACAAGCTTTGTATCACATGTGACTCATGCGTGATCAAACTTCATCATGATTGGGCGCTTGAATCACATTAGACTCGTGCATTAGAATCATCGTATCATAATTTCATCATCATCAAATCATCATATCATATCACAATCATAATTTTATCGTGACTGGCTGCTTCAGTAATATGTGACTCGTGCGTGATCATGTATCACCTGACTGGACTCGTGTATCACGTGTCAATATTTTGAATAATTCAAAGAAAAGTCATACATTAATATTGATGTGCGGATTGAGATAAAACCATGTCAAATGATCATCATGATAATGAAACCTTTCGACAGCTCGTCCAAATAAGAGAACGCGGTGCGCGGTCCGCGGCGGAGGCCTGTAGGTATAGGCCTCAGCATATGCCACATCAGCCCACAGGCAACTTGCCTACAGGCTAGGACTATGTGGTGGTGGTAAAAGTGACCGAAACCTCGCTGACCACTTTTATTTTATTTTATCACCAACAAGATTACATTAACAATATGATATAAGTAACATGACCAGATGAACACTTAGATAAACGCAAACTTAATTATAGGTGACAACTACATGCATTTCAGACAACAGTCATTTTAAATTTTATCTAGTTTAAAATACAAGAAGTGGTTTTAGTTAATCTTTATCTATATTATTATATAATCCTTGCCTATGTGTGTTATTTCTTTGTTTAAGTTTTTGTGTATTTATGTGTCATTGTAACTTGTATGTCGTGATCAATACATGTTATTCTCCGTCTCAGTCCCGCCGGGGCGCGCGCGGCGGCTCGTGGGCGGCGGGCTGCGCGCGCGTGCTGCGCGAGCTCACGCGCTCCGCCGACGCCGAGCCCTTCACCCAGCCCGTGGGACCCGACACCGCGCCCGGTGAGTGCGACGCCCTCCCAGCAGCCCGTGGGACCCGACACCGCGCCCGGTGAGTGCGACGCCCTCCCGGCAGCCCGCGGGACCCGACACCGCGCCCGGTGAGTGCGACGCCCTCCCAGCAGCCCGTGGGACCCGACACCGCGCCCGGTGAGTGCGACGCCCTCCCGGCAGCCCGTGGGACCCGACACCGCGCCCGGTGAGTGCGACGCCCTCCCGGCAGCCCGCGGGACCCGACACCGCGCCCGGTGAGTGCGACGCCCTCCCGGCAGCCCGTGGGACCCGACACCGCGCCCGGTGAGTGCGACGCCCTCCCAGCAGCCCGTGGGACCCGACACCGCGCCCGGTGAGTGCGACGCCCTCCCAGCAGCCCGCGGGACCCGACACCGCGCCCGGTGAGTGCGACGCCCTCCCAGCAGCCCGCGGGACCCGACACCGCGCCCGGTGAGTGCGACGCCCTCCCAGCAGCCCGCGGGACCCGACACCGCGCCCGGTGAGTGCGACGCCCTCCCAGCAGCCCGTGGGACCCGACACCGCGCCCGGTGAGTGCGACGCCCTCCCAGCAGCCCGCGGGACCCGACACCGCGCCCGGTGAGTGCGACGCCCTCCCAGCAGCCCGTGGGACCCGACACCGCGCCCGGTGAGTGCGACGCCCTCCCAGCAGCCCGCGGGACCCGACACCGCGCCCGGTGAGTGCGACGCCCTCCCAGCAGCCCGCGGGACCCGACACCGCGCCCGGTGAGTGCGACGCCCTCCCAGCAGCCCGTGGGACCCGACACCGCGCCCGGTGAGTGCGACGCCCTCCCAGCAGCCCGTGGGACCCGACACCGCGCCCGGTGAGTGCTGGTTTGGCTGGAAGTCAAAATTAAAATCTCAAAATCATCTTTTAAAGGTAAATTGCATGACCAAGTAGAAATGGACTTTCTACTTGACACAAAAGTTTATAAATAATATTTCCTCACGTGTTAACCTTTCGACCCGCAGACTACGCGATGGTGGTGGCGCACCCGATGGACCTGGGCACGGTTCGCGCGCGGCTCGCGAGCGGCCGGTACAGCGACCGCGAGCAGTTCGCGCGCGACGTTCGCCGCGTGTTCGCGAACAGCCGCCTCTACAATACCAATAAGAGGAGTCGGGTGAGTTGGATATTGGACTTGAAAGTATCAATAAAGCATCATCATATCGACCATTCATTATTCTGTATTGTGAAAATATATATGTTTACACGGGCACAATAAGTTTGTATGTACATTTATATGTACTGTAAATATATTTTCATTCATTTGCTATATAGTAGCACATTACCTAATATTGCACAATAATATCTACGGAAAGCTACAAAAAAAAA
This sequence comes from Maruca vitrata, assembly GCA_039566165.1. Taxonomy (NCBI): domain Eukaryota; kingdom Metazoa; phylum Arthropoda; class Insecta; order Lepidoptera; family Crambidae; genus Maruca; species Maruca vitrata. Next base: position 4,016,841 of record CM076942.1, on the reverse strand, counting down.
GTTTTAAATGTCATTAAAAATGTATTTGTCCACTCCGTTTTCCCACATGAAATATCTACTAACAAACTTGTAGTGGTGTTGTGTTGTGGCATGCGGCATTTAGTCCCGTTGTTTGCGCACGCTCTCAGGACCGCAGCCAGGTACGAACCCACGGCCCTTGCGCGCTAGCCGTAGAAGCTTTTAGTAAAGAATGCGTTTGTAATGAACAAACGATCTAGCAGTCGTAGATACAAGGCTTTTTGATTTTTGAGTGAGATCCAAATATGAGGTCGACAGGCACAATACATAATAGGCTCTTCCCATTAAGCTGCCCCATCGTTATACTCTATTCCATTTATGAAGTCCTTTTTGACATTTCGAAGAACGTAACTCTGCACGTTTCAAATAAATCCAATTTAATATCACTTTTTGTGTTTAGTAGGAAATCTTTATTTAAAAAATATACAATTATGCAAAAACACCCTACAATTAATTTACAAGCAAAATTAACTTATTGTTTTTGATCTAACTATTGTTTCTATATCTGAACTTCTAAATAAAATAATATTTTTGTGCGCGTATGCAGTTACGTACTATGGTTCATGTTTTACTTTTAAACGTAGTGACGTGCCTCAAGTATTCGGTTAGTTAAACCGATCATTCGCGAATGAAAATGAATCTAGCGGCAATGGGACTGCTCATAACTTTAATGCATTTTACAATAAAACGTAATAATTAGTGCAGTCCTTTGCAGGTAATATGTAAACTGATCTAATAACAAAATAAATTAATAAATCAAGCAGTGATGATTAATAACTATAAAATCAAATATAAAAACTTAAATGAATTGTTTGTTTTTATTTAAAAGTATAAAATTATTAATTTTTTTATTTTGATTTTATTTTAATCTGATGCTCATAGTAATTGTTGAGTTACTCCATTACGCGATACAATTCGTATAATTAATTTAGTGTTGCAACTATAAGTACTCGGTGCAAACACTCCTAGCAGCAAACGGTGTCAAGCATTCGGTGCCATTAATTAACGAGTCTTTGACACGAGCCTATAACTGTTATGATCCTTTCAACTCAGTGTAAATTTTAAATAACTTAACTATCTATCATTCATTATTCATTATTATTATACTAAACATCCAATCGTGTATTTCTTTTTTCGACAAAAAATAAGTTTGAAAGTTTTGCATGTCTAAAATTGTTCTTTCGATAATTTTTATTAACCTTAGTTTTTGAAAGTTAGTTCGATTTAAATTTGTTACAAATCGAGAATCGTTGCCGCTGAATATCGATTTCCAAGGGTACTTCCCTAGTACTGAACTATTGACATCTGTCAAAAAGGACTTCATAATTGGAATAGAGTATAGATTAGTTAGCAATGCGAATTTTTAATGTGAAGAAATAAGATAAGATATAGACAATAAGACTTTATTTCGCGTTCCATTACACTAAATATTAGTCTTTATGGGTCTACACATTTTTCCGACACATTTTGTGTGTCAGATAAAGAAATTCACAACCGCTATCTGTGGCAGATGTAGACGGGCGGCGCCAGTTCGCTCGCGACCACGATTGGTATAACCCAGTCGAAACGTCGGGCAGTAAGTAGCTATGTAATTGCTACTCCTAATATCGCGTGTAGACCCATAAAGACTAATATTTAGTGCAATGGAACGCGAAAGTCTAAAATCATACATAACAAATCTTTATGGGCCGGAGTTTGTCACATCTTTGAAACATCTTCAATACCTCCGTAAGAAACGAGTGCGTCTTGAAACGTCATTGAAATTTTTAACTAAGTGTCGTGATAGTGCAGTCATACCTACGTGCGTTATTTTGAAACCGCGTATATGTTATGGACCGAGTGATTAATGCGATCATTATTAATAATGCCCGAGCAATATGTATAATGTCTAGGCCTATCGGGCCAAGTGATTAATTATTATTTGAACGGCATTATTATATGGCTATGTGATAATTGGGCAATATGATAATTGTGCGTAATTTGAGGTGGTGCGGGGAAAGAAGAACGCGTGGCCCGTGACGCGTGAATAATTAGTAATGAATATTTCTAAATTAAACGATCTTCTTCTTATCGTATGGTTGATGAACAACCTGGTTTTTTAGAGTTTTTAAACCGCCCGTAGGCCTCTGACATGGCTTCACACACCGTTGAAAAATTTATCGGGTGTGCTAGTTTCCTCACGATGTTTTCCTTCACCGTTAAATCGTAAAATGATGGTACATATGAATTTCAAATTTGAAAAACACATTGGTACCTGGCGGGGTTTGAACTGGCGACCTCTCGCATGGCAAGCAACGACCTTAACCACGCGGCCATCGACGCTTTTTAATAATTAAACGATATCAATCGTCAATTTGACGAAAGATTGGGTAAATTAATGTCGCTAAAAGGACAAAATACTCAGTTTTTCACCAACGAAAGCTATGTTGATATGATTAAAAAGTTAAAGTCGCAAAATTGAAGACATCATGGCTGTCGGTCCATATCATTTGGTCCATAACATATACACCCGATATACACCGCGTATATAACCGGATATACACCGTTCGGTAGGTACTCCTACTGTCGCGTGTAGACCCATAAAGACTAATATTTAACGTTAATACAATAATCCATATTAATATGATAATAAACCCACCCCTGGTTTCAGATATCAATAACTTTGGAACCATTAAAAATCGCGGAACATACATGGGGGTTATATCGATAGGTATTGAAGTCCCCCATCGATTAACTTATGATAATCAACCCGTTACATGTGTTTATTTATTTATTTATTTATATATGACACACCAATAAAACATGCATAAACATAACGTATTTATTTAGCAAAAAATACAGCTGTTTGATAATACATTCGACTTAAAATAATACATCAGCAATTAACATTTTCCACTACAAGTTAATACATTGAGTGTTCATATTATATCTGTTTGCAGATATACTCGATGACTGTCCGTCTGTCCGCCCTGTTCGAGTCCCTTTGGTCGCGAGCGCCGGCGCCCGCGCCGCGCCGCGCGCGCCGGACGCGCCCGCCCCGACGACAAAGGAGAGTTACCAGGACTGGTGGGTATACTATTATATCCTTACTATTATTGTAAAACTGCCTCGTTGGTCTATTGGTAGCAAGTGCTGCGTTAGGACCAAGAGGTCCCCGGTTCGAGTCCGGGGTCGGGCAAAATTTGTGTGAGTTTTTCTGTAATGAAATTACTCAGCCCGGAGTTAGGAAGTTGGCGGTTGAACGCCCGTGCCTCGGAAAGCACGTTAAGCCGGTGGTCCTGCGCCCGATCTCTCATCGGTCATGTCGGATTGCCGTCTCACCGAATTATGAGAGTAAGGGAATAGAGAGTGCACTTGTGTTTGCGCGTACACTTGTGCACTATAATATGTCCTGCGCACTTGGCTGATCTCAATTGAGATCGGCCGCCATGGCCGAAATCGGTCGGAGACCTTATTATTATTGTAAATGTATTACATTTTATTTTTCCAAACTCACTAACGCTGATGGCTTGGAGTAGCCTTGTCATCATCACCGGACTTGCGGGGGAACGGATGGCTCTCATCCCCCTTACTATCCTTAGTAATATTATAAATGTAGTAAATCCATACGATCTTTACTAATTATTATACAAAAATATTACACAACATCACATACATTGATCTGACCCCCGTGGTAAGTAGCTTAAGCACTTGTGTTACAGGTATCAGAATCAACAGTGGATACAAAAATATACTTAATACACACCCAGACACGGAACAAATACCGATGTTCATCACACAAATATTTGTCCCGAGTGGGAATCGAACCCACGACTCTTGAAACCGTAGGTAGTAAACCTGGGTCACTAACCACTGTTTCACCGAGCCAGTCATAACACACATACATGCGAGATTAACTCCGTCTGTTTGTTACGCAATCACGCATAGAGTACTGAACCGATTTCAATGGGTACAGATATAGTAAAGAGCCTGAGAAAGGACATTAGGCTACTTTTTAACCGACCGCGCCATAAAGAAGTAATGTTTTACCCGGAAAACAACAATGAATCATTAAAATGGCCTACGTCCCTTGTAAAATTGACTTTTTATTAGAGAAAGCCTTATTAAAATTGGTTCAACCATTACAGATTTAAGCGACTAATAATTTTATAATGTTTTTTTTTTTGTTATTGGAATCCGAAAATTTTTTAATTGGAAGATTTTAAGATTTCTTTTGAAGAAAAAGGTGTGATTTTGTTATTGTATGTCCCAGAATCGATGAACGGTCACTCGGGCTCGGGCTCCCCTCCGCCTCCGCCGCGCGCGTCCTCCTCGTCCTCCGAGCCTCTAGCAGCCACCTCGCGCCGCGTGCACGCGCGCCCCGCGCCCGACTCCGACAGCGACGCGCCGCTCACGCACGCCAAAGGTAAGGCGTCCGACCGACCTCAGCCATGGCGCATTTCTGACGCGTTGCATACAAATAACAAAATCGTGACGTCACGCTTCAGTCACTTTTTGTATGGAGCGTTTTGAGCTTGCCTAAATGATTTGCTATTGAAACAATAATATCTCGACGAGATTTGAAGTTATGACAATAATTCTTTTTGCATTTCTTTAAATGTTGTGTGGTCCGTCCATCTACATCAAAATAAAAAAATAGGCAACTACCCTATTGAGATCAGCCAAGTGCACACGACATATTATACTGCACAAGTGTGCGCGCAAACACAAGTGCACTATCTATTCCCTTACTCTCATAGTACGGTGAGACGGCAATCCGACATGACCGATGAGAGATCGGGCGCCAAACCACCGGCTTAACGTGCTTTCCTAGGCACGGACGTTCAACCGCCAACTTCCTAACTCCGGGCCGAGTAATTTCATTATAGAAAAACTCACACAAATTTTGCCCGACCCCGGACTCGAACCGGGGACCTCTCGGTCCTAACGCAGCACTTGCTACCAATAGACCAACGAGACAGTAACATATGGGTAAATCAATAACATAAGTGAAATCGAAATTAAAATTTCTTACGAAATGAGACAATAATAGGCATTTGAAGTTAGGTGGGAAAGTCCATTACTAAAGTGCGAAAATTCAATTAAAATACTATGCCATCTTATAACATATTCGTAAACGCAACATTTGGTAAAGCAGCTGAAGAAAGCCCTTACGATAAGCATACAGTATATCGAGCGGTGACGTCATAGCTCTATGCGACATTTGTATGAAGCGTTTTGAGCTCGCCCAAATGATGTGCTGTTTGAAACTGCAATATCTCCGAGAGTTTTCTAAATATCAAACCATTCTTTTAACAGCACCTTTGCAATTGTGTGGTCCATCCATTTATCAAAAAATAAAAAAATAGGAAACTACCCTATTGTCCGTGCGCTTTCTTCGCACTGATGCGTCATTATTTTCCTTCATTACTTGTATCATTGTACTTACCTAATTACCGAAAAACCTTGAATGCTCTTTTTATATATAACGTAATAACAGACATACTAACAGACTGACTGACTTATAAAGGCACAGCCTAAACGGCTAAACGTAGGCAATATATAATTTTAAACTGTCATGGTTACACTCATTAGAAAACTGAAAGTGTCCGGGATATTTACCATGTTGTTTTGTTTTAATGAGCTCCCGATATTTCGGCACTGTTGCAAGCACCATGATCACGGGTGCAGTTCACTTCAGTTTCATGAAAAATCTAAACCGCGTAAGATAGACGCTTCAAATTTAACATGCAGGTAACTTAGTAAACTTAAAGCTTAGTTGCAACATGATACTGCAAAATTCCTACGGGAACGGGAGTTAGAGGGAAAATACTTTTGTATGAAAAAATCTAAACCGCCTAAGATAGATGATTTAAATTTTGCATGCAGGTACCCTAATGAACGTTAATCTTACTTGCAACGAGACATTACAAAATTCCCACGGGAATTGGAGTTATTAGGAAAAAAAATCTATGTAAAATCCAGTAGTTTACGCGAACGAAATCGCGGGCACAGCTAGTTAAGCCTTAAATAGAAATTCGTTTACAAATATATATATATATTACCGGAACGTGCCAATAAATACTGGTCCATTCTTCATGTTTCGCTTTCGAAGTAACCTGTGTTAGTGTAAATAACTACATATCTTCTATAACGTGTGTTGTGTCCTCAGGCAAGGGCGTGGGCAAGAAGAGCAAGAGCAGCAGCAACAGCGCCGAGCCGGTCCCCGGGCCCAGCTCGCACCACGGTGAGGACGTTGGGTTATTTATTTATTTATTTGCAGTCACATGGTTAACAAAGATGATAGTAACAAAATATATTCATTCATACATATACATACACTAGCGGTGCCAGCGACTTCGTTCGCGTTTCCCCCGTTTTTTACACATTTTCCATTGTATCTTTGCTCCTATTGGTCGCAGCGTGATGTTATATAGCCTAAAGCCTTCCTCGATAAATGGTCTATACAACGCAAAAAGATTTTTTCAAATCGAACCAGTAGTTCCTGAGATTAGCGCGTTCAAACAAACAAACAAACTCTTCAGCTTTATAATATTAGTATAGATACATACATTATACACACATATACATACATACATGCATGCATGAATTCACACCTATTTCCGGGATATTTACCATTACTTAATGAGCCATAATGACCTCCCGATATTTCGCATTATTTTAGTTGATTATGATTATACCCTTTTCAAACCCCTTAGCTAATTGCTAGAATGAAAAAGGTACTACTTGCCGCATGAAATCGATGCTTAAAGCTAAAGAAGCTCTACGCCCTAAGTAATAAAGCGGTACGAACGTGCTTTCAAGTTTCGGATATACCTTTCGTAAAACCGGCATTTATTCATCCATATATGGCATAAAACCGCGCGATTCCCTTTGAGATATTTTTAAAGATATAGATATTTTAACCGTAGCTTCTCAGTACATTTTAGATTGTATCGTATATGTTCATAAAAACATGCACTTATTAAATAAAAAGTCGGATTCTCACAATTTTAACACCAGAAATAAATATAAGCTTTCCGTTCCAAGACTCAGACTTCAAAAAGTTGGTAAATCATTCATAGGTTTAAGTATAATATTGTTTAATAAGATTCCGCAAAATATTATTGAATTGCCGTTGTATAAATTTAAAGTCTATATTAAATCTTGTCTTTTGAAAAAGGGGTACTATAAAGTAGAAGACTATTTGAATGATAAGAATCCATGGACATGATGAGCTGCTCGCTTGGACATCCAAGAATTATGTAACTTGTACATATTATTTATTTGTAATTAATTAACCTGTGATTTGACATGCGAAAGAATTTCACGAAATCTACTTGCAGAATAAATTATTTCATTTCATTGATTTCAATGAAAAAGAACTGCACAAATCTATTGTGCTACTAAGATAGGATCATTTGACTGCGGGAAAACAACCACTAAAATTTCACGGTGTATTAAGAAACATTTGCAAACACTTGAGTTATATTTTGAAATCTAAATCATTGAATAAGTAACGTTAACAGTAATGCTACCCTCCATGGACGTCGAATCGAATGCTTAATTCGACGGCTTCAATTAATAGCTGCTGGTCTGGTGTGATGGTAATGCACGTCTGGGCGCGATTCCCGGAAGGACGGGTGTTCGAATCCCTGGGCCGCGGTGAGGCAGTTGAATTTTTTCCGTTTTTCTAAATATTATTACAGCTAGTGCAAGCTTTAGCACTTAAAAATTTTTAATTTACTTTTCTATGTTGACGTTCGACGTGATTTCCAGCGCCGTACACGGAGACGAATGGCCTGGCGTCGGACTCGGAAGGCTCCGCGCTGCTGGAGGGCTCCCCGCTGCACGACAGCGACGATGAACGCCTGCACACGCCTAGAGAGGTACGTTACGTACACACAGACAGACATACATACTAGGGTGGTCCTTATTTTTCGACTTTTGAATTATCCCCGGGGCACTTTCTCATTCGATTATATACCTCTAAATATGAAATAAACTTTTATTTTTTTTTATTTGGTCTAGATTTAGATGTCGCTACCAGCTGTCAAAATTTTTACAAAAAGCGTTGAAGGATATCTTAAATCATGGTTTCATTAATGTTTTATTTAAGTGTTTGTATCACATTTTACGTGCAAATGAACATCGCATAGATAGAATAGACAATCGCTGTTTGTCCCCTTCCCCCCAACCCCTCTTCTGTACCGACGCGTCGCCATTTGGCCCGCCCCGCACTTCAGTTCTAAGAAGTCATCAACTAGGGCGCAAATATGTACAAAATATCTTAGTTCATAGCTACAACAATCATTTTGTAATATTTTTATTTCTTGGCTATAAAAAAAAATGAATCTAAAAAATACAGATTTTGTGTTTTTACTTAAAAAATAAATTTTTTTTTTCGTAGGAATAAGGACCACCCTAATACATACATAAAATCACGCCTTTTTCCCAGAGATCACTTCCTGCCACGTGCGACGGCCCTGGCACACCACTTTCGCTTCATACATATTGCCATGTAGTATTATGCGACCGGGAGATGTTAAATGATAAAGGATGCTTAGGTGCCGTCCGTATAATGACTGTATATTATGCCAATAAATATGCTTATATACTAGACACGATATTGAGAGTTGCTACACTTACTACAGCCATACTGCAATATACCTCTATATGGCGACTATCATGAAGGAAGAGTATGGTACAGGATGTGTTTATATGTATGTTTTATGTGCGCAGGCTAGTTTCAATAGAGATTGGCCGCCATGCTCGAAATCGGACGGACGCTTTAATCCTTTAACCAGTATACTAGTTTATTTATAATATTCATTGCCTTTGGATTTTATTTTCAGGGTATAAGGTTCAAATTATGGTGGTAATACTGTCACCACTATCATGTAAAGGGTCCATCATCATCAGCCCATATACGTCTCCACTGCTAGGGTACGGGCCTTATCTAAACCAGGGCTTGGTCAGCCACGCTGGCTATGTTCGGGTTGGTCGACTACACATCCTAAGATTTTATTCGTAGGTGTGTAAGTTTCCTCACGATGCTATCCTTCGCCGTTAAAGCGTCAAATAATCGTACATATGAATTTTATATTTGAAAAACACAGTGGTACGTGGCGGGGTTTGAACCGGCGTCCTCTGGCATGGCAAGTTACGACCGTAACTACTCGACCATCGACGCTTGTTGTAATGGGTTAACAATGATTTTGTGCTAAATATTAGTCTTTATGGGTCTACATGCGTTATTAGGAGTAGCAAATTACATAGCTACTTACTGCCCGACGTGCAGACTGGGTTGCACCAATCGTGGTTGCGAGCGACCACGATTGGTGCTCCTAATTGGTGACTGATTGGTGACTGGCTCGGTGGAACAGTGGTTAGTGACCCTGGCTGGCAGTTCCGAGAGTCGTGGGTTCGATTCCCACTCGGGACAAATATTTGTGTGATGAACATCGATATTTGTTCCGTGTCTGGGTGTGATTATGTATTTAAGTATGTATTTATAAATATATATGTATGTATATCAGTCTCTGACGCCCATAGTACAAGCTTTGCTTAGTTTGGGGTCAGATGACCGTGTGTGGAAATGTCCCAGATATTTATTTATTTAATATCGCGTGTAGACCCAATAAGACTAATATTTAGTGTAATGGAACGCGAAAGTCTAGAATGATGTTGTGTATCCTCAGCGCTCCGGGTCGGGCGCGCGGCGGCGCGGGCGCAAGCGCGTGCGCAGCGGCAGCGGCGCCTGGACGCGCCCCAAGCGACGCGCGCGCCACCAGGACCGCACGCCCAACAGGTATCTCCTTACTAATATTATAAACGTGAAAGTTTGTATGTGTGGACAGATGTTTGTTACTCTTTTAAGCAAATACTACTGAACCGATAACTGTAGGAATTTAGTAAATAAAGAATATTTGCTTCGTGATTTAAGTATTAATCGGCTTAAAAAGGTTCTTACAATAGTTACACGTTTTATCTGATATGACAGCACACAAGCGACATCTAAAACGTCAAATTAGACAGGAACTAATATTGGTTGCGTTCCATTTCAACAATAACGATGAAATTTAGTATGCAGGTAGCTGAAGACTCAGAATAACACATTGGCTACTTTTTATCCCGGTGTTCCCGCGGGAATAGGGTTTCCACGCGGACGAAGTCGCGGGCAGAAAGCTAGTTTGCAATATTTGCAAAATAAATAATAGGTGAAACGGTTTTTTTGCCAAATTTACACTGCATTGAGTACAATAAAAGAAAAAAAATGACAATACAATACAACATTTTGGCAAAAGGATCAGTCTCAGCATATGCTTGACTATGCTTGCAGCGCTGGTTTTTTTAAAATGGCCTTTCCGGTTATCTGCTTGGGGATAAAAAGAGGGATAGAAATAGATTTAAAAGAGCTTTAAGTGTGTGTGGTTCATGTGTGTGAGTTTGTGTAAGTGTAAATGTGTGTTTATAGTGGGGGGATTATGGGGGAATCCATTTTTGAGAAGGAGGTTTCATGTAAGCTATTTTTAATGTAATGAAAAAAAAATCAAAGACATGATTAGTAGCGCCACCATAAGTTTAAAAGAGGCAGACTCGATATCGCTTTTGTAAATATAAGTTTGTAAGTTTTCAATATATCTAACTCATGATGGCGCTGGAAGGAAAGAGAAAGCTCCGACATTTGTGATGAGATCAAAATAACCTACTACCGTTACAAGTTTTAGAGAATTCTCGAGTCGCTGTAGGGGGGTTAAATATTTTCATTTTTTTTTTCAGATAAATGACGGAACTTTTTCCTGTATGATTTTGTGATTAATTACACCCTCCTTACTACCCTCAGAAGACGCGAGCGCTTCACCTCCGGCTCATCATCGTCATCATCATCATCGTCGTCGGGCTCCGGGTCCGGCGCGCGCCGCTACGAGTCGGACCGCTCCTACCGCCCGCGGTACTCCACCGACGACGACGCGCCGCTGCACCTCTACCGGTGAGTAGAGAGGTAGAGAGGGATAGAGAGTACATGAGGCGCTACGAGTCGGACCGCTCCTACCGCCCGCGGTACTCCACCGACGACGACGCGCCGCTGCACCTCTACCGGTGAGTAGAGAGGTAGAGAGGGATAGAGAGTACATGAGGCGCTACGGGTCGGACCGCTCCTACCGCCCGCGGTACTCCACCGACGACGACGCGCCGCTGCACCTCTACCGGTGAGTAGAGAGGTAGAGAGGGATAGAGAGTACATGAGGCGCTACGAGTCGGACCGCTCCTACCGCCCGCGGTACTCCACCGACGACGACGCGCCGCTGCACCTCTACCGGTGAGTAGAGAGGTAGAGAGGGATAGAGAGTACATGAGGCGCTACGAGTCGGACCGCTCCTACCGCCCGCGGTACTCCACCGACGACGACGCGCCGCTGCACCTCTACCGGTGAGTAGAGAGGTAGAGAGGGATAGAGAGTACATGAGGCGCTACGAGTCGGACCGCTCCTACCGCCCGCGGTACTCCACCGACGACGACGCGCCGCTGCACCTCTACCGGTGAGTAGAGAGGTAGAGAGGGATAGAGAGTACATGAGGCGCTACGAGTCGGACCGCTCCTACCGCCCGCGGTACTCCACCGACGACGACGCGCCGCTGCACCTCTACCGGTGAGTAGAGAGGTAGAGAGGGATAGAGAGTACATGAGGCGCTACGAGTCGGACCGCTCCTACCGCCCGCGGTACTCCACCGACGACGACGCGCCGCTGCACCTCTACCGGTGAGTAGAGAGGTAGAGAGGGATAGAGAGTACATGAGGCGCTACGAGTCGGACCGCTCCTACCGCCCGCGGTACTCCACCGACGACGACGCGCCGCTGCACCTCTACCGGTGAGTAGAGAGGTAGAGAGGGATAGAGAGTACATGAGGCGCTACGAGTCGGACCGCTCCTACCGCCCGCGGTACTCCACCGACGACGACGCGCCGCTGCACCTCTACCGGTGAGTAGAGAGGTAGAGAGGGAGAGAGTACATGAGGCGCTACGAGTCGGACCGCTCCTACCGCCCGCGGTACTCCACCGACGACGACGCGCCGCTGCACCTCTACCGGTGAGTAGAGAGGTAGAGAGGGATAGAGAGTACATGAGGCGCTACGAGTCGGACCGCTCCTACCGCCCGCGGTACTCCACCGACGACGACGCGCCGCTGCACCTCTACCGGTGAGTAGAGAGGTAGAGAGGGATAGAGAGTACATGAGGCGCTACGAGTCGGACCGCTCCTACCGCCCGCGGTACTCCACCGACGACGACGCGCCGCTGCACCTCTACCGGTGAGTAGAGAGGTAGAGAGGAAAGAGGGTACATGAGGCGCTGCGAGTCGGACCGCTCCTACCGCCCGCGGTACTCCACCGACGACGACGCGCCGCTGCACCTCTACCGGTGAGTAGAGAGGTAGAGAGGGATAGAGAGTACATGAGGCGCTACGAGTCGGACCGCTCCTACCGCCCGCGGTACTCCACCGACGACGACGCGCCGCTGCACCTCTACCGGTGAGTAGAGGGTAGAGAGGGATAGAGAGAACATGAGGCGCTACGAGTCGGACCGCTCCTTGCGCCCGCGGTACTCCACCGACGACGACGCGCCGCTGCACCTCTACCGGTGAGTAGAGGTAGAGAGGGATAGAGAGTACATGAGGCGCTACGAGTCGGACCGCTCCTACCGCCCGCGGTACTCCACCGACGACGACGCGCCGCTGCACCTCTACCGGTGAGTAGAGAGGTAGAGAGGGATAGAGAGTACATGAGGCGCTACGAGTCGGACCGCTCCTACCGCCCGCGGTACTCCACCGACGACGACGCGCCGCTGCACCTCTACCGGTGAGTAGAGAGGTAGAGAGGGATAGAGAGTACATGAGGCGCTACGAGTCGGACCGCTCCTACCGCCCGCGGTACTCCACCGACGACGACGCGCCGCTGCACCTCTACCGGTGAGTAGAGAGGTAGAGAGGGATAGAGAGTACATGAGGCGCTACGAGTCGGACCGCTCCTACCGCCCGCGGTACTCCACCGACGACGACGCGCCGCTGCACCTCTACCGGTGAGTAGAGAGGTAGAGAGGGATAGAGAGTACATGAGGCGCTACGAGTCGGACCGCTCCTACCGCCCGCGGTACTCCACCGACGACGACGCGCCGCTGCACCTCTACCGGTGAGTAGAGAGGTAGAGGGATAGAGAGTACATGAGGCGCTACGAGTCGGACCGCTCCTACCGCCCGCGGTACTCCACCGACGACGACGCGCCGCTGCACCTCTACCGGTGAGTAGAGAGGTAGAGAGGGATAGAGAGTACATGAGGCGCTACGAGTCGGACCGCTCCTACCGCCCGCGGTACTCCACCGACGACGACGCGCCGCTGCACCTCTACCGGTGAGTAGAGAGGTAGAGAGGGATAGAGAGTACATGAGGCGCTACGAGTCGGACCGCTCCTACCGCCCGCGGTACTCCACCGACGACGACGCGCCGCTGCACCTCTACCGGTGAGTAGAGAGGTAGAGAGGGATAGAGAGTACATGAGGCGCTACGAGTCGGACCGCTCCTACCGCCCGCGGTACTCCACCGACGACGACGCGCCGCTGCACCTCTACCGGTGAGTAGAGAGGTAGAGAGGGATAGAGAGTACATGAGGCGCTACGAGTCGGACCGCTCCTACCGCCCGCGGTACTCCACCGACGACGACGCGCCGCTGCACCTCTACCGGTGAGTAGAGAGGTAGAGGGATAGAGAGTACATGAGGCGCTACGAGTCGGACCGCTCCTACCGCCCGCGGTACTCCACCGACGACGACGCGCCGCTGCACCTCTACCGGTGAGTAGAGAGGTAGAGAGGGATAGAGAGTACATGAGGCGCTACGAGTCGGACCGCTCCTACCGCCCGCGGTACTCCACCGACGACGACGCGCCGCTGCACCTCTACCGGTGAGTAGAGAGGTAGAGAGGGATAGAGAGTACATGAGGCGCTACGAGTCGGACCGCTCCTACCGCCCGCGGTACTCCACCGACGACGACGCGCCGCTGCACCTCTACCGGTGAGTAGAGAGGTAGAGAGGGATAGAGAGAGCAGAAGAGAAAGAAAAATAGAGATATAGAGAGTGATAGAGAGTGAGTTAGATGAAGAGCATGAATTAAAGAGAAAGAGCGCGAGAGAGGTGTATTAAAAGAAAGAAAAACATTTATTGACCACGACATAGAAATAACAAATACAATGAGACTTAAATACAAAAGACACAAAAACTCAAACTAAGTAAAAACACATGGACAAGGACTATAAAATTTAGAGCATGAGAGAGGTAGATAGCAAGAGAGAGAGATTTAGAGACAGGAATATACCAGACCTATAACGAACACGAGAGATATAGAAAGAATGATAGAGATATATAAAGTACGAGAGAGAAATAGAGAGCAAGGGAGAGGACTATCTCTTCAATCTGTAATGTCTTGAGCATTCAACTCACTTTTTATTTTTTAACTAATAGTAATAATATTATTTGTTGTTTCTCAGGCTCTCAGTTTATACTTTTGTCAACATTTAAATCGATTAAATTTGTATCTTGTTTAACTATTGTAACTTATTTAAAAACAAATCCAAATCAATGTATCTGTCTATCTATCAATCTTTATCTTTATAAATGTTAAGAAAGAGCGGCGTCTGCAAACACAGGCATCGCGCTTAAATGGAGACACCGACCACGATCTATGTTTCTTTGAAAAAGATACTGAATAAACAAAATATATAAATATATATCTCCTTTTAAGCAAATATTTGCTTAAAAGGAGATTCCATACAATGTAATTACTATGTATACCTAAGTAACTGAAATAAATTATTTTGTATTTTGTATTTGTAAACATTTTTCATTTATTTTTTTCATTTTCTTCAGACAGCGGCAGGGCGCGCCGCACGCCGCCGGCCCGTCGCGCCGCGCGCTCAACGGACACGCACGGGTGAGTACTGGAACTCTATTATAATATACACCGTGAAAAAAATTACAAAATTATAGCTTTACAAACTTCTGGAGTGGAGGCTTGTGACGTCATACGGAACTTTTAAGCACTATATCTTTATAATTTCTTGTTTGTGAAACAAAAGAAAAAATACGAGAACTAATTGTATTTTTTTGTCGTCTCGCCTATTTTCAGCCAAATCTGTTCTGCCGTTCTTGATTCATAAGGGGTGTAACTAACACGATTTTCTTTTATATGTGTATATAGATCAATCACGAACTGCCTCGTTGGTCTATTGGTAGCTGCGTACCAAGAAGTCCCCGGTTCGAGTCCGGGGTCGGGCAAAATTTGTGTGAGTTTTTCTGTGATGAAATTACTCAGCTCGGAGTTAGGAAGCTGGCGGTTGAACGCCCGTGCCTCGGAAAGCACGTTAAGCCGGTGGTCCTGCGCCCGATCTCTCATCGGTCATGTCGGATTGCCGTCTCACCGAGTGCACTTGTGTTTGCGCGTACACTTGTGCACTATAATATCCTGCGCACTTGGCTGATCTCAATTGAGATCGGCCGCCATGGCTGAAATCGGTCGGACGCCTAATAGATGAATCATAACCGTTTCCCTGTCGCAGGGCGGCGTGTCTCTCCGCGCGCGGTTAAGCCCGGGCCGCTACAACGAGGACAGCGAGTCCGACTCCGTGCTCGCCATCAGCAAGCGCGCGCAGCACGCGCCCCGCCCACGAGCACATCAGGTAACTACATATATATAACATACAACGAGGACAGCGAGTCCGACTCCGTGCTCGCCATCAGCAAGCGCGCGCAGCACGCGCCCCGCCCACGAGCACATCAGGTAACTACATATATATAACATACAACGAGGACAGCGAGTCCGACTCCGTGCTCGCCATCAGCAAGCGCGCGCAACGCGCCCCGCCCACGAGCACATCAGGTAACTACATATATATAACATACAACGAGGACAGCGAGTCCGACTCCGTGCTCGCCATCAGCAAGCGCGCGCAGCACGCGCCCCGCCCACGAGCACATCAGGTAACTACATATATATAACATACAACGAGGACAGCGGAGTCCGACTCCGTGCTCGCCATCAGCAAGCGCGCAGCAACGCGCCCGCCCACGAGCACATCAGGTAACTACATATATATAACATACAACGAGGACAGCGAGTCCGACTCCGTGCTCGCCATCAGCAAGCGCGCGCAGCACGCGCCCGCCCACGAGCACATCAGGTAACTACATATATATAACATACAACGAGGACAGCGAGTCCGACTCCGTGCTCGCCATCAGCAAGCGCGCGCAGCACGCGCCCGCCCACGAGCACATCAGGCAACTACATATATATAACATACAACGAGGACAGCGAGTCCGACTCCGTGCTCGCCATCAGCAAGCGCGCGCAGCACGCGCCCCGCCCACGAGCACATCAGGTAACTACATATATATAACATACAACGAGGACAGCGAGTCCGACTCCGTGCTCGCCATCAGCAAGCGCGCGCAGCACGCGCCCCGCCCACGAGCACATCAGGTAA
This sequence comes from Maruca vitrata, assembly GCA_039566165.1. NCBI lineage: Eukaryota > Metazoa > Arthropoda > Insecta > Lepidoptera > Crambidae > Maruca > Maruca vitrata. Next base: position 4,000,313 of record CM076942.1, on the reverse strand, counting down.
CTACATATATATAACATACAACGAGGACAGCGAGTCCGACTCCGTGCTCGCCATCAGCAAGCGCGCGCAGCACGCGCCCCGCCCACGAGCACATCAGGTAACTAAATATATATAACATACACACAGACATACATCATCATCATTCTCCTGCCCTTATCCCACGCTAAGTGTGGTCGGCGCAACATGTATACTTCTTCCACTCGAGCCTGTCATTCGTCATCTCTGCGTCTACTCCTTTCACTCCCATATCATCTCTCACGCAATCCATCCATGTCTTCTTCGGCCTTCCTCTACCATTACGTCCACACACACACACACACAGACATACATACATACATAAAATCACGCCTTTTTCCCAGAGGGGTAGGCAGAGATCACTTCCAGCGATCCACTTTTCACCTCTGTGGGAAACGTGACGTGACGGGTTGTGGACCACGTCGCCGCCATTCTGCCTTGTGTATTGTTTTAACAAGGTCATTGCGTTCCCACGAGTAGCAAGGATATGTGACGGGGGAAGGAAAAGGTGAGGAAGGATACTATAGCCTCGGATGATTCGGACTGAGTCGATAGTAGCTCGAGGAGCCGGGGTCGCTTACCCGTATACCATTCACCAACCACCGGACAGATAGTTAGGACTGGTATTTTCTGACTTTTGAGTTAGCTATTAACTAACTTACGTGCGTTAAAAACCTATCGAATTGTTTTTTTGCATACTACCGATTTTAGTTTTTAGCGTTACCGCTAGGGGCGTTGTACAAGTTTTTCATAGACATATTTACATAGGCGATATCGAGTTTGTCACTTTTAAACTCTAGCGCTACAGGTGGAGTGTCGTCGTCGTGGAAGTCAGATATTAATATGCGTGTATGTTCTTAGCGCTTGGAGGGCCGCGCGGGCGTGCCTTACGCCGACCACAACTACTTCACGGGCCGCGAGCGCTCCCCCGCGCCCGCGCCCCTCCAACCCGACCATGAACACCCCAGAACAGGTAACTATACGCATTTAATTTTGTGTCTAGAAGAGCGATGAGTATGAATGTCAATGGACGTAATAGTAGAGGAAGGCCGAAGGAGACATGGATGGATTGCGTGAGAGATGATATGGGAGTGAAAGGAGTAGACGCAGAGATGACGAATGACAGGCCCAAGTGGAAGAAGTATACATGTTGCGCCGACCACACTTAGCGTGGGACAAGGGCAGGAGAATGATGATATGGTAAATCGGAAATTAAAACAGGCCAACTCCAACCCGCACAGCTCAATACCTGTCCCTGAGACTCCACGCCTTGTCTCGTTGTTGCCGCAGCAGTGGCCTCCTCTTTCACGTCCTACTTTCTCTCAAAAAAAAGGGAGGGGGGGGGGGACGGCATTTAAGCAGGCCTTCAGGGTGAGTGTGGCAGGCTCAATACGGTCTATTGTGCCTGTCGACCTCATATTTGGATCTCACTACCGCTCTTATAAAAAAAATGGAAAAAAACACCAACAAATAAAAAAAAAAATTAGAGATAATTTCATCATCTAACTAAATAAAGCCAAGTATGTAGCTTAAGCACTTAAGGATATCAGCATCAAAAGTGGATACACAAATATCTAAATAACACACTCGGGCAAGGAACAAATATTCGTCCTGAGTGGGGATCGATCCCACAACTCTTGGAACCGCCAGCCAGGGTCAAGTCTATTGCATAATCTCTGAAGTCTATAGAACTGCCTCGTTGGTCTATTGGTAGCAAGCGCTGCGTTAGGACCGAGAGGTCCCCGATTCGAGTCCGGGGTCGGGCAACATTTGTGTGAGTTTTTCTGTAATGAAATTACTTAGCCGGAGTTAGGTGGCGGTCGAACGTTAAGCTTGTGATCCTGCGTCCGATCTCTCATCGGTCATGTCGGATTGTCGTCTCACCGAATTATGAAAGTAGGGGAATAGAGAGTGACAGAGTGCACTTGTGTTTGCGCGCACACTTGTTCACTATAATAATATGTCCTGCGCACTTGATTGATCTCAATTGAGACCGGCCGCCATGACTGAAATCGGTCAGTCTTATGTCAGGGAGATTTACCCGAAGCGAAGCGAGTGAGGGTCACAAGTATTAATATATATATGTTGTTTGTATCGCAGAGCCGGCGGGCCCGGTGTCAATATCGTCGCGCGGGCGCGTGCGGCGCCTCACGCCCAAGGGACAGGGACTCTACACGCGCAAGCACCACTGACCCGCCTCCACCGGACACGCCTCCACTGGACATGGAACCTGTGACAACAGGGTCCACTACCACTCACTACCATCAATCTGCCTGTAGCCACCTGTCAACTACCACAAGCCACCACCGAAGCTGGATCCTTGAACAAACAGATTCTGTTACCACTTACTAGCACCAATCTGCCACTAGCCGGCTGTCAAGTACCACAAGGCTCCACCGGAACCACCTGGAACCTTGAAGAATAGGGTCAACTGCCAACCACCTACCATAAGCCACCTACCAACTACCAAAAGTCTTCACCGAAGTTGGAACATTGAACAAACAGGGTCGCCTGCCGACTACCATTTTATACCACCAATCTGCCACTAGCCGCCTGCCAAGTACCAAGCCTCCACTGGATATGGAACCTTGAAGAACAGGGTCTTGTACCACTTACTACCACTAGCCACCTGCCAACTGCTACTTACGACGGACCTGCAACCTTGAACAGATAGTGTAATCAACTACCACCAATCTACCACTAGCCGCCTACAAACTACCACGAGCTACCACCGGACCGACCACTAGCCGCCTGCCACCTGCCAAGCCTCCACCGGACCTGCAACCTTGAACAAACAGGGTCTAGTACTACGTAATACCAGCAATCTGCCACTAGCTTCCTGCCAACTACTACTAACCACCACCTGAACTGCCACAACTAGACCTGGAACCTTGAACAAAAATGATCACCTACCAACTACCACTTTCTACCACTAATCTGCCACTAGCTTCCTGCCAAGTACGAAGCCTTCAACGGACCTGGAACCTTAAAGAACAGGCTCTATTACCACACACTACCACCAATCTGCCACTAGCCACCTGGCACGTCACCATCACCTGGATTTTTGAATAGACAATGACCTGCCGACTTGGTAGTTGGCAGGTCAAGCCATCATCTTACCTTCGTATCTTCTCGGTCTAGCGACAGGTGGTCCTACCACTAACCTACCACCACCTACCATCAACCTACCATGAGCCACTTACCAACTACCAAAAGTCTCCACCGGACCTGGAACTTTGAATTGACTATGACCTGCCAACTACCACCAACCACTAACCTACTATTAGTCACGTACCAACTACAAACAGACAGTAACTACCACTTTCTACCACTAATCTGCCACCTAGCAACTGATACCACTATTCTTGGATCCTTGAAGAAACAATGTCACTCGCCATCTAACACTTACCGCTAAATACCACCATTCTACCACCTACCAACTACCTCCATCACATCTGTTCTTGAACCTCTATATAGAAGCGGTCTAAATTCAATTTGCTGATAATGAGGGTGTGAGAAATTAACTACACTCGGGGACAAATAAACCGGGCCACGAACCGTTTTTCATACAAACATGTCCACTGGACATTGTCCAGTTCTGAGCCCTATAAATGTAAAAGTTTTAGTGCTATGGTAATAATTTAAATGTAAATAGATGTCAGAAATGATAAATTTTTGAAGAAAATATGTTAACTAACTCCAGATACACCAATTTCCTTAAAATCAGGAAAATGTAAGTTGTTTTACTTGTTTCATACAAGTTTATATGGGATGCAAAAAACCACCAATGTTTGCTACGTTTTAAAGAAATGAGCATATTTCTGGAGATAGTTAACATATTTTTTTTATAATTGATAATTTCTGACATCTATTTACATTTAAATTTTTACCATAGCACTAAAACTTTTAGGGCTCAGAACTGGACATGTTTGTATGAAAAATGGTTCGTGGCCCGGTTTATTTGTCCCCGAGTGTAGATGGCAATACGAAGGCGTGAGGTAAGGAGGTGAAATTTTTTTACTAAATAAATTGTATGATCCTATAGTACTACTAAAGGTAAATAGTTCTGCTACGGGAAAACAACCACTGAAATTTCACGGTGTATAATCCTTATACGGGAGCCGCTTTAAGTTGACTGATTTGACACATGTCCGACTGACTGCACTAGTGAGGGACAACGGTAAGATTGCCGAAGTATATAAGTAACAGTTATTTCCACTTTATAATCAAGCAAGGTAAAATTATAACAAATTTTTATTAAAAATATTTATTCACTTCCAGAAGATTGAATTGAAGTTTCTTATTTAAAAATATATTTATTTTTAAAATACAATGTTAAATGTTAAATTCTTCATCCTATTTTTAAAAATATTGTGACTATAAAAATATTGTGACCATTACGTCACTATAAAAACGTGTCAAACGGCGTAACCTTGTAAAAGCGTAATACAGGGTGGAAATTTTACGTTTTCTTTTTATAATTCAATTATTTTAAGTAATAAAAGACAAATAATTAGATAATTAGGTGCATTTGACATATTGAAATAACGTCTTATTTTTAAAAGTTTTTCTTTATGATTCGCTGAGTTCCTCTTAACAAGGATAAATGCAAAGTATAAAATAAAAAGTGTCAAATCGGTCATCTAAAAACGACTCCACTTTAGAATATGTTTTTACTTGTTAGCTTGTGAGGAAGTGTCAATGTAAGTATTAGTCCAACACAACGCACAAACTGGTAATGTATGTGTGTAAATTGTATGTAATACATGAAACTGTATGTATGTATTCTCAGTGAGATATCTATAATGTATGTGTTCCATAGTGTATAGTTAGATTTTGTAAGCGCAAGTGAGATAGCACTATGTATGGTTACGGCGAATGTTCGTCGATGAGTTGTAAAGGCAAGTTCGTTAATCGTAATAGTATTCGCTTAGTATGTTTACTCGTTAGCGTCGATGGCCGAGTGGTTAAGGTCGTTGCTTGCCATGCGAGAGGTCGCCAGTTCAAACCCCGCCAGGTACAAATGTGTTTTTCAAATTTGAAATTCATATGTACCATCATTCGACGCTTTAACGGTGAAGGAAAACATCGTAAGGAAACCAGCACACCTGAGAGATTTTTCAACGGTGTGTGAAGCCATGTCAGAGGCCTACGGGCGGCTTAAACTCTGACACCAGGTTGTTCATCAACCATACGATAAGAAGAAGTATGTTTATTTTATAGCCGGTTCAAACCCCGCCACGTACCACTGTGTTAAAAATTCATATGTACCATTATTCGACGCTTTAATGGTGTAGGAAAACATCGTGAGGAAACCTGCAAACCTACGAAGAAATTATAAGGTTGTGTAGTCGACCAACTCGCACTTGGCCAGCGTGGTCGACTAAGGCCTTACTGCCCTAGTTTAGGGTAGGCCCGTGCCCCAGCAGTGGGGACGTATATGGGCTGATGATGATGATGTTCAAAGCATACGTAAAAAAACTATCAGCTTTTATAAAAATGACAAAGGTCTGGCTGTCACGGGCTCTTAGTATATAACATTTTCTGTTCATTGGAGTTTTTATAAGCAAGCATTCAAGTTCGGCTACGTTTTAAATCTTATGCAAACGAAATAAGGTTCAAAATATGTTAGCAAAAGGTTATTTTAATTAGTAAAAATCATTAATTGATTTACTTAAATTGTGTTCTTAAATAGACATATCCATTTTGTATAAGTTATTATAGAAGTTACTCTTAGACGCAAACGCCTTTAGTGTATAGTTTCTTCCGGGTTCCGTACCTTAATAGTTTAGGGTGAAGGTTAACGCGTATGAGAAACTCACTAGATGGCAATACGTAGGCGTGAGGTCCAACTGCAGCATGATTGGTGAATATTGACATGTCTGTCAATGTCGCGTCAAAAATAACCCATCTAGTGAATTTCTCATACGCGTTAGCGCTGATTAAGTCTCCGTGGGGAACGTGGCCTAAATTAAAATAATGTATATTTCCATACAAAAAAGAAAAATAAAGAGGGCCTCCCATACAACAAACGTGATTTTTGGTCAATTATCTATACTACACACAATATATTTAATTATGTACATGTATCTTGAATCTTTTTCAGTTATTAATTATTACTGATTAATACCGACAATAGTAAGACCTTTGTATGGTACGGAACCCTTTTATAAAAAAAGTCCCTAAGACGTTGCGTTTCGTCAAATATAGACGGTTTGCTATTCGAGAAATCATGGCTAACATAAGCCACACTATGATTTGTATATTAAAGTGTATGTACTTACAATTGTTTAATGATAATTAATCGATAATTATTTTAGATTACAATCTTTCGAAAAAAAAAAGCGTCGATGGCCCAGTGGTTAAGGTCGTTGCCATGCGAGAGGTCGCCAGCTCAAACCCCGCCAGGTACCAATGTGTTTTACAAATTTGAAATTTATATGTACCATCATTCGACGCTTTAACGGTGAAGGAAAACATCGTGAGGAAACCAGCACACCTGAGAGATTGTTCAACGGTGTGTGAAGCCATGTCAGAGGCCTACGGGCGGTTTAAACTCTGACACCAGGTTGTTCATCAACCATACGATAAGAAGAAGAATCTTTAGAAGTCGAAGTATATTTAACTCAGCTTCTTCTACAGCGATCAAATCATCGCAAATAACTTATTGTGAACCGGTTGACTTGATGTTAATATTGAATATAATTTAATTTTTAAATGTTCGATATGAAATTAGTACCTGTATCAGTTTACGAAAATCGACTTCTTTGTACAAAGAAATGTAAATTATCATTCTCGTTTATGTATTACTTACTTAGAAAATTCTTTCTTATATTTAGTTAGACAAAGCTTAATTTTAATGACCTATCAATTATTTTATGTAGCTTTTTTTCAAGAATTAAGAGAGATACTACACCTTTGGCATGTGGTAGTGGTAAGGACAAAAGTAAGGATTAGCGAAAAATACTGAGAGCTGCTTGTTTTTGAAGCAATTTTTTGTACCTGTTCGTAATGTATTGATTCAGATGATGATGGCTGGATGAGAGTATCATCATCGGACTGACATATGTCATAGTATTTATATAAATATGAGTATGTGTGTAAAAACTCCGCCCTACCGACAATCGGCGACCGACTTTTTGTAGGTATAAAATGTATAGTACTGATTGCAATAACATAACACACATTGCCTACTCAAAATCGGTCGGAAATCTTGAACAAACTTAAAAATACTTGGTACAATGGTATTATAATAAGAGGCAGATATGTATCTGCGCGCTAACTTAAGACACAAATCTGTCCCAATTAGGGTACCTTGTGATATAGCTGTCTCTTTCATATGCGTGCTATTTCGCATCTTTTTGTTTCATATTTCAGTAAAGTGACAATAAAATTGCAGGGGACAGTAGCGGTACCATGAGTTGGCTATCCAAAACTGACGTTCGTTAAAAACCTATCGAGTTGTTTTTTTTTTATAAAACCGATTTTAGTTCTTAGCGTGACCACCAGGGGCGCTGTACAAGTTTTTCATACACATATTTACGTAGGCGATATCGAGTCCGTAACTTTTAAACTCATGGTAGCGCTACAGATTTAAAACCCAAATTACTATGGCGGTATCATATCTATATTTTATTATATCATTGATTTGGTCCGATTGTCGAAGCTACAAAGAGGTGTCGGGCGGGTCTATGATCTATTCTAGTGTATAACTGTGTTCGATGAATAGTCTGTAAGTCTGTATGTTTTGTATTGTATGTGTTTTTAGATGTATACTCCAACTTGCTAAAAGCACATGGTATGAACGTACACTGGATGTATTTTTAAACAGTCTTAATTTTAGGTTTAAACTTACTAAGTCCAGCGAAGTATAGCTCAAACTCTTTCTGTATTTATTTACCTACATTATTATGATCTATTTCAAGATCAAATTAAATGAAAGTTGTGTAAATGACGAATTTAGAAATAATTGTGACTGTTTAAATTATATATTATCTTAATAATAATGAATAATTGTTATGTTAAGAGTATTGTAGTTGATAAGAACAAAAACCAATTTTGATATCTGTGACTGGAAGCTCTAAGCGTAGGGTAAGTGTTTGTACATAGCGAGGCGATACCAAACGATGAATAAAATTAATATTTTGGAACATATGATGGTTTTATTCACCTATTATCATATTCGGTAAGACTATTCCTTACTAATATTATAAATGCGAAAGTAACTCTGTCTGTCTGTCTGTTACGCTTTCACGCTTAAAAATTTTTAAGAAAGCTAGTAAATAAATAAAATATCACAAAATCAATCCGATTCCATGATAAGTAGCTTAAGCACTTGTGTTACGGATATGTATGATACTACACATGATATCGGACGCCATGCTATGAAAATATAAGAGTCAAGGAGGTAGTTTATTTTATAACTGACGCTATAGTTAAAATCTAGGTAAGAAGTCTAGCTCTTGTCTAGACATATACTACTCTTCAAATGACTACAATTTATGGCAGTTATATTTTCGTGAATCGGTTTGCTACATACTTGATATTAAAGCGGTAGTCTGAATCGGACCAAACATTTATAATTATGTCACAGGTACTGTCAATGTCACTTAGACTGTAATTGTTTGTCATGTTTTGTCAAATGCCCGTTCTACACGTCACTTTTTCTAGAAAACAATATCAAACAAACTTTTACAGTAATATACTAGATTTTTAAAAGAAAACTGACTTAATTAAGTTTTGCTAGCTTTAGTCTAGTATAAATTAAAGCGGTTCTTTGGCTAATAGTTGTGCAATAGTGTTGCAATCAACGGAAGTGTCCATTGATAAGGATCGTCGTGTTTCGCTAAATACAGAGGTCTACCGCCCACGCCATGGACGGAGAGTACCAGGAGAGACAGGACGCATACACCCTGAACCCATTCCCATACGGTAAGATAAATAAATAATAATAAATAAATATCTGGGACATTTCCACACACGGTCATCTGACCCCAAACTCGGCGTCAGACTGATATACATACATTGATATTTATAAATACATACTTAAAACTTATTCACATCCAAGCATGGAACAAACACGGATGTTATCACACAAATATTTGTCCCGAGTGGGAATCAAACCCACAACTCTTTGAACCACCTGCCACTAACCACTGTTCCACCGAGCCAGTCAAAGTTAAATATGTTGGAATGCTTGTATATTATTAATAAATATTACAGGATCAGATCAGATCAGGGACATTCATTGATTTGATCCTATGGTAAGCCGCTTAAGCACTTGTGTTATGGATATCAGAATCAACAGTAAACACAAATATATGCAAAAATATATTTAATAACAAACCCAGGCATGGAACAAACACTGATGTTTGTCATTTTAAACTGTCATGGTTACACACATTAGAAAACTATAACTGTCGGGGATATTTACCATGTTTGTTTTGTTTTAACAAGCTCCCGAAATTTCGGCACTTGTAGACCTACCATCATTCTCGCAGTCCTACAGTTCATCCATGATCATGGCGCTTGCAACAGTGCCGAAATATCGGGAGCTCATTAAAACAAAACAACATAGTAAATATCCCGGACAGTTACAGTTTTCTACTGATGTTTGTCACTCAAATATTTATCCCTGGTGAAAATTAAACCCACAACTCTTGGAACCATAGGTAGTAAACTAACCACTGTTCCACCGAGCCAGTCAATCAGTCAAATTACAGGAAGGTTGTTCAACCTGAATCCTGCTACTGGATTCAGGTTGAACACATAATTTACAGTTTTGCAGCCTTGGTGTAGTAGGCTTTACACATTCTAAAACATTCATTTCACAAAACAAAATCTAAAAACAAGGATTGTACCTTTACCAAATCAGTTTGTCTATAACCTATGTCCTAAAATTTGTGTATCCTATGTCCACAGTGCTGTACTTCCTCGCAACATTCGGGTGGTATGTGATTGGAGCCGTGGCAGCGGTGCTGTACGCGGGCCACCGGCTGAGGCCTGTACTGCACCGCTGGCAGGACGCTAAGGAGGATGCCGACTTGAAGAAAAGTATGTTTTTATCATGGGTCTTAATCTAGATCTGTAATTTTTGAATGATTTTATTCGAACTAATTTATGATTTAAACTTTAGAAAACTGAAAATGACCGGGATATTTACCACGTTGTTTTGTTTTAATGAGCTCCCGATATTTCCCGATATTGGTAAATTTCCCAGACACTTTCAGTTTTCTAATGTGTGTAACCATGACAGTTTAAAATGATATATTGATTGTAACTTGTTGCATATGCCATAATAATTAGGTCATAAATTCATAATCCAGATCTGTAATTTTTAAATGATTTTATTTAAGAGCAAATTAACTTATTTCATTTCATTTCATTTCAAACTAATTTATGATTGGAATCTGTAGGGCTACCATGAGTTTAAAACTTACGCACTCGATATCACCTACGTAATATCGAGTGCGTAAGTTTATGTCTATTGTCTATGATATACTTGTACAGCGCCGCTGGTGGTTACGCGAAGAACTATAATCGGCCGTATGAAAAAAACAACTCGAAAGGTTTTTAACGTACGTAAGTTTTCGATAGCCAACTCATGGTAGGCCCTCTGTTGTGCATGCCGTAATAATCTATACAAATGAAATTATAGTGTCTGTTTGTAATACTAAAATAACGACCTTTTACTAAGAAGAAATTCTAAGGTTGTGTAGTCGACCAACCCGCACTTGGCCAGCGTGGTCGACTAAGGCCTTATCGCGCTAGTTTAGGGTAGGCCTGTGCCCCAGCAGTGGGGACGTCTATGGGCTGATGATGATGATGATGACTAAATGGGTATGAATCTATATTGGGTACCAATAATGACACAAACACAACTAAAAACTGTCTGTCTGTATGTTCGTTTGTTCCCTCTTATCTCCGAAACGGCTGGACCAATTTCGATGGGACTTTCACTAATACATAACCAATTTTACAAGGTACACTATAGGCTATTTTAATTTCGTGGGCGGCCGCTAGTAAACAAATAAAAATTACCACCCTATGTTACCATTAACTTTCAGACCCTGATAAAGCCCTAGCGCGCATGGAGGCGATCCAGCGAGCCCGGGACAAGCAACAGGAGCTATTAGAGCAGGCCTCGCAGCGGGCTATCGAGCAGCAGAAAGAGGTAATCACATGCCAGCCTTTGATCATCATTAGAGACCGGATTATATGCATTTGCATATTTTTGCCATTCTCAGCATATTTTACCTAAAAAGTAGTTATGATGCATATTATCGGTGTATTTCTTATCGTAATGTTGATGAACAACCTGGTGTCAGAATTGAAACTGCCCGTAGGCCTCTGACATGGCTTCACACACCGTTGAAACATCTCTCAGGTGTGCTGGTTTCCTCACGATGTTTTCCTTCACCGTTAAAGCGTCGTATGATGGTACATATGAATTTCTTACTTACTTACAAACTATGGATCAGTGGTCTGAAATAAAAATTATTTAATTAAATTGAATTTTTTAAATCTTCTAAACTACGCAACGGATTTTAAGGTTTTTTTTAATAAATAGAGGGATTCTAGATGGAAATGGTTTTGGCTACAATGATTTATTAAAATTACCTACAATAAACCTTGTAAAATTAGCTAGTATAAGTGAAGTCCCATCAAAATTGGTCCAGCCGTTTCGGAAATAAGCGGGAACAAATAGACAGACAGATTTTTTTTTCCAAAAGTGTTTTTTTTTTATTGGTATTCGATAGATTCCTACCCATTTAGTAAAAACTCGTTTACTTAACGAACGTCAACTCAAACAGACACTTCAATTTTACTTAGTTGTATATACCATGGCAATAAAGAATGTAATATACGCAATATTACAAATAATACATGTGTTTATACAAACACAGATGCACTGGTCCTAACTCTTATATCGAAGATCACATTGACAATAATATTTATTTAATAAACATAATTATAGGTGTATGACCGTTAGCGGGCATGGCGGCCGACTTCGTTATCGTTTTTGTTTAAAATTTGACATTAGATATTGTTTAAAATTTTGAATAATTAGTGGGATTCTGGGGAATTGTTGAGCCATGTACTTTTCAAAACAACTGGTAGCAAGCGAAAATGTAAACTATTTTTTGAGCCTGGTTGTAGCAATAATGTGACATTTAATGATCCGTTGTTTCGAATGTGTAGATCGTATAATGTTAATAGTAGTAGTTTAGACATATTTTCGCAGAGTCTATACTCATTTGTGAAAATTGTGAAACAACAATTATGCATGCATGTTTTAGTACCGTTCTTTTTATTTAGATTTATATAAAAGTAAATGCTGTGCGCAATCTTTATTGGGATACAGTTTTGATATGAAGATAAAAACCTGTAATTTATTGTAATGTACGAATTATATTCTGTAGTTGTACCTTTTAAAAATAATAAATAAATAAATGGATCACATGGTTTATCGCGTCTAATGTCATTCCCATGCATTTTATTCTTTTCGAACTTCGTTAGCGTTTTGATATTGCTACTTTGTCTACGGTACTTGGTCACATAAAAGTGCATAAGTATATGCGCAAACACGAGTGCACTCTAGTGAGACGGCAATTTGACTAGACCGATGTGAGATCAGGCGCTGGACCACCGGGTTAACATAAATCGTACTATATTGCCTGCACACACGAAGAAATTCTAAGGTTGTATAGTCGACTAACCCGCACTTGGCCAACGTGGTCGACTGAGGCCTTATTGCCCTAGTTTAGGGTAGGCCCGTGCCCGTGCAGTTAAGGTCGTTGCTTGCCATGCGAGAGGTCGCCAGTTCAAACCCCGCCCCGACCACTCTGTGTTTTTTAAATTTGAAATTTATGTGTACGATTATTCAACGCTTTAACGGTGAAGGAAAACATCGCGAGGAAACCTGCACACCTACGAAAATATTCTAAGGTTGTGTAGTCGACCAACCCGCACTTGGCCAGCGTGGTCGACTAATGCCTTATCGCCCTAGTTTAGGGTAGGCCCGTGCCCCAGCAGTGGGGACGTGTATGGGCTGATGATGATGATGATACTATAAGCATTTGTTTCGCGTTGCAGCGTGAGGAGCGCAAGAGACAAGAGATGGCTGAGCGTCTGCAGAAGTACGGTGCCGCCGCCGGAGGACAGAAACTAGGAACGGCAGACGATGGTGAGTGATCTCACATAGTACTATCTATTATTTACACGAACATATCGCACACCTAGATCTAAACTAACACAACTCAAAAATGATGAATTTTCAGGAGAAGAAAAAGACGTCTATCTCTATTTTAAACAATATCATAGATTCTCCCTTCCTTCTCAGTCATCTCTCGTTTAGATGTCCTAGGTTGATTTTTCTTATTGTTTTATACACCTTGAAATTTTAGTGGTTGTTTTCCCGCTGTAAAATGATTCTATCTTAGTATACCAGAGCCGCTCTAAGTTGACCGATTTGGCACATGTCAGACTGACTGCACTAGTGAGGGTCAACGGTAAAATTGCCGAAGTATATAAGTAACAGTTATTTCCACTTTATAACCAAGCAAGGTCTAATTATAACAAATTTTTATTAAAAACATTTATTCACATCCAGAAGATTGAATTGAAGTTTCTTATTTAAAAATATATTTATTTTTAAAATACAATTCTTATTAAATCCTTCATCCTATTTTCAAAAAATACCTGGTGAGTATTACCCACTACGTCACTATCGAAAACGTGTCAAACGGCTTAACCTCGTAAAAGCGTAATACAGAGTGAAAATTTTACGTTTTCTTTTTATAATTCAATTATTTTAAGTAATAAAAGACAAATAATTAGATAATTAGGTGCATTTGACATTTTGAGATAACGTCTTATTTTTAAAAGTTGTTCTTTATGATTCGCTTAATAAGTTCCTCTTAACAAGGATAAATGCAAAATATAAAATAAAAAGTGTCAAATCGGCCAACTTAGAGCGGCTCTGGTATAGCACAATAGATTTGTGCAGTTCTTTTTTATAAAAATCAATAAATGCCCGTTTTACGAAAGGTTTAACCGAAACTCGAAAGCACGTTCGGACAGCTTTATTACTTAGGGCATAGAGATTTTTTAGCTTTAAGCATAAATTTCATACGGCAAGCAGTACCTGATTACGTCACATCTTATAAAACAACGATAGCTTCTCTCGTTTTCGAGTTGGAAAATTATTATATTGAAAATGCACGTCGGGCAGTAAGTAGCTATGTATTTGCTACTCCTAATATCGCGTGTATTCCCATAAAGACTAATATTTTGTGTAATGGAACCTGAAATTCTATAATCTAACGTTATTGTATAATCTTATTATTATTGTCGTTTCAGACTACCTTCCCTTGAGTGGGGGTGCTTCCACGTCGTCCTACCGCCCGCCCAAGCGCTCCAAGTGCGGGGGCGGCGGCTGCGGCCGGTAGGCGCCTGTGGGCGGAAAACGCCCACACGCCCATAGGCCCACAGGTGGACGCCCATACGCCCATCGGTGGACGCCCACGCGCCCATACACCTGCCAGGGGATAGCAGTGTGTCTCTACGCCTAGGGCATGCGTCTCAATTAAATTAATATAGTCGAGAATTGTAGTTGGACGAAAATTATAGCTTTTTATTAAGCTAATTCAACATTTGACATCTTACTAAGGAATAATTATATAAAAAAAATGTTTGATCAACATTTATATTTTCTTTCATTTATAAACAACATCACTCTTCATCAGAAAAGACAAACTTAGAAAACAAATTTACAGTAGTTCCTAATTAATTTTTAATTTTCTTTTGCTTATTCTCTCTGGTGGTATCTTAAGGGGGTGATCCTTATTCTTTCTTAATTTTTTAAAGCTTATTAAAAAATATTTAATATAAATTAACTTGTTTGGTGGCTCTATTATTTTATTTGGACATCAAGATCTGTTTGACACGATGAAGATAAATAAGATTATTGTTAGTTTGCGTTCGAAACTAGTCTCAATTTTGTTTTCTACGGAAATGTAAATTTTTATGTATGGTATAGGTTAAAACTATTAATAAACAAATAGTTAACAATGTTACTGTGTTTCAATGCGTTTTACAACAACGCCTATGTGTACTTAACTGGTGGTCTATTGGTGGCGAGTAAAAAGTCTCAGGTTCGAATCCAATCAAATTTGTGTGAGTTTATCTGTTAAGAAATTACTCAGTCTGGAGTGATGAAGCTGGCGGATGGATGGTCGACCTTCAACTATCCATCGAGCCTAAAATTAGTCTTATGGGTCTACACGCGATATTAGGAGTAGCAAATTACATAGCTACTTACTGCCCGACGTGCAGACTGGGTTACACCAATCGTGGTCGCGAGCGACCAGACCCATAAAGACAAATTTTAGTGTAATGGAACACGAATGTTTAAAATCTTACATATCCATCGATCCATCGGTACGACGTTCAAAACTACACGACGGTTTTTATGCAGGTTTTCTTTCTTAATAGATTTTCTAAAGGAGAGTTATACTTTCATCATCATCAGCCTAAACTTGGGCGATCAAGCTTTCGTCAACCACGCTGGCCAAATGCGGGTCGGTCGACTACACCACCTAAGAATTTCTTCGCAGGTGTGCTGGTCTCCTCATGATCCTTTTTCCTTCAACGTTAAAGCGTCTTATAATAGTCCATATATATAGAATAGAATTTCAAATTTGAAAAACACAGCGGTACGTTTGGGGTTACGGGTTTGAACTGGCGACCTCTCGCATGGCAAGCAACGACCGTAACCACTCGGCCATCGACGCTTTTTTTTTCTATACTTTGTCTATAATAAATAGGTAACGGATGACTTTCTGTACATGGATGATACTTATAAGATAAAAAATATTATAGGAGACATTTGTAATAAAAATAATTTTATGAATTAAACTCGCATGTAAATTTAAAATTTTTAAGTTCTAAAGCTTGCACTAGCTGTTCTAATATTTAAAAGAAAAATTACCTGTGGCTAACAGGTCATATTACGGGAAAAATTCGACGGCTTCAATTCATAGCTGCTGGTCTGTTGTGACTTGTGATGGTAATGCACGACTGGGCGCGATTCCTAGAAGGATGGGTGTTCGAGTCCCCGGGCCGCGGTGAGGCAGTTGAATTTTTTCCGTTTTTCTAAATATTAAACTCGCATGTATTGTTATTTCTAAACATATTATTTAGAGAGTTTCAAGTTCTTTATATAGCGCTCGTGGTCACGGGCCACAATAAAAATAATTTCCTTATTCCTTCAAGTAGCTAAGCTTCTACTCCGCCATGGGAGTTGCCTCACGCTTTGGCGCAAATCGCGCGGAACGTTGCGTCACATCGACTGGATTAGTTTTACAATAAAAAGCCAGTTTCCCTTTGCAATGTTATTATGGCGATATTCAAAGAAGTATTTACGCGGTCTGTTTCGCAATGTCTGGCAACTTATTCGTGATTGAATAAAAAAAGAAATTGGTATTTGTTTATTTTTTATTTGTCCCTTACAAACATTTGTGTTATGCCACTATTTATTTATTCTAACTGCCTCGTTGGTCTATTGGTAGCAAGTGCTGCGTTAGGACCGAGAGGTCCCCGGTTCGAGTCCGGGGTCGGCCAAAATTTGTGTGAGTTTTTCTGTAATGAAATTACTCAGCCCGGAGTTAGGAAGTTGGCGGTTGAACGCCCGTGCCTCGGAAAGCACGTTAAGCCGGTGGTCCTGCGCCCGATCTCTCATCGGTCATGTCGGATTGCCGTCTCACCGAATTATGAGAGTAAGGGAATAGAGAGTGTGCTTGTGTTTGCGCGCACACTTGTGCACTATAATATGTCCTGCGCACTTGGCTGATCTCAATTGAGATCGGCCGCCATGGCTGAAATCGGTCGGACGCCTTATTTATATATTTAAGTGATTTGCACTACACTACTCGTACTAAGGTGACATGACAGAGAACCAAAGTCATTGATATAGCTCATCGCATCAGCAAGCTGAAGTGGCAGTGGGCTGGCCACATCAGCCGTAGAACCGACAACCGCTGGGGTAGACGAGTTCTAGAGTGGATACCGCGTCTCGGCAAACGTAGTGTAGGACGCCCGCAGGCCAGGTGGTGTGACGATCCGCGCGGGACGGCTGGTAGGAGCTGGATGCGAGTGGCCGCGGAGAGAGAGAAGTGGCGTGCATTTGGGGAGGCCTATGTCCAGCAGTGGACAGAAATGGGTTGATGATGATGATGACTCGTACTGATTTTGATTATCAAACACATGTAAGTGTTAAGTTAGGCTCTATACACTGTAAGTTAGTTCTACCGACAGTTACCTCGCAATTCAACAGTTGGCCTGTGATCATGGCGCTTGCAACCGTGGCGAAATATCAGAAGCCCATTAAAACAGAAAAACATATCCCGGACATCTAATGTGTGTAATCGTGACAGTTTAAAGTTATATATTCTTAACACTGTAGGTATACATATATATAAGATCAATAAAGTATCACTTGAATATTATTATGTGCAATATACACCGTGAAATTTTAGTGGTTGTTTTCCCGCAGTAAAATGATTCTATCTTAGTAGTATGTACAATAGATTTGTGCAGTTATTTTTTGTTACAATCAATAAATGCCGATTTTACGAAAGATTTAACCGAAACTCGAAAGCACGTTCGAACCGCTTTTTATGACTTAATAGAGTGTCGAGCTTCTTCAGCTTTAAGCATCGATTTCATGCGGCAAGCAGTACCTGATTACGTTACATCTTACAAAAGAACGATAACTTCTCACGTTTTCGAGTTGGAAGATAATTATTTTGAAAACTTGAAAAAAAATTTTTTTTTTACGGAATAATTTACATGATTCGATAGTCTAGACACGCGGTAGCGTGTCAAGCCAAGGTTCAAGAAACAGAACTGGCGAGCCGCACCGTGTGTAATATTACACGAACCATTTGGAACCACTTTTGAATCCCTCATAAATCAAAAACTATTTCACATAAACGTATCAAATTTGGCTCATATATTGTGACTTGCGAGATAAATATGTGTTCTAAATTTCATAAACTTATCTCAAACAGTTATTTAGATATTAATGTCCAAAAATCCTCATTTTTATCATTGACTGACTGACAGATCAAAATTCTAACCCAGTTCCAAATGACCTAGAGAGTTGAAATTTGGTATGCAGATAGGTAATTACATGAATACAAAGGAAAAAATAAAAAACTGGCAATTTTTTAATAATTAGGTTACGTTCTATTATGAACGCTTAACATAAATACCTAATTAGTGCCTAATCACGCCTATATACCGGGGAAGGCAGAACACTAAGTATAAATTTAGGTATACTTACTTATTTACTATTAAGAGAAGGTACTTATAGTCGGTTTTCATATTTATTACTTAGGTTAGGTACCTACATAAAGTCTAGTTTTAGTTTTGAATTTGTCCTTTTCAAAGGACCCACGGCGTTACGATGATATATACTTTTCTACAAAAAGTAATGATATCCAATCAAAAACATAAATGTGAAATGAGAGCCAAGTTCAATATTGCCTTGGTTGTTGACTTCAGCGACAAAAGAAGTGAGATCTAAATGGGTGCCAAGTTCAATGGTCAACCCAGAAATTTATTTATAAGTAACACTATAACATACCTATCATATCTTCTTATAACATAAGATAATGTATGGTGGTAGCCTATGAAGGTCTGTCTTGGCTAGTTTTCATATATGAATTATAGCCGTCGCAAGTTCTAAGCCTACAAGTATTTGTCGGTTTTTATTTTATAATTCCGAAAATTTGGATTGTTGGTAGAAACTAGCAAGCGAACATAATAATACGTTGGTAGGTTTATAGAAACTAGCCAAGACAGACCTTCATAGGCTACCACCATACATTATCTTATGTTATAAGAAGATATGATAGGTATGTTATAGTGTTACTTATAAATAAATTTCTGGGTTGACCATTGAACTTGGCACCCATTTAGATCTCACTTCTTTTGTCGCTGAAGTCAACAACCAAGGCAATATTGAACTTGGCTCTCATTTCACATTTATGTTTTTGATTGGATATTACTAAAGGCAAATCGTTCTGCCACGGGAAAACAACCGCTAAAATTTCACGGTGAGTATAAGATCAATAAATTTGTATCACTTGAATATTATTATATGCCATATACAAACAAATATATTGCTGGATGGATGGTACACTAAGTAGTATCCCGGCGCTCTACATTAAGAGTCCAAGTTCCATTCCCACCTTGAACAAATATTTGCGTGATGATCATCGATGATTTTTCCAAGTATCAGTATCAGTCAATCAAACCTCACTCCACCTGATGGCAAGCGGTCGTGAGCCCACTTATGAGGTCGACGGGCACAATATAAACCATTTCTACTTTTTCACGGCAGAAAAGAACTAAGCCTCATGTTCCAAAAATTCTCGTGAGGTATAAAAAAGAATACTTTATGGGTCCTACTTTTTTTGTTCGTAAATTTTACTTTTCGTTTCATTACTTACACTAAAATTATTAGTCTTTAAGGGCCTAGATATTAGATTAAGGCGTCCGACCGATTTCAACCAAAACCAAATTTCAATCACAATTGAGATCAGCAAAGTGCGCAGGACATATTATAGTGCACAAGTGTGCGCGCAAACACAAGTGCACTCTCTATTCCCTTACTCTCATAGTTCGGTGACGGCAATCCGACATGACCGATGAGAGATCGGGCGCAGGACCACCGGCTTAACGTGCTTTCCCAGCCACGGGCGTTCAACCGCCCAACTTCCTAACTCCGGGCTGAGTAATTTAATTACAGAAAAACTCACACAAATTTTGCCCGACTCCGGACTCGAACCGGGGACCTCTCGGTCCTTACGCAGCACTTGCTACCAATAGACCAACGAAGAACTGTTGGTTATATTTTTAAGATAAGTTTAAGTGATAATTCAAATATGTGAATGTATGTAAAGGTTTAAGTTATGTAAGTATACTCTTTTTCAGCTAAGATGATCCCTGTGACACTTCATTGTGTTCTGAATCACGCATCTTACGATTGACAAACGAAAATAATTTTATTTCATTTTATTGCGGCGTCATTAGGAAAAATATCAAAATAAATATTTTTATACTTTTAAATGACAAACAGTATCGTTTAGTTTATTTTAATGTAATAGAACATTTAAAAAAAATACCTGTGCGTGCAGTTCGTATACGTAGAATGGAACGTAGTAACTCTGACTAAGTTCCATTCTACATATACGAACTGAATAGGTTTTTTTTTTTTAAAATTCTATGACTTTAAATGAAACTAAACGATACTATTTCCGTTTTAAAAGTTTAAAATTATTAATCTCATATTTTTCCTAATGAAGCCGCAATAAAATGAAATAAGTGTGCAATAAAATTATTTTCGTTTGTCAATCGTAAGATGCGTGATTCAGAACACAATGAAGTGTCACAGGGATCATCTTAGCTGAAAAAGACTATAGTAACTCGTATCTACTTACTTACCATACCCTAAGGACACGTTCTGTTGTTTAGCAATTCCTCGCTTCGTACTTTATTTTTGCAACTCGGATACTGTTAGGTCGCCCGGCGCGGCTGTGGACCAAAACTGTAACTTACAATTTTCGCGTTTAAACCTACGATCAAGAATACTCTTTGGACACGGAGTCTACCTGTTAAATTCTTAGAGATAACTAATATACACCGTGACATTTTAGTGGATGTTTTCCCGCAGTAAAATGATTCTATCTCAGAAGCACATTAGTTTTGTGCAGTTCTTTTTTATTAAAATCATTAAATGCCGGTTTTACGAAAGGTACAACCGAAACTCGAAAGCACTTTCGAACCGCTTTATTACTTAGGGCGTAGAGCTTTAAGCTAAAGAAGCTTTAAGCATCGATTTCATGCGACAAGCAGTACCTGATTACGTCACATCTTATAAACGAACGATAGCTCGAGTTGGAAAATTATTATTTTGAAAATTTGAATAAAAAATTTGCACGATTCGATAGTATTACTAAAGGCAAATCGTTCTGCCACGGGAAAACATATATGTAGAGCCCAACTTTTGACTCTATATACCTAACACTCTAACTTTACTATTGACTAGCTCGGTGGAACAGTGGTTAGTGACCCTGGCTACTGGTTCCAAGAGTCGTGGGTTCGATACCCACTTAAGACCAATATTTGTGTGAAGAACATCGGTGTTTGTTCCGTGTCTAGGTGTAATTATGTATTTATACATATGTATATATGTATATCAGTCTCTGACGCCCAAACTGACTGAGTGGAACAGTGGTTAGTGACCCAGGTTCATTACTTACAGTTCCAAGAGTCGTGGGTTCGATTCCCACTCGGGACAAATATTTGTGTGACGAACATCGGTGCTTGTTCCGTGTCTGGGTATGTGTTAAGTATATTTCTGTATCCACTGTTGATTCTGATACTTATCTGTAACACAAGTGCTAAAGCTACTTACCACGGGATCAGATCAATGTATGTGATGTTGTGTAATATTTATTTATAGTGAATGTACTAGTGAAAATGTAATTAATATGTGTTGTTGGTGGGCCTTCTTAATAAAATAAAATAAATAAATTGAAAATGTGTAAAAAACGGCGGGAAACGCGGACGAAGACAGACTAAGTAAGGGATAGATAGTAGATAGTTAAAAAATTAAAGGGCCATGTTATGTAAATTCCGTCGCTACACTGCACTCCGCCGCTCCATTTCTACATTCACGATCGAACCGCTGCCTTTCTTCGGGTTTCTATCAAACATCTTTCGATCGGACTCTACCAACGTAACTAGACCTCTCATATCTCATTATAATCGCCGTTTCCATTCGCCATAGCAATGGCTGTGAGCGTGCCTGGCTCAACGTAAACTGGTCACGAGTTGTGTGTTTCTTATTTTAGTCTTTTTGTGGTTTAGCCGATGTTAGTGGCACAGAAAATTGGTCCAACTGCGAATTGGCCTTCTTAAAAGCAAATAGACTCATAGGCAAATGCTGAGAATGTCTACAATAAATGTTATGTGATTGCAAATAAATATATGACCTTCCATGTCCATGACCAAATAGGTCAAATTTTGAAGAAGGGTCAAGTCAAAATTACCCGTAATCGACGAGCATGCATGGATGTGAAAGAAGCGGAAGTGGTGTACCAGGACCGTAGCACATGGCAGGAAGTGATGTCTGCCTACCCCTCTGGGAAAAAGGCGTGATTTTATGTATGTATGAAATGAAACTATATATATTTATTTACTTATTTGTATTACCGCCGGAATACCAGCGCTGCAGCGGCTCTCGGGCTGATGTGGCACATGCTGAGGCCTGTACCTACTTGGTTGACCACTTCTTAAAGTCCTTGTCTATGCTTGATATTTCTTTGTTTGAGTCGAGTTTTAGTGTAATGTGTATCTACGTATCATTGTAACTTTTGTCTATGTTGTGCATTGTCAAAAAAAAACAATTGCACTCTCTATTCCCTTACCTACTATAATTCGGCTAGACGGCAATCCGACACGACCGATGAGAGATCGGGCGCAGGACCACCGGCTTAACGTGCCACGGGCGTTCAACCGCATACCAATAGGTAATCAATATAGTCCTAAAATGTAAATAACCTGTAATCGACAAGCATGCATGAAGAGATTGATGGGTGTGAAAGAAGAGAAAGTGGTGTGCCAGGATCGTAGCACATGGCAGGAAGTGATCTCTGTATCTGTGATGGATGTAGGTTTGTATGTAAATAGCTGGAATGTGTGTGCAGAAGCAAATTTAATGTAATGTATCGCGAAAGTTGTAGATCTTATATATCCGTAACACTAGTGCGTAACTAAATAAATAAACATTACACAACATCACATACATTGATCTGATCCCGTGGTAAGTAGCTTAAGCACTTGTGTTACGGAAATCAGGATCAAAAGTGGATACACAAATAAACTTAAATATATTTAATAACACACCCAGACACGGAACAAACACCGATGTACGTCACACAAATATTTGTCCCGAGTGGGAATGGAACCCACGACTCTTGGAACCGTAGGTTATGAACCTGAGTCACTAACCACTGTTCCACCGAGCCAGTCTACTAGAGATTAGGTGTGAGTTCCCTTCGCCCTCGGGAACCCTCTGATTCGGGAATAATACTCATAACTATTTCAGAGCCGAATACAGTGGAATAGGTTTCGCGGCACTACAGATAACATTATTACTATTGTTATAAGGCGTCCGACCGATTTCAGCCATGGCGGCCGATCTCAATTGAGATCAGCCAAGTGCGCAGGACATATTATAGTGCACAAGTGTGCGCGCAAACACAAGTGCACTCTCTATTCCCTTACTCTCATAATTCGGTGAGACGGCAATCCGACATGACCGATGAGAGATCGGGCGCAGGACTACCGGCTTAACGTGTTTTCCGAGGCACGGGCGTTCAACCGCCAACTTCCTAACTCCGGGCTGAGTAATTTCATTACAGAAAAACTCACACGAATTTTGCCCGACCCCGGATTCGAACCGGGGACCTCTCGGTCCTTACGCAGCGCTTGCTACCAATGGACCAACGAGGCAGTCACTACAGATAACATTATTTTCAAATTCAAATTTTTTTTTTTTTTCAAATTCAAATCATTTATTGCTTATCATGATGGGTTACAGGTGGTAAAATTAGATTTAAGTACATCATGGTGCCCCTTTAGGCGTAGCAATTTGAGTTACATTTTATTATAACTAATTATTACATAAAAAATATTATTATATATGTATTTTTATAGTGAATAACCAACAAATTCTTACATTAATTATCATACAATATTAAATATCTATATTATTACTATTGTACATAGGTAAGATACATACATAACGACTACCTCGTTTGTCTATTGGTAGCAAGTGCTGCGTAGGACGGAGAGGTACCCGGTTCGAGTCCGGGGCCGGGCAAAATTTTTGTGAGATTTTCTGTTCAGAAATAACTTTGCCTAGAGTCAGGAAATTGGCGGTTATCGTGACTCGGAAAGCACGTTAAGCCGGTGGTCCTGAGCCCGATCTCTCATCGGTCATGTCGGCTGTCTCGCGTCTATGAGGGTAAGGGAACAGAGTGCACTTGTATTTGCGCGCACACTTGTGCACTATAATATGTCTTGCGCAGCTGGCTAATCTCCATTGAGATCGGCCGCCATGGCCGAAACCGGTCGGAAGCCTTACAAACAATGTTATACATACATAACGAAGACAGCCCCTAATCCATAACTCACTAGTACATAACGGAAACTATACACTATCTCTTTCTTAACATATGTTTTCGGGGTTCCATACCCAATGGGTGAAAACGAGATGTTATTATTAAGACTTGGCTGCCCGTCCGTCCGTCTGTATGTCACTATGTATCTCTAGAACGGTGACAACAACAATACAGTAGCGCTACCACGAGTTTAAAAGTTACGGGCTCGATATCGCCTACGTAAATATTTCTATGAATAACTTGTACAGCGCCCCTGGCGGTTACGCTAAGAACTAAAATCGGTCGTATGAAAAAAACAACTCGATAGGTTTTTAACGTACGTAAGTTTTCGATAGCCAACTCATGGTACCTATGGCTACAGTTGAATTTTTCACGGATGAAGTATTTCTATTTCTATAACAGCAAATAACTATACTGGACGGTTTTTTTTATAATCGACGTTCAGGTAATCTCACCTGGTCGTAAGCCGTGAGGTCTACTTATGAGGTCGACAGACACAATAGAACCTGTGAATTTCTGAATCTAAACGTTAGAAAGATTGATGGTTTAATTATAAATCAGTCAAGAAAAAAATAAGTCTATGTGCTCCATAAATCTCGTTTTTAGGAACATTTTACACAATTGTTTTTTCGTAATATCTTAAGACGTTTCAAACAAGGAAATTGCCATTGTAATTATTTTGTTTAGGTGCCTAAGTAAGTACAACGGTTTTAAGAAAGAAGAAAGAAAGAAAATCTTTTATTGACCACGACTTGAGGTAACAATGATACATAGATACATACATAAAAGTAATTGTATTTCAAATTTTAAGTGTTTGCATTAATAATAACAGTAGTTGCTGGCAAATTAGAAAACTAAAAATGTGCAGGATATTTACCATGTTGTTTTGTTTTTAATGAGATCCGATATTTCGGCACTGTTGCAAGCGCCTTGATCACGGGTGAACAACTGGTAAATATCCCGGACATTTCCAGTTTTCTAATGTAACCATGACAGTTTAAAATTTAATACTGGAAAATAGTGACATTCACAGTAAAATTTTACATTAATATAAAAAACATAGGGTGACTATTGGTTCGCGAATAATTAGGACATTTCAGGACCGTCGGAAGCAATACCGGAAGTCAAATGTCTGTCAAAGGAATTGTTTCTTGAGTGCCTTATTTTGTTTTAAATGGCCGCTGCCAGGCGTATGTCAGTAATTGACCATAATGATAGGTGAATAAAAAAAATCAAGGTTATGTTTTTTCTCTACAATCAATCTTTTTTATTGTAGCTACACGTTGGATACAAAACGTGTTTCTTCTTTTGATTTGTAGGGTCTTGAAAATTATATTGGTCGATCTATGTTCTTATTAATACGTTAATAATAAGTGTTATTCTAATAGATTGATATGAAATATCAGCGCTGTTATATCACTTTACGTTTTGCTTGAGTTTTGTTTCCTAAGAAGATGGCTATAATTTTCTTATTTTGATATAAAAATGGTTTAAAATGTAAAAAAATATATTAAAATTTTTTAATTTCTTATTTAAAAGTTGTGCATTTGACTTTTTTTCTTATGCTTGTGAAGTGGAAAAGCAGATTTACATAGACGATAATAATAAAGATGTTCAGTGACTTTTATTATGTTTAGATATGTTAAACGTATTTTAAATCCGCTAGAGTGAGACTTACGTACTATTTCGCAATTTTAAAGATAAAACGAAGCCGTTACCGAATTAATGAATACATAAGTTGTCTATAAATTAAACCCTGATCTGTGGAACACATTCCTTTGTGTCGTAGGTTAGTGCCGCCACACGTAGATATTGGCGTAAATTAAATTAAAAGTGTACAAGAATCGAACGCGACAAAGGAGGCCTATTAAAATATAACAAGTGAATATGAGCCAGTGCTGAACCGCGGGCGAAGCCCTACGAGGGGTGCGAGTGGTGCTGGCCTAATACCCTCCACACAAAACCAGCTGGCGAACGTGCTGCCTCTCTCTCTGGCGGTACAGGTTAGAGAGGGACGGAAGACGCGCGTCGCCTCGCCTGACGTCACAGGGACGGGGCGGGCGGGGCGCGCCGGCAGTCTCCGGCCGACCGCCGCACCGCGCGCACGGCAACGATGAACCGTCGGTGAAATAACCAATCGCGCTATAATGTTGTTCGAGAGTCCCAATGCTAAACTGTTTCCGGCCTTCAACATCCCGCCTCCCGTGCGCCTAAGGTGAGCCCGGTGCAGTGATAGTGAAGCCGCCACGCCGCGGCGAGAAACGTCGATACAAGATCGCACGGCTTTTTTGTTCCGTTTATGAAGCAAAAACGACGCTCGAAAGGATTCGCTGTCCACAACACGCGTAACCTTTTCGCTAAACAATCGATAAAGACAGACGATGAACGTTTTGTTTGTCGATTCGGCTTAATGCGACCCGCGACGCACGGACGCATCTCTCCGAGTCGTGAGATAGTCAATTCGCCTCGATCACGACCGTTTAAACTCGAGATTGACTCGAAATGCAGCGTAAATCCAAAACTGGTGTAAGGGACACGTTTAGCCGCATCAAAACATGACAGAGAGGGATGACATACGCTTCGGCTACCGCGTACATTCCCTGTACACAATTTCCTAGTAAAATCACAAATTGGTGACAACTCAACCCGATTGGGTGCTGGAATAGCGCGATCTGTGCGAAATTCGCTAAAAATCTACGCATTTTGCAATATAACGTCCTCTTCTATCGTTAAGTTTTGGTTTACATCTTTACATGCCTTTTTATACCGTTCGTGACATTGTCATGCTTCGAAAACCAAACAAATTGCCCAGTCTGTTGTACCAAGCCTGTGTTTTTGTCGTGCGTGCAATTAATAGCTAGCAACACCAATAAGTTTTATTAAAAGATACAACTACAGTGAAATATATCATACAAAACAAAAGATCCTAGGTGAAATTATATATCTTTAGTGTCTGTATCTGTTTATTTCTGAATTTAAACGTTCTTATTGATCAAAACGCTATATTTTGGTAGCCATCACAAGTGTGCAAGCTAGGAATCGGAAAAATGTGACGTTTCGTTCTAAAATTCGTGAAAAAATTAGTGAAAATTGTCTATGGAACGTTGTGATTGATTGAAGCAAGTTCGCAGAACGCATGTCAGCGTCAACACGGCTTCCTGTTGCTTATAGGATATGGATATTCTTGTTTCGTCGGTGGATCCAGCGGGATGCTTTGTTCTTGTAATCCAAATGGAAAGTAAACGTGGTGGCGCGTGAAACGGCTCATTTATAGGTAATAACAAACCATAGATAAAAAAAACAATCAGTAAAGGGCAACGGTCTTAAGATTACAATGGACCCGCATCATGCAAGTATAAAAAGTTTTTGCCATAGACAAAAAGCAATATTAACAATTAGTTATGGAAGAAAGTAAAAATAGAAGAAGCAAGTAGAAACAATAAAATCAGTCAATTGAAACTAACCTCGCTGATGAGCCTATTGATATATTTCTTAGTATGAAAGTGCGTAGAGTTTGAAATGATAAATAATATACCTATATTAAAAAAAACTGCTAGCTTTTGGATAGAAAGCGGTGGACATGTTTGGAGTATACCTTTGCCCAGCTGTGAGATAAAAAAGATTAATTGAAAAAATATATAGGTACCTATTTACTTTGTGAACAGTGTAAAATATATAATTTTAAGCCATGGAGAAAAATAGAGAGAATATGTAAAGATCACAATTTTATTAGAGTTATTTATATTTTATCCTAGATTTATTCAAAACTCCAGTCAAAGAAGTAAAAAGATTCTGTACCAAAATGCTCAATCAAGTCAGTTGATTTACAAATTGATTTCACAACAATAACTATTCTTATAGGGTCGCTGTGTGTTATGTGTGTGTCCCCACAAATGCCTTTCAAAATCGCGAGGGTGACCCATTTCATGTCCAATGGGGACAGCTAAATAATAATAAACATTTTACTAAGTCAAAAAATCTTCTGTATTTATATAGGGTCAACTTGTGAAGTCAAGAAAGGTGTAACAAAACTATGTTATATTTCTTAGTTTCTAAATACTGTAATAACTCGGTTGCTCTTCCACGTGAAAACTACGTAACAGATTTGAATAATATCTAGGTATATAATAATATGCAGGTAGATTTGAGCCCGAGTAAGGATAGATGCTATTTTTTAACTGACAGCGCTGTTAAAGAGTAATGTTTTAAGTGATAAACGACTTTATTGATATCCCTAAAACAAATGCTTAAGCTACTTACAAATCTGTATTGTGTAAAATTTACTTATCACTACATAGTATATAACAAAGTCGCTTTCTCTATCCATATATCGGTTTAGAATCACATTATACACGCGAATTTAATGCGTAAAATTAATATATAGTATAAAGCAGAGTCGCTTCCCGCGTCTATCTGTATGTATGTATGCTTTAATCTTTAGAATTTGATGTTTTTTTTATATATAGAGACATTCAAGAGGAAGGTTTTTATGTAAAATTCACCCGCAGCAACGCGAAGGCGGGTCACTAGTTTAATATTTATTTTCTAACTCGATTATGATAAGTAGCTATAGCTTATACGCACGTATGCGCCCTAATACTGATACATTTATTAATGAGACTACCAAAAGTGGTCTTACAAGAGAGATAGGCGTCTCCTTATTCGTATAGGCGCTTGTTTTAGATAATATCATCGTCAAATATAGACCGGAAGTGTTACCAGACACACTGCTCTCTTTCTTCTTAATATACGGTGAGAGAGACAGAATCACTTCATGAATAATGGCTGACTCGTTCGAAAACATTCGAAGTAAACAGTTTGAGATAAGACAAGCATAATTACAAGTGAGTATGGGTGGTGGACCACCATGCTTTTGAGAATGGTAGGATAACATAAGAAAAATGAATAATATGCACGATATACATATTTCTAATGCACTGTGTTCCTTTTGATGTCCCATAACTTCAAGGGTATATTCTATACACAAATAATATTTTTTATGTCTCAGAAACATTGGGCCTAAAATGCACAGTTTCGAAGATATCACAATTTTTTTATATGCTCTAAAATTGTCACCATTACTAGAAGTCTTTATTGCGTTGTTATTTTTGTTACTTAGATCATACATAAATTAAGGTAATAAACCATGTGTAACCATGACAGTTTATGTGGTACATTAATGAAAAAAAGATTTTTTTTTTTATTAACTCTATTATTTGAATCTGTTCCTTCTGGTCTTTCTTGCCCATTTTCATTTCTGCGAAGTTAATAAAACCAAGTTACTAATTTTTGCATCTTAAGTTAGAATAGCTTCTACTTACTACTTACACCAACATAAAGATTAAATTACATAAAAACTGGATACTTTTATCGTCAAAAATACTTTTTAAAACAGAAAGAATCGAAAGTTATTGAATTGAAATGACAGTTCTGTTTTCCCTTTTCTCATTTAAACCTTATCATAAAAAATTTAATGGACACATACTAACACACACTATTGTATTAGCAGCTTAATTTTTATTTTGTTTATTTATTTATTTATTGGATTATCAACTTAATACTATATGTTGTAAAAACACGTGTAGCTTTAGCCTGAGTTATCTATCGAAAACTTAGATACGTTAAAAACCTATCGAATTGTTTTTTTTCATACTACCGATTTTATTTCTTAGCGTTACCGCTAGGGGAGCATATTTACATACCTAGGCGATATCGAATCTGTCACTTTTAAACTCATGGTAGCGCTACTGGACCCCAAAAAGGCTTGCGGTCAAATGTCCGGTAATGCTATAGTGGTTTCCGTCATGGTTATCCTACACCGCTCTATGGCATTAATGTGTCCGAGCCGGTCTACCCACTCATCCTGCCTGATCCTTCTGACTCGTTTGACTCGATGCACATACGGGTATTTGAATCTAAAAGCTGGCAAAAAAATATATTTTGGCTCGAAATGGGCCTATATGTGTCCATTATACAAATTTAATAATTGATAAGTTTTAAGGTTGAATGCAACTTTACACATATCAGTGCTCATGACTGTACTACTATTCTTTCTGATATCAGCTATAGCTTCTAACTTCAGAATCAAAACAATGTAGGTATGATATGTTGTGTGATGTTTTTGTACTCCATTTGAACCTACGTATATACTATCATGTAATCTCATTGGCGTGCGGAGTTCATGGAATTGAAAGCTCCTTAAGCTGGTGCAAGCTAAGAATATAACAGGGTTAGGTGGAAAATGTATCCATTTTAGTTTATACGGAAAAGCGTCGATGGCCGAGTGGTTAAGGTCGTTGCTTGCGAGAGGTAGCCAGTTCAAACCCCGCCATATATCACTGTGTTTTTCAAATTCGAAATTCGTACGATTATTCTACACTGTAACGGTGAAGGAAAACATCGTGAGGAAAAGCACCTACGAAGAAATTTGTGGTTGTGTAGTCATCCAACCCGCTTTGGCCAGTATGGTTGACTAAGGCCTTATCGCCCTAGTTTAAGGTAGGCCCGTGCCCTAGCAGTGGGGACGTATATGGACTGATGATGATGATGAGTATTGGACGTAAACAGCCACATATGAAGTCGACAGGCACAATAGACCCTATTGATACTTGAAGATATGGTCCTGACTTTCCTCCTAAGGTCCAGTGCCTACCCTAAAACCCTAATTACCCTTCCGTAAACAATAGGAGTAGTTTGTGTAGTGTGTCGTGGTCCTAATAGCGTCGTGCTCCGATCGCTTGTCACGCGCCTGCGCAAGAGTCCGGAACACTTGATACATACTTACATATGTATATTATATACTGTATATAAAGATCTATTTATACTGGAGTGCTACTAAGATGTATGATTCCAATTGAGCTTTGGTTATATCAACGCAGAACTGGCGTAGCTAATTGTACGTAGAGTATAGGTAGAGGAGACTGTCCTTATGGGTGAGAGCCATCCGCTCCCCCGCAAGACCGGTGATGATGACGACGCTACTCCAAGCCATAATCGTATGTCAGTTAGAATAAAAAAAAACTACTAAGACATATTCGCAAGTCTGTCTGACACGTTAATATTCAGCACACCGTCACTATTCGTTAACGAAGACATTTTTAAGTGACACGCGGAGTATTTAGTAATAAGTCAATGCGACATTATGATGATTAATATCGGAGAGTTGTGGCTTGACTCATAAATCGCTCGCTATGCCAACGAAATTATTAGTTTGAGTGATGCTAATTACTTGGACAAAATGAGGTGTGTTTAGGCCTCAGAGATAATCTTGTAAACTTAGATGAATCGCTTCTTTAAATAAATAAACATTTAATAAATAAATATCTGGGACATTTCCACACACGGTCATCTGACCCCAAACTAAGCAGAGCTTGTTCTATGTGCGTCAGAGACTAATAAACATACATATATATTTTTAAATACATACTTAAATACATAATCACACCCAGACACGGAACAAACACCGATGTTCATCACACAAATATTTGTCCCGAGTGGGAATCGAACCCACGACTCTTGGAATCGCCAGCCAGGATCACTAACCACTGTTCCACCGAGACAGTCAAAAAAATAAATATTTGGGAAATTACACTCGGCCATCTTACCCCAAACTAACTAACTAGGGGTGAGATGCCCGTCTGATGTACTATGGGCGTCAGAGCCTACATATACAGACATTTCATAAAATATACATCTATACCCAAACATGGAAAAAAACAAAAAATACGCAAAATTACATACATTGATATGATTCCGTGGTAAGTAGCTTAGCACATTTATTACCAACTAGCTTTCCGCCCGCGACTTCGTCCGCGTAGAGACGTTTAACGGGTAAAAGATTACTTCTTTATAGCGCAGTCGGTTAAAAATCCTAAAGGCCTATATCCTTTCCTAGGCTCTGCACTATATCTGTACCAAATTTCGTTTAAATCGGTTCAGTACTCTAAGCGTGAAAGCGTAACAGACAGACAGACAGACAGAGTTACTTTCGCATTTATAATATTAGTAAGGATATCAGTAACAGCAGTTATATGTATTATTATGTAGTGTAAATATTAGTCATTATGGGTCTACACGCGATTTTAGGAGTAGCAAATACATAGCTACTTTCTGCCCGACGTTTCGACTGGGTTATACCAATCATGGTCGCGAGTGAACATCATTAAAAACATAAGTATTATGTAGAGTGACTAGCAAAATAATACACGGGAGAAACACAGGTGTTCAATATTTGTCTCGAGAGGGAACCCACGACTTTTTGCGTAAGAGACAGGGCACTATCCAGTGCGCCAACAGACCGGTCAAGTGATTGTCAATATTGAAACCGCAATTGGCATTCCTTTACCACATAGTAATCAAATAGAGTGGCCTAAGTTGACATAGTGACTGAAAATATATGAAACTAGCTTCTCTTCCCTGAAACTCTTGACTGTGTTTATTTTTGTAAAATTATCTATAAAAAACATATTGTCTGAACCATGTGTGTATTCTATGTTGGAGATTCTAATAAATAAATAAATAAATAAATAGCCTACATCATTACTTCCTTAGCGCATTCGGTTAAAAAGTATAATTTCTTACCCCTATCTCGCCAGATTAGAGAATCTAAGTACCCAATTTCAATTAAATGTTTGGATCTCACTACCGCTTACCATCAAGTGGAGTGAGGTCATCTTGTTAGCCTACTATAAAAAACAATCGGTTCAGGAGTTTTAGTTTGAAAGGTCAATAAGCAGGCAGACGTCGTAACATTCTATCAACGTATGTATATTGAGTGCAGTTGACCTAACAATTGCAACCCTCAAAATGTTTCTCTACATTTCGTTTGAAGGATTCCAAACGAAAAAAAAGAATCGTCCAGCTTTTTGTCGACAGACAAGTAAAACATAGCGAACGAAGCCGCAAGCTAAAACTTTAGCGAACAAAAATACTAAAACTAAACTGCATATGGCTTGGTTACCTCGCCCAACTAAAAGTTTAAGCTGTTACAGTTATTTTAAATACGTTGCGCCGTTCGTATTGCAGTTCCGTTCAATATTCTTGCTCGTTGTTGGTGGCGGTGCAGTGTAATGTATTCCAGCGACGAAATTAATAAGAATATCACTTAATACATTGACTGGCTGGGTGGGACAGTGGCTAGTAACTTTGGCTGGTTCAAAACGGCGTGGGTTCGAGTCAAATATTATCAAATAATATCACTCGGCGGGACAAATATTTGTCTGATGAACATCGGTGTTTGTTCCGTGTCTGGGTGTGAATGTATGTTTAAGTATGTATTTAAAAATACCTATGTATGTATGTATGTTAGTTTCCGACGCCCCTCTGTCTAGTTTAGGGTCAGATGACCGTGTGTGGAAGTTATTCCATGGAATATATCCCAGATATTTATTTGATCTTATTTAGGACTGAGTTGCTCAAGAACGTTTTTTATTCAAACATTTTAATAGTAGGGTATAAAGCCGAACATTGAGAACAGCTAATTGCGCAGAACATATTATACATATAGACGGCTTCCCCCAAAAACAAATCAAAACATACATTCGTAAATCGTTTGTTTATGTACGGAGTTGTGTCACTGTGCTGTGTCGCGGCGCGTGCGTCACGATCGCACGATATTGCATAACGTTGCAGCTGTGGACCTTAATCAGTTCTCAGTGAATGCATTTTTAAATGCACTTATAAAAAAGTTATATATATTCAAGCGTTAGTTGCCGAATTGCCAATTGACTGTGTTTCATTTAGCATGTGACTTCATATGGTATTAGCAAGATAAGTATATTTTATAGAGTCATATAAGTAAATCTGAAATTCTGCATCCGGGTTTATTGGTAGCAAGCGCTGCTAAGGGAAAAAGGGTTGTTGTGAGTTTTTTGTAATTTAATTACTCTATCCGGAGTTAGGAAGTAGGCGGTTGAACGCCTGTGCCTCAGAATGCACCTTAAGCCGGTGGTCCTGCGCCCAATCTCTCATCGGTCATGTTGGATTGCCGTCTCACCGAATTATGAGAGAAAGGGTATAGAGAGTGCACTTGTGCTTGCCTGCACACTTGTGCAATAATATACCCTGCCCACTGAGCTGATCTCAATTGAGATCATAGCTGAAATCTGACGGACGCCTTATAAATAAATAAGTCAAAGACAAAGTATTTATTGCCAACTAAGTGTGAGGTATTTACAAAGATCGTATTGTATTTTTATAGAGCTTATGTACTTATTAGAAAACTGTAACTGTCCGGGATATTTTCCATGTTAGCTCCCGATATTTCGGCACTGTTGCAAGCGCCATGATCACGAGTGAACTGTAGGACTGCGAGAACGACGGTAGGTCTAACGGCAGACATATCGGTCTACCCTCTTTCTTATATACTTAGTTGCCCTTGTCAGGCACTGCAATATTTCTGACATTTCCACACACGGTCACCTGACCCCAAACTAAGCAGAGCTTGTACATAGTTATAGTTAGATTATAGTTATTCACCTCGAGAGAAAAAAGTGGAACCCTTGTAAGTTCCTTTTTTTCGTCGTCCCTATGTCCACCAAGACCCTTTTTTTCAAGAATCGTTCTCCAATTTTCGACACTCAAGTAAGGGAATCAAAAACCTAACCTTCAGGGAACTTCCCGTCAAGTCTTAAGCTGTTAATTGGTACGAAGCAACGCTTGGCACAGATAAAGAAAAATTAAAAATCTGCTTAGAATGAACAAAAAGAAAATTAATCAATACCTATATCCGTCTGGGTGTCGTTGGAAACAACAATGTCTGAAAAATGGAGACGTATTTTCAATTCCTGGAAAGTATAATCCCTTAGAAATAGAACCCATATTTGTTTTAGTCAATATTCCAAGAATATGAGATGAAAATCGTTACTCTCGATCAACCTATGAAGGTCGTCTCGCCTAGTCTGAGTTGGTTTGATTTTGTTACAATACCGGATATTGATTAAGGCATTATTAGTTTATATTATCATAATACTAGCTTTTTACGCGTCTTCGTCCACGTGGAGTCATCATCATCATCATCAGTCTATACGTTCCCACTGCTGGGGCACGGGCCTACCCTAAACTAGTGCGATAAGGTTAGCCAAGTGCGGGTTGGTCGACTCCACAACCTTAGAATTTCTTCGTAGGCACACCTACGGTTACGGGCTACGGGTACGGGTCGTGTGGTGCTGTGCACCATTAAGCGTAACAGACAGACACAGATAGATATACTTTCGTATTTATAATATTGCCAAGAACTTTATATTATGCTCCATAGATACATGTAATTTTAAAAACGCAGTCAGTTAAAAAGATCATGTTAAATTTCGTCTAAATCATTCTGTTCACAGTCAAAAAAGTGAACATTAAAATTGTGTATACGTACGTGATATGAATTTTAAACATAACATTGTTATAAACGCTTAAAATTTTTACAAAACGATATACACCGTGAAATTTTAGTGGTTGTTTTCCCGTGGCAGAACGACTTGCCTTTAGTAATACTATCGAATCATGCAAATTATTCCGCGAAAAAAAAAAATTTTTTTTTTCGATTTTTCAGAATAATAATTTTCCAACTCGAAAACGAGAGAAGCTATCGTTGTTTTTGAAGATGTGACGTATTCAGGTACTGCTTGCCGCATGAAATCGATGCTTAAAGCTAAAGAAGCTCTTCACCCTAAGTCATAAAGCGGTTCGAACGTGTTTTCGAGTTACGGTTAAACCTTTCGTAAAACCGGCATTTTTTGATTTTACCAAAAAAGAACTGCACACATCTTTTGTACTACTAAGATAGAATCATTTTAATGCGGGAAAACAACCACTAAAATTTCACGGTGTATATCACAAACAGTGAATTTTTAAAAAAATATTTATCCTTTTGTCACCGGAATCCGTCCAACGACACAAACAACAATTTTAATGATTGAAACAATGCATTCCAGAGTAAAAGCGCGCGTAATTATAAAAGTATCTCGCTTGACATCCACTTCCGGGCGGGCCGGAAGTGTCCGGGATGTCCGCGGTTGTCCGGTCGCGTGGTCGCCCTACTTAAAATCATAACGGTTTTAAAAGTAAATACGCTTAAGACAAAAAAAATAATAAGTTTCGATTGGGGATGACCGTGTGTGTAAAATACCTAGATATTATATTATATTACAAAATAAATAAGGTTTACATAATACGGTGTATATATTATATGCAAATTAAGCAAAATTAAGTTAACAAACAACACGTAATTGAAATGATACAAATATTACCATGTTTTTTAATAAAAACAAGAGGCAGATATATGTTATGACCGCGGGATAAGTGAGACAAAAATCTGTCCCAATTAGGGTACCTTGTGGTACAGCTATCTTTTTCATTTGCATGCTATTTCGCATCTTATGTTTCATATTTCCGTAAAGTGTCAAAAGTACGTTAGGTAAAGTAGTCTTACTCGTATCTCTTTGTTAATCTCTATCTATCTCTTAAAAATTGTCAATGGTAGGGAACCCTCGGTGTGCAAGCCCAACTCGTACTTGGCCGTATTTTGTATCCTTATCGTATGGTTGATGAACAACCTGGTGTCAGAGTTTTTAAACCGCCCGTAGCCCTCTGACATGGCTTCACACACCGTTGAAAAATCTCTCAGGTGTGCTGGTTTCCTCACGATGTTTTCCTTCACCGTTAAAGCGTCGAATGATGGTACATATGAATTTCAAATTTGAAAAACACATTGGTACCTGGCGGGGTTTGTACTGGCGACCTCTCGCATGGCAAGCAACGACCTTAACCACTCGGCCATCGACGCTTTTTATTATTGTGATGGATAGGTTCAATGCAATCCAAGGTCGTTCGCTCAGTCGGTGCGCAGCGCACATTTTCATTCGGTCACTGTGAATTGGTCGTTTAGAAAGTGCAGCAGAAAACTACGTCCGCTAGAAATGGCGGACCATTAATATCGATGGCTATAATTTCTTTTAAATCGCGTCTGTAGTATTGTCGTACTTTAGAAGTGAGAGCCATCCGCTCCCCCACAAGTCCTGTGATGATGTCGAGACTACTCCAAGCCATCAACATATGTTAAAAAGATATAGGGCACAGGACCACCGGCTTTCCGAGACACGGGCGTGCATCGGCCAACTTCCTGACTCAGGGCTGAGTAATTTCTTACAGAAAATCTGACATAAATTTTGCCCGACCCCGGACTGGAACCGGTGACCTCTCGGTCCTAACGCAGCATTTGCTACTAATAGACCAACCAGGAAGTCAAATGATAGGATGTCTGGGATATTTACCATGACGTTCTGTTTTCATACATACATAAAATCACGCCTTTTCCTGTTTTCCGTTTTCATGAACTCTCGATATTTCGGCACTATTCGTTTCATTTCAAAATTCATTAAATTCGGTTCAGTAGCTTTGGCATTCGCTACAGGCAGACTGACAAAGTCACTTTTGAACTAATAATAATAAATTTATACGGTTTCTTCAATAAGATAATCAAAATTTATGTAACTGAACTAACTAACTCTGCCTACCCCACTAGGAAAAAGGCGTGATTTTATGTATGTATGTAACTGAATAAATACATTTCATTTTTTCATGTTTCTTTCAAATTTATAACCTACAACTAAGTTGTTCGTCTTCCAAACAAACTAACATACAAATAAATAAATAAGTAAATAGGTACAGACATAGATAATAGGCGACACGACTAAAAAAATATAATTAGTCCGTTATTTAGATTATTTAAAAATATTGTACTCGTATTTTTTATTTTCTTTTACAAACAAGAAATTATGAAGATATAGTGCTTAGAAGTTTCGTATGACGTAACGTTTACGCACAATTTTTGCGTAACTGTGACGTCACAAGCCCTCACTCCAGAAATTTGATAAGCTATAATTTTGTCATTTTTCAATCAATTGAAAAACAAAAAAATACGTGTCCCATATTTTTGTATAAACTAACTTACGGACTAAATAGAATAATAAGATTTTGACCCAGTCGTGACGCCTATTCGCCTTTCCCACGTAGTTTATCGATAGGTCTCTATCGATTCTACCCCGCGTCTAGCGTCGCGTCCGATCGATACAGAAATTGCTATGAAATAGTGAAAGCATACCGCTGCGCCGGCACACTCTTCGCACCAATCAGGTTGAAACAGTATATTCTGAGAACTACTGAATAAATAAATAAAATAAATAAAAATAAATAAAATTTTGGGACATTCCCACACATGACTCACAAAAAGCACAGCTTGTAAGTAATATGGGCGTCAGAGACTAATACATACATAGATATTTTTAAAACATATTCATACCCAGACACGAAATGTTCATCACATGAATTGTACTTGTGGGAATCGGTGATTCTTTCTT
Organism: Maruca vitrata; assembly: GCA_039566165.1. Taxonomy (NCBI): domain Eukaryota; kingdom Metazoa; phylum Arthropoda; class Insecta; order Lepidoptera; family Crambidae; genus Maruca; species Maruca vitrata. Next base: position 3,961,696 of record CM076942.1, on the reverse strand, counting down.
CCGTGTTTGCCTCCTAACAGGCATTTTTAATTTTTCTTAGCTTTTTTGATTTCAATTATTCAATTGTAACTGAATGACTGAACGGATTAGGTAAATGATAGTAAATACATATGTATATTATTTTTGTGGTTATGTTCCTATTTAAATCACATTTGAAGCAAATAAAGATTAGTCCCCGTTCAGGCTGGGCCATGAATTCGATTTTTTTCGTGCGTAGCTAATAGGTACTAAGTTACTTTGAAACAATATTGTTTTTAATTATGTACATATTACTAACTTAGCTACCTGCATAATTCTAATTCTTATACAACTGAAAACTTGCACACTTATTGAACTTACCAGCGAGTCGCAGACTGGGTGTCGGATTGCGAGACGTTGCCGCTCTTCGCCAACAAACGGGGCGGCAACGTCGCATGCGCGTGCGCAGCCCTCTGACTCCACTTATGGGACCGGCTTTGTCAGCTATGGTTTTGTAAGAGGGTGGTAGAGTATGGTGGATCGATAAATGTTGGTGGCTATGACTTGTTGTTTAAGCCAGAATCTATACTTAGGTAGGATTTTTTGTCTTTTTCCCAAACGTGGAATAACTGAAATTGATGTGTCTGTTTGTAACATTAAAATATTAAATAAAGGCTTTTCACTGAATGCTGTCTGCCTGTCGGTTTGTTCTCGCTAATCTCCGAAACGGCTGGACCAATTTCTACGGGACTTTCAATAAATAACTAATTTTGCAAGTTAAATTATAGGCTATTTTATTAAATAATTGCTGCCGAAAGTTACTATTCAACGCGGACGAAGTCACAGGCGGCCGTTACTTATAAATAAATATTAGACCCAACATCACATACATTGATCTGATCCAGTGGTAAAAAGCTTAAGCATTTGTGTTACGGATATCAGCATCAACAGTGGATACACAAATATACTTATATAAATTTAATAACACACCCAGACACGGAACTAACACCGATGTTTGTCGCACAAATATTTGTCCCAGTTGGGAATCGAACCCATGACTCTTGGAACTGTAGTTAGTGAACCTGGGTCACTAACCACTGTTCCACCGAGCCAGTCATGATGAAGATGTCAGCCATATTTCGGGTTATGCCCAGCAGTGGGACGATACAGTAGCTACCATGAGTTTAAAAGTGACAGACTCGATATCGCCTATGTAATACATGTCTATGAAAAAATGTACAGCGCCCCTAGCGGTTACGCTAAGAACTAAAATCGGTAGTATGAAAAGACAATTCGATAGGTTTTTAACGTACGTAAGTTTTCAGTAGCTAACTCATGATAGAGCTACAGGTTAAAAAAGGTATCTATGTAGGTATATGTCATTTATGGAATAAAATCCTAGCCCCCATCTGACGTATGCGCGTACGCATATTTATAAATAAATAAATAAATAAAATAAAATCACTTTATTGCTCCAAGAATAAAATTTTGCAAATTACAGAGAAAAAACAGAACAGTACAATGAATATACAAAAGAGACAATTTGCAAACAATACAAAGAAAAAACAAAATCAGATGAGCAAAAGGACATGACTCAGCTTGTGCTTACGCAGAATAGATTCCTACGAAGCGCTGATTTTCAGTCATTCCTTCATCTCTCTAGATGTTAGGCGAGAGGAGAGTCGTAAGTGTTATAGTCATAATTTATAAACATGGCCGCTTCAGATTGCGTTTAAAACAATAAGTGATTTCATTGAAGTTTTCTCTACTGACATCACGTTTAGTTTACACAAGCAAATATTTTTTTATGGAGCCTTGGACACAATAAGTGGCAATGTTTAATGTCTTCTAGTTTTCATTCCGCGTGGAGTAAGCGCAAAACATAATATTTTCTCATCGACCAGTGCTATCTTTTAAAAAGTAAGATTTTAGACTTTTGCGTTCCATTACACTAAATATGAGTAAGACTGAGAAAGAGGGTAGACCGATATGTCTGCCCTTAGACCTACCGTCATTCTCGCAGTCCTACAGTTCACCCGTGATCATGGCGCTTGCAACAGTGCCGAAATATCGGGAGCTCATTAAAACAAAACAACATGGCAAATATCCCGGACAGTTACAGTTTTCTAAATATGAGTCTTTAAGGGTCTCTACATGCGTTATTAGGAGTAGCAAATACATAGCTACTTACTGCCCGACGTGCAGACTGGGTTACACCAATCATGGTCGCGAGCGAACTCCGGAGCGGTTAAAAAAGTGACAGTACGGTGTCCTTTCTATGGCTCTAGAGTAACTATAAGAGATTTCGTAAACATCGGTTTAGTAGTTTTAGCATAAAAGCTGGAAAGACAGACAAACTTTCACATTTACGTATTATGTAGCAAAGGAAATTCACCATCTTCAGCCCATATACGTCCCCACTGCTGGGGCACGGGCCTACCCTAAACTAGGGCGATGAGGCCTTAGTCGACCACGCTGGCCAATTGCGGGTTGGTCGATTACATAACTTTAGAATTTCTTCGTAGGTACGAAGAAATTCTGAGGTTGCACACCAGTGCAGGTTGCCTCACGATGTTTTCCTTCACCGTTAAAGCGTCGGACAATCGTACATATGAAATTTCAAATTTGAAAAACATAGTGGGACGTGGCGGGGTTTAAACTGGCGACCGCATGGCAAGCAACGACCTTAACTACTCGACCATCGACGCTTTTTTAGCAAAGAAAATACGAATGCAAAATGCAATCTTGTTTACCTACTATTCCCTTAAAAAGAACCTTTTGGAATTAAAAAAGCCACTCGGCTATAAAAAAAAGTAAATCATAATTACGCCAATCCACCGCAATCAATAACTCCGTAATTATCATTAATTATTAAGAATAATCATTTCAAAGCGGCGGCTTACAAAGAAAGAAGAAAGTTTCGGGCGAAGCAATCCCAAATTTACGAAACAAAAGACGGAACAAAACGGAAAAAAAACGGATACGATACGGAACAGACCGAAGAACGGTAAAGTTTCGGACTCAAACTCGGCTCGTAGGGAAAGTGTGTCTTTTGAATGGCTCAGTAAGTGAATATGTATATTTTTTATATTACCTAATTTTAATATAAGGCGTCCGACCGATTTCAGTCATGGCGGCCGATCCCAATTGAAATCAGCCAAGTGCGCAGGACATATTTTAGTGCACAAGTGTACGCGCAAACACAAGTGCACTCTCACTCCCTTACTCTCATAGTTCGGTGAGACGGCAATCCGACATGACCGATGAGAGATCGGGCGCAGGACCACCGGCTTAACGTGCTTTCCGAGGCACGGGCGTTCAACCGCCAACTTCCTAACTCCGGGCTGAGTAATTTCATTACAGAAAAACTCACACAAATTTTGCCCGACCCCGGACTCGAACAGGGGACCTCTCGGTCTGCCATAGGACCGCATTTGTAGCACTTGCTACCAATAGACCAACGAGGCAGTAATTTTAATAATTGACTGGCTCGGTGAAACAGTGGATAGTGACCCAGACTGCCTACAGTTCTAAGAGTCGTGGCTTCGATTCCCACTCGGGACAAATAATATTTGTGTGACGAACATCGGTGTTTGTTCTGAGTCTGGGTGTGTTATTAAATATATTTAACTATAGTATCCACTGTTGATTCTGATATCCGTAACACAAGTGCTTAAGCTACTTACCACGGAATACATACATACATAAAATCACGCCCTTTTCCCAGAGGGGTAGGCAGAGATCATTTCCTGCCATGTGCTACGGTCCTGGCACACCACATTCGCTTCATCCACATCCATTAACCTCTTCATGCACGCTCGTCGATTACGGGTACTTTTGATTTGACCTGTCTTTAAGATTGTTTTCATTAATCTTACCACGGAATCATGTCAATATATGTATGTGATGCTGCGTAGTATTTATTTTACTTACTACTAGCGGCCGCCCGCGACTTTGTCCGCGTATTAATTGGTTTTAGTAGCAATGATGTATTAAAATAGCCAGCTACCTCCATACCACGTTTTATAAAAATCTATAAACGTAAAAGTTCTTCCATACTAATTTTCACCCCCCCCCCCCTTCAATTACCGCCATAGGAGTTGAATTTAAAAAAAATTGCGCTAGTGTCTCTCCGGAGTGTCAGCTACCATCATACCAAATTTCATGAAAATTGGTTCAGAAGTTTGAGCGTGAAAGAGTAACAAACATCCATACATCCATACATACAAACTTTCACGTTTATAATATTAGTAAGGATTTCATTTACATAACCGTCAACAAAATTGTAGACTGTAGTACACTTAATTAATACTTTTCGCATAAAGTTTAAAATAAATTGGAGGAGAAAACAATGATTTGGGAAGCGGAAACTGAAACTAGTCCAGAGCTGAGTGGGACTGACATAGTTTAGGAAAGATCAGTAGGAAATAACTCGCCGAAGATTGTAAGGTAAACTGATGATATTTCACTACATATAGTACCTATACTAGCTGTGCCAGCGACTACGTCCGCTTTTCCCTCCGTTTTCCCTCCGCCACCAGCGCCTGCATTGTATGTGGATGGCAGCGCTGTCCAGCACGTGTCGTTTACAGCCATGGCCGATCTCAATTAAGATCAGCCAAGTGCGCAGGACATATAGTGAACAAGTGTACGCGTAAACGAAAGTGCACTCTGTAGTCCCTCACCCTCATAGTTCGGTGAGACGGCAATCCGTCATGACCGATGAGAGATCGGGCGTACGACCACCGGCTTAAATCCGGGCTGAGTAATTTCATTACAGAAACCCTCACACAAATTTTGCCCGACACTGGATTCGAACCGGGGACCGCTCGGTCCTTACGCAGCGCTTGGAACCAATAGACCATAGCAGTTGAAAAAACTGTAGGAATGATGTTTGATGTTAAATGAAGAGAGGAACTTAGTTGTCCCACTGCCACGGAGGGCCGTGTACCTCTGTATCGACGGCACAATCCAGGTCGCTTCGTTTTAATTTTTTTCCGCAAACTCGCCCAGGGTTAGCCGCGAACGGTGGCCACATTTGCTAAAGCAATATTCGTAAACTCTTTCTTGTAGGAAAATTCATATTTAAGACTATTATTTTACAACAAAAATATTTTCATGTAAAAGTGTTGCCAAGACGAGTCTACATATCTTACCCTGTAAATCAGATCCCATGTATTAGAGCCATTCTTGATAACATTGAAATATAACTTATTTTACGGATTAAACCCGCGTGTATTATTATTCTAAATATTTTATTTAGAGACCCGATGCTTCGAGCTCTTTACAGCGCTCGTGGTCACGGAGTCTTGCCCATGTTTAATCCGTAAAATTAGTTTGATTTCAAATGTTCGCACAAATAATAGACAATTCTAAAATACTTTTCAGGGGTGGGTTTAGGGGAGGGGCATCCGCTCCCCCGCAAGTCTAGTGATGATTACGAGGCTACCCCAAGCCATCATCGTATGTCAGTTAGGAAAAAAACAGGCCTAACATCACACACATAATATTCAGAATCTTTGTCTGGTTGTCTATAAGTACGTATCTGTTCGATTCCCACTCGGGACAAATATTTGTGTGACGAACATCGGTATGTGTTCTGTGTCTGGGTGTGTTATTAAATACATTTAAGTATATTGGTGTATCCACTGTCGTTTCTGATATCTGTAACACAAGTGCTTGAGCTACTTACCATGGGATCAGATCGTGTATGTAATATATAATTTTAAACTGTCATGGTTACACACATTAGAAAACTGTAACTGTCCGGGATATTTACCATGTTGTTTTGTTTTAATGAGCTCCCGATATTTCGGCACTGTTGCAAGCGCCATGATCACGGGTGAACATTCACCCGTTTTTTCACCCACTTTCAGTTTTCTGATGTATGTGATGTTGTGAAATATTTATTAATCCTAGAAACGGCCCAACTAATTTAAATTCATTAATGCGTTGCGATTAGTTCAACTCGAAATGTTGTGTTTGTTATAACTCATCGGCACATTAATTAGCAAACGATTTCTGGGCATTGGCCACGGCACTCTACCAATTGAATGTGTGGGTTGTTCAATTGAAGAGCTATATACAACATGATCAATTATCGGTACATCACTACATAGTATAAAGGGAAGTCGATTCCCGCGTCTGTCTGTCCTATGTATGTGTGGCGACATCCGAGAAAGACTTTCGCACATCATCCAACAGATGGCGCTGACATAACATCTCCACAACAATATGTAGTTAGTATGGAACCTACATCTCACTTCAAAGTTATTCGGGCCACTAACTATATATAGAGGACAAACCACGACGGTAATTGGACCATGGTCCGCGAGCACGATCACCTAGCTCGGCGGAAGATCTTCCCTTTTAGAATCACTCCTGAATATGCTTATATCTTTAAAACTACACTTTTTTAGGGTTCCGTAGCCAAAATGGCAAAAACGGAACCCTTATAGTTTCGTCATGTCCGTCTGTCCGTCTGTCCGTCTGTCACAGCCGATTTACTCGGAAACTATAAGTACTACAGTGATGAAATTTGATGGGAATATGTGTTGTATGAACCGCTACAAAAATATGACACTAAATAGTAAAAAAAAGAATTGGGGGTGGGGCCCCCCATACATGTAACTGAGGGATGAAATTTTTTTTTTCGATGTACATACCCGTGTGGGGTATCAATGGAAAGGTCTTTTAAAATGATATAAAGTTTTCTAAAAAACATTTTTCTTAAAGTGAACGGTTTTTGAGATATCAGCTCTCAAAGTCGTAAAAAGTATGTCCCCCCCCCTCTATTTTTATAACTACGGGGTATAAAATTCTAAAAAAAATAGAGGTGATGCATGCTAATTAACTCTTTCAACGATTTTTGGTTTGATCAAAGTATCTCTTATAGTTTTTGAGATAGGTTGATTTTTATTATATTTGCTGCTACGGAACCCTTTGTGCGCGAGCCCGACTCGCACTTGGCCGGTTTTTATTAGATAGAGAGATTCATTAGTCAGGGTATACCAGTCACAACTGTCTGTCCGGTGGTTGGTGAACGGTACACGGGTAAGCGACCGAGGTACGGGCGTGCAACCGTCAACTTCCTAACACTACTAGGCTGAGTAATTTCTTTACAGAAAAAACTCACTCAAATTTTGCCCGACCCCGGACTCGAACCGGGGCCTCTCGGTCCTTACGCAGCGCTTGCTACCAATAGGCTAAGGAGGCCGTTACTCTAATGTTCCTACCTGTATATTATGTACATGCACCTATGTGATATTTTTTTTATAACCGATTGCGCTTCAAGGGAGTAATGTTTCACGCAAAAAACTCACACAGAACCAAAGCTAATAGATTATAAATTTAAATTAAAAAAGTAAAAACGTTTTTCAAAATGGCGTCGCATCGCCGGCAGCCCTGCCGGTCCGAAACAATCTCAACGGAGAATACTTTTTTTATCTGTTTACATTACTTGCCGTAATTGCTACCAGTCGGATTGAATTCTTTATGAAGAGACCCAACTTGGTCGGATTACAATTTACAACTTGGTATTACTAGGCTGAAGTTGAGTATTCTCGGTTCTAGGAAAAGAATGGTTTACATGATTTAATGAATTATAAATATGTTGCCTGAATGGTTTAAAGTATGTGGACAAACACAATTATTTTGACAGCTCTTAAAGGTTAGGTAGAACAACTCCTCAACCTTACCTACCTTACCTTATCCAAATACACTGTGAAATTTGAGTGGTTGTTTTCCCGTGGCAGAACAATTTAGTAATTACTATTGATCATGCAAATTATCCCTCGAAAAAAAAAATTTTTTTTCTTATTTTCAAAATAATAATTTTCCAACTCGAAAACGAGAGCTATCGTTGTTTTTTAAGATGTGACGTAATCTGATACTGCTTGCCGCATGAAATCGATGCTTAAAGCTAAAGAAGCTCTACGCCCTAAGTAATAAAGTGGTTCGAACGTGCTTTAAAGTTTCGGTTATACCTTTCGTAAAACCGGCATTAATTGATTTTAATAAAAAATAACTGCACAATCTATTGTGCTACTAAGGTAGAATCATTTTGCTGCGGGAAAACAACCACTCAAATTTCACGGTGTATAAAAGCAAAAACGGACTGACTGACTGACGTATCAACGCACAGCCTAAAGGGCTAAACGTGGGCACTTGAAATTTGGAAGGGACGTGGCTTAGGTACCGTAGAGGTGCACTAAGAAAGACATTCTCGAAATTCCCACGGGGACGGGAATTAGCGGGAAAATCCTTTTCGAACCCGAAGCCAAGAGAGGGCCGGTCGGGCTAGATCATTCTTCTCTTCTTGGTCGTATCCATCATGACTGATGATCGTGGTTGAAGTTCTTCATATGAGTGCGGATGCATTTCCGCCATCGATTGCGGTCCATTGCACACCTCACTACCTCGTGGAATTTGTGAGAAGGGTTTATGTTTTGGAGTTGGTCGGTCCATCGTGCTGGTGATCGGCCACGTGATCTTTTGCCTTCAGTGTTGCCAACAACGATTAACTTCTCCAAGTTTTCACCACCTCTTCTCATAACATGGCCAAAATAACGCATGAAACGTAGATCTAGATCATTATAAATGCGAAAATAATTGTGTGTGTCTGTCTATCTCAATCTGAGTTTGGACACACACTTTTGTACTAAGGTTTTGTAAGATTTTAGACTTTCGCGTTCCAATACACTAAAATTAGTCTTTATGGGTCTACACGCGATATAGTAAATTACATAGCTACTTACTGCCCGACGTTTCAACTGTACTGGCGCCAGTTGTCTCGCGACCACGATTGGTAACCCAGTCGAAACGTCGGGCAGTAAGTAGCTATGTAATTTGCTACTCCTAATATCGCGTGAAGACCCATAAAGCATTAAGGTTTTGACAGTTGGCTGATCTACACTGAGATCCTCGACAGTGTTTACTGAGACATGTACTATTTATTATTTTAACATTAGTTGAGGAATATAATTCGGACACAAGACATCATGTACAATAAAATATTACATGACACCATGTTTTAACGTGAAGCTGTAATTTACAACGGCTGTCTGCTTAAAATAAACAATTAATTATTTCACAAATATTTATATTATTTTGCGTAATTCCTGCGACCGAGTTTCTGCGTAAAATCAACTGACCCATAGACAACTAAAACAATTATAGTCTATGCTATCTGTTTATTCTACAATCTATGACTAGTGTAAACACCATTCAGTTGGAAGTTTATTTTAGCGGGAACCATATTGTAAACTTAACTGTTCAATCGATTATAGACTTTAGTACTGGTAAATAATGTTCAATTTCTATTACTTAAGCGTTAGTTTAGATTTAGAAGAATTTTTAAAAGTTTCTTCTGATGGTTTCAGTAAGTCTTTAAGCTGTTTCAATAAGGATCATATTTGATTGGCGGTAGTTGATAAGTAATGTTAGTGATCGGAAATACGAATAAACATTTCCGTGCACGCTAAACTAGGCATTATTGATTGGGTAAAAAGTTGAAATTGAACTAGCAATGTGGTCATGAAGGAATTTTTATTCAGTTTTCGATTTGTGACGTCTTTATGGAGTGAATGAATGAGCTAAGCGTGTGATGAACAAATGTCTATAATGAATACGAAACTATTGACGTTTTTTTCCTAATTGACTAACGATGATGGCTTGGAGTAGCCTCGTCATCATCACCGGACTTGCGGGGGAGCGGATGGCTCACACCCCTACGATGATGGCTTGGAGTAGCCTCGTCATCATCACCGGACTTGCGGGGGAGCGGATAGCTCTCACCCCTACGATGATGGCTTGGAGCAGCCTCGTCATCATCACCGGACTTGCGGGGGAGCGGATGGCTTTCACCCCTACGATGATTGCTTGGAGCAGCCTCGTCATCATCACCGGACTTGCGGGGGAGCGGATGGCTCTCACCCCTACGATGATGGCTTGGAGTAGCCTCGTCATCATCACCGGACTTGCGGGGGAGCGGATGGCTCTCACCCCTACGATGATGGCTTGGAGTAGCCTCGTCATCATCACCGGACTTGCGGGGGAGCGGATGGCTCTCGCCCCTAAAACTATTGAAGTGACTTCCTCGTTGGTCTATTGGTAGCAAGCGCTGCGTAAGGAACGAGAGATCCCCGGTTCGAGTCCGGGGTCGGGCAAAATTTTGTGTGATTTTTTAGATAACAATACAGACGTAGATAAAAAAATTGATGCGTTTAAATTTCCAGAAATATTGGTACGGAATCTTCGTGCACTTGGTCGGTGTTTTTATAAAAGCATTTTATATTAACATAATAATATGTTATGTATATTATACGTACGTACGTACCACTGTGTTTTTCTAATTTTAAATTCATATGTACGGTTATTCGACGCTTTAACGTGGAAGGAAAACATCGTGAGGAAACCTGCACGCCTACGAATAAATTCATAGGTGGTGTAGTCGACCAACCCGCACTTGGCCAGCGTGGTCGACTAAGGCCTTATCGCCGTAGTTTAGAGTAGGCCCGTGCCCCAGCAGTGGGGACGTATGATGATGATGATGATGGACTTATACAATCGTCAATACATGAATATAATGATAATGATTTGACTGGCTCGGTGGAACAGTGGTTAGTGACCCTGGCTGGCGGTTCCAAGAGTCGTGGGTTCGATTCCCACTCGGGACAAATATTTGTGTGATGAGCATCGGTGTTTGTTCCGTGTCTAGGTGTGATTGTGTATTTAAGTATGTATTTAAAAATATATATGTATGTATATCAGTCTCTGACGCCCATAGTACAAGCTCTGCTTAGTTTGGGGTCAGATGACCGTGTGTGGAAGTCCCAGATATTCCCAGATATACCATCGGTTCGGAATGCCGATTCAACCGAGAAGACTCCGGAAGGAAATTCGATATTAACTCTTTTTTTACCCAATATCATGTAACAAATTATTCTTCGTTGTTTCAGGTAACTCATCGAGTAAAGTTTGCTCGAAAGGAATTTGAGTAAGGAAATGATTAATTGCTGTTTGATTACATCGAAGGTGCAATGGATACCCCTGACTTAAGCGGCAAGAGTCGTGGGTTTCATACCCGTTTGTGGCAAAATTTGTGTGGCGAACATCGGTGTTGGTTCCGTGTCTGGGTGTGTTATTTACATAAATAAATTAATATAATATACAAAATCACATACATTGATCAGTAGCGCTACCATGAGTTTAAAAGTTACGGAGTCGATATCGCCTACGCCTAAATATGTCTATGAAAAACTTGTACAGCGCCCCTGGCGGTTACGGTAAGAACTAAAATCGGTCGTATGAAAAAACAACTCGATAGAATTTTAACGTACGTAAGTTTCGATAGCCAACTCATGACCGCTACAGAACAATGTATGAGATGACGTAATTTTTTTTATTTTATTTAAAGTCCTAGTAAATAATTACAGGGCATTATGATCGTAGGCAGTCTTGAACTTCCGTGTTAGATGTAGGGCTACCATTTGAATCACTACATAGTATAAAGCAAAGTCTCTTCCCGCGTCTGTCTGTATGTATGTATGCGTAAATCTTTAAAACTACGCAATGGATTTTGATGGTTATTTATAACATACTAGCTTTCCGCCCGCGACTTCGTCCGCGTAGTGACGTTTAACGGGTAAAACATTACTTCCTTATAGCGCAGTCGGTTAAAAAGTTGCCTTTTTCCTTTCGCCTAGGAAAGGAAAAAGGCAACTTTGGACTGGACTATATCTGTACCAAATTTCGTTTAAATTGGTTCAGTACTGTTTGCGTGAAAGCGTAACAGACAGACAGACAGAGTTACTTTCGGATTTATAATATTAAGTAAGGATAAGCAATGTGTATTATAAAGTATTCGTTGGACTCTACCATCGTTTAGGGTTGCCATCCGTCCGGGTTTCCCCGGATTGGTCCTAGTTTGAAAGCCGTCCGGGGTCCGTCCGGGTAGGGGTGTTTAAAGTGTCGACAACGGATTTCGGAATTCAGAGGAAAATACAGTTGTGTCCGGGGTTTTTGCCGAGTATGTCCGGCGACACCAGTTTAGGGCATGGCAACCCTACTATCGTTCCACAATCGTGCGCGGGGCGCAGCCCTGCCCATTGGCGGCCATTGTTCGTCGCCATCGGAGTGTGTCTCCTCTTGCGCCCGCGCAGCCAACGAGTCGATTTGAGATCGAGAGCCGAAGACGATACCGGGTCATTATTTTATACTAGCTGCGCCAGCGACGTCCGCATTTGACCCCGTTTTATACACATACTACTTGCTTACTTACTTTATAATTTTAAACTGTCATGGTTACACACATTAGAAAACTGGAAAACAAAACAACATGGTTAATATTCCGGACATTTTCAGTTTTCTGACATTTCCTACTGTTTCTTTGCACCTATTGGTCGCAGCGAGATGTTGTACAGCCTAAAGCCTTCCTCGATAAATGGTCTATACAACACCAAAATATTTCTTCAATTCGAACCAGTAGTTCCTGAGATTAGCGCGTTCAAACAAACAAACAAAAAAACAAACAAAGTCTTCAGGTTTATAATATTAGTATATAAGGTATTTAAAATTTTAAACTGTCATGGTTACACACATTAGAAAACTGAAACTGTCCGGGATATTTACCATGTTGTTTTGTTTTAGCTCATTATAACAAAACAACATGGTAAATATCCCGGACAGTTTCAGTTTTCTAGAAGAAAAGGTATAGTCTATTATTTGCGCGAACATTTGAAATAAAACAAATTTTAGGTCGAAGAATGCCCGTGACCATGAGCGCTGTAAAGAGCTTGAAACGTCAAAATAATATACTCAGAATAACAATACAAGCGAGTTTAGTCCATAAAATTACTAAAAATATTATGTATTAGTAGTATTTGTAAGATGAACTCACATTAACTATCAAAAGTGATTATCCTAAAGCAGTTTAACTCACCCGTAGGAAGTTGACCGAACGGTTACCCCAGGCGAGCTGCCAAATGATATATCTTTATAAATATGGCCTCTCTGATAGATCTAATTGATCAGAGTGACGTAGACGTGACGTCAACGATTAATTTCTTGTGCTTGCGCCAGTTCAACGTTAGTTTAGTGTTCATATTTTTTTTATAATAGCTCGTGGTATGCCAATTTAAAATGCGAATAAGGCGATAATAATAATAATGCGAATTTTTTAGGAATCCAATTTACAATTTATTTATTCTTCAATTACATTTGCAAGCTTACAGATAAAGATCCAAGTCGCTTACAAACTAAAGTTAATACAAATAGTCAAAGTTATATTACAAATAGTTTATTTCCAGAAAACATGCGAAATATTGAGCATTACAGTAGGTCCCACACTAGGAAAGGTCCTGTGTCGTGGGCACCAGAGGGCCTACCATGAGTTGGCTATCGAAAACTACGTTAAAAACGTATCGAGTTGTTTTTTTCATACGGCCGATTTTAGTTCTTCGCGTAACCACCAGCGGCGCTGTACAAGTTTTTCATAGACATATTTACGTAGGCGATATCGAGTGCGTAAGTTTTAAACTCATGGTAGCCCTACTGGTATAAGGAACAAAACCAGGAGAGCGACAGACATCCATCCGTACCTTAAATGTCAAATTCGGACCTTATTACTAAGTCGTCTGACCGTCTATCTGTCTCCAAACTGTATTTCATAAACCGTGGTAGCGAGGAAGCTGAAATTTTCACAAAGGATGTATTTACGATTACAAGAAATACTAAAAATTATATATTAAGGGTGACCCCATACAATATACAAAATTGGTACGGATCCATTTACGCGTACGCGAGTCGACTTGCACTTAGCCGGTTTTCTTAATATTTGACTATAAACTGTCCTAAATAAAGAAATAACCTTTATTGCACAAAATAAATCAGCACAGTTTGTACTTAACATAAACTAGTCCTAAACAGATCTGAGTTTAACATGTTCAAACAGCCACTTACCACTGTTTTTCAAATTTGAAATCCGTAAGTACTACTAATCGACGCTTTAACGGTGAAGGAAAACATCGTAAGGAAACCGGCACACCTACGAAGAAATTCTTAGGTCTTCTTATCGTATGGTTGATGAACAACCTGGTGTCCGAGTTTTTAAACCGCCCGTAGGCCTCTGACATGGCTTTACACACCGTTGAAAAATCTCTCAGGTGTGCTGGTTTCCTCACGATGTTTTCCTTCACCGTTAAAGCGTCGAATGATGGTACATATGGATTTCAAATTTGAAAAACACATTGGTACCTGGCGGGGTTTGAACTGGCGACTTCTCGCATGGCAAGCAACGACCTTAACCACTCGGCCATCGACGCTTTTTTTTCTTAGGTTGTGTAGTCAACCAAACTGCAATTAGCCAGCGTGGTTGACTAAGATCTTATCGTCCTAGTTTAGATTAAGCCCGTGCCCCAGCAGTGGGTCCTATATGGGCTGATGACGACGATCATTTGTGGCCTTAAACTTCAATCCAAGTGCCGTGAACTACAACCGATTTACCTGATAGTGTGTAAATAAAATGGCGACCGTTTCGGTAGACGAATTGTCAACAGTCATAATGTAGTGTGGTTAGTAGTTACGCGGGTCGATGTACTGTACAACTAGATGGGCGTAGCGACCGGCCGTGACAAGGCATGGCGGCCATGGCAGAACAAAACACATGGTAGACTAGATAGGTAATGTTTACTAGCGCGGTGGAACAATAGTGACCCTGCCTGGTTCTACGAGTCGTGGTTTCGATTCCCACCCGGGACAAATGTTCGTGTGACGAACATCTGTGTTTGTTACGTTTCTGGGTAAAGCGGCTATGGCCGAGTGGTTAAGGTCGTTGCTAGGTCGCTAGTTCAAACCGCGCCAGGTACCAATGTGTTTTTCAAATTTGAAATTCATATGTACCATCATTCGACGCTTTAACGGTGAAGGAAAACATCGTGAGGAAATTAGCACACCTGATAGATTTTTTAACGGTGTGTGAAGCCATGTCAGAGGCCTACGGGCGGTATAAACTCTGACACAAGGTTGTTCATCAAGCATACGATAAGAAGAAGACGTGTCTGGGTGTGTTGTTAAATATATTTAAGTATATTTGTGTATTCACTGCTGATGATATCCGTAACACAAGTGCTTAAGCTACTTACCACGGGATCAGATCAATGTATGTGATGTTGTGTAAAAATATCTTAATGTTTTTATTTGGTACAATATTTCTTTTGAATCCCTCCAAAATTAAAAAAAAATACCGTAAAATACGTTGCGCAGTTTTATTGATTTAAGAAAATATCATATAAACATTGAGATGGATGTGTGGAGTAACAAGGTTGGACAGGATTAGGAATGAATATATAAGGGGAAGTCTGAAAGTTGCACCAATTTTACAAAAGGTAAGAAATGCAAGGTTAGCCTGGTACGGGCATGTTATGAGGAGGGAAGAAAGCCATGTGACTAGAAGAGCGAGGAGTATGAATGTCAATGGACGTAATGGTAGAGGAAGGCCGAAGAAGACATGGATGGATTGCGTGAGAGATGATATGGGAGTGAAAGGAGTACACGCAGAGATGACGAATGACAGGCCCGAGTGGAAGAAATATACATGTTGCGCCGACCACACTTAATGTGTGATAATATAAGCATTGTTTTGATATTCGAAACACAATTTCTTGAGCATCTTAACTTGGAACAGAATTTACTACTATAATAGGCGTGACGACTGGGTCAAAATCTTATTATTCTATTTAGTTAGAGTGGGGGCTTGTGACGTCACAGTTACGCAAAAATTGTACCTAAACGTGACGTCATACGAAACTTATAAGCACTATATCTTCATAATTTCTTGTTTGTGAAACAAAATAAAAAATACGAGTACAATATTTTGAAATAATCTAAATAACGGACTAATTATATTTTTTTAGCCGTCTCGCCTACTCATTCATGTCCACATAAATATTTGTCCCGAGTGGGAATCAAACCCACTACCCGTGCCACAAGACACAGGAACACTAACCAACAAGCCATCAACCCAGTCAACTACTACACATTCCAAATCGATTTGTAGATCGTCCCAACCGAGAAAGATGTGGCTATTAAAATGTAGTTCACAAAATGACCGCCGCTGCGATGACTCGCATTGTGATCGGTCGTCGAACCGGCGACCGTGAGGCTAGGCAGCGACTGAGCATACGCGGCATAGGGAAACTATCCTGTATAATAATTGTATATGAAAAAGTATGTTTGTCTTTCTTTTTGTATGTCACGCGAGATAAAACTATAGACATAAAACATCCTTACTTTAATATTATAAATCCGAAAGTCACTCTGTCTGTCTGTCTGTTACGCTTTCAAGCATAGAGTACTGGACCGATTTAAATGAAATTTGGTACAGATATACTCCAGAGCTTAGGAAAGATTATAGGCTACTTTTTAACCGACTGTGCTATAAAGAAGTAATGTTTTACCCGTTAAACGTCTCTACGCGGACGAAGTCGCGGGCGGAAAGCTAGTAGAAATATAACTTAATGTTTTCCCTGTGAATTGGCCAAAAATTCGTTCTTTGTTTTTTGTGCTACATCGAGCAATTTATTATAAACTATGTAGCTGACCGAGCGAACTTTATAATGTCTTATTTTTCCTTAAAAGAATAAACATACCTAAAATTACAATTCACAATGTTATGAGCGTACCAGACAAGTGGTTTCTTTAATTTTTAAGCTATTGCATAGCTTTTATCGCGGGCTTTGAGCGCGGCGAGTGAACCAAGAAATTCCGTAACGAAAAAAACCTCACAATCACAATCGTCTAACGTCGTTTCAGTTCGGTAGACTTCGGCACGGTGTTTGTGTGCGTGCGGTTAGACGTATTGTACGACTCTACGAAACTCGCACGAATCGAGACGAGCTGCTCCGAAATCGGACGATGCTATGCAATAGCTATACCGCGGCAGTCCCCGAGTGTCACACGTCTTTTTTTTTATATTTTCTACGAAAAATTCTAAATTGTACTTTTTGACTACAACACACACAAATGCACAAACACTATCAGATGGGGTGAGGTCATTTCTTTTTTTTTTTAAAGGCTAACAAGATGTCCTCTAGTATTGTCTATTTTTATTTGCGCGAGCACTACACATTTGAAATAAAACTAATTTTACGGATTAAACTCTTAACTCGGTCTTAACCGTGACCACGAGTGCTGTAAAGAGCTCGAAACGTCGGATCTCTAAATAATGTTTAGAATATCAATACACGCGAGTTTAATCCGTAAAATTAGTTTTATTTCAAAGATGTCCTCTCTCCACCTGATGGTAAGCGGTAGTGAGATCCAAATATGAGGTCGACAGGCACAATAGATCATATTGAGCCTGTCGCACTCACCCTGAAGGCCTGCTTAAATGCCGATTCACGCCCCGCCTGAAGAGCCCGGGATCATAGGAGGGAGGGAAAACATGAGCTGGAAGGGCATTCCAAGCCTTAATGGCACGGGGCAGAAATTAGGAGCTAAACCTCTTAGTCCGAGCCACCAGCGCCTGCATTGTATGTATGTAATAATTGCAATAAATATGACAAGAAAAAGCCCATTTAATATCATTATTTATACCCCAAACACTCGCTACTCCGTACCATAACCACAATGTTCGTATGTATTTTATTAAAATTGCTTAAACCGAGAATCGAACGGCCTACGGCTGAATACGATCGCAAAAAGAACAAATCTCGTCTCCTTGACTCCTCGCAAACCTCTACCAGGGTCGCATAGGATGCTAGCGGCCATAGTGCAGGGTAGAGCAGTGAGGCACTTATGAGTAAGCTATCGAAAACTTACGTATATAAGAATAAAACTGCATTAAAAAGTCATTTTAACTAAATTGGCGGTTACGCCATTTTAGATTTAAGGTATCGATATGAGGTTGACATTTTTTGTTTCACAAAAATAAACTTTCATGATCATCATCATCATCATCAGCCTATAGGTTTGTCCCCTGACATAGGGCTCCCCACGTCTTCGCCCGTCTATCCTCGACTACTCACATCCAGCTCCTACCAGCCTTCCCGCGCAGATCGTCACTCCACCTGGCCTGAGGGCGTCACACACTACGTTTTTCGGGACGCGGTCTCCACTCTGGGACTCGACAAAATAAGCTTTATCTAAATACATAAAAGGAGAAACTGACTGACTGACTGACATATCGACGCACAGCCTAAATGGCTGCACGTAGGCACTTGAAATTTGAAAGGGACGTAGCTTAGGTGCACTAAGATAGGAATTCCCGAAATGCTCACGGGAACGGGAATAATCGGGAAAATCCTTTTGTATGAAAAATCTAAACCGCTTGAAATTTGGCATGCAGGTACCTTAGTAAACTTAAAGCTTAATTGCAACAGGATATCGCAAAATTATTTCGGGAACGAGAGTTATTGGAAAAAAAAAACTTTTGGATGTAAAATCCTGTAGTCCACGCGAACGAAGTCGGGGGCATAGCTAGTTGTGTTTGGTCTCAGTCATCACCTCACTGGCATGTTTCACACTGTGCCTCGGCAATGACCCGACGGGCGTTGACCCGCGACCGGTTTGCGACGCCACGCTAAACCTGGTTCAGCTTTACCTGCAACGCTTGCAGGTCTAATTGAACCGGGTTTAGTTGAACCAGGTTTAGCGTTAAGTCAGTTTACCTATCTTATCGCGGGGACCGTATAACTGGTTCCCTTCAACCCTCAGGGATCTTTTGTGTTACACCTACTCCCTGAAGATCAAATGCATTAATGCAATAACGTCCTTGGGTCTGAGGTGCCTGTGTTTTTCTGGTTTCGGATAAGCCGTTCCCAGAAGTCTGAGCCTCTGTCTGGCCATTGAGTGACATTCACATAAGATGTCTTCCATTTCTTCCTTTACTGGAACCATTTCGCCGCATTTTCAGGCCCGTATTTGAGGACCTCTGGATAAGACTAGAACGCAGAAATTTTCATCATCCATTAAGGTATGATAACATACTTAAAATCCAAAATTTCAAGTCTGTGGGACTTATAGTTCCGAAGTTAAGCGAAAGCAAAGTTTCGCATTTAAGGCACACACTCACACACTCACCTACTCATGATCATCAAAATAGAACTAGTACTCCCCATAAACTCAGAGCGCTGAAATTTGGTACAGAGTTAGGGTTTAATAGTCACATAAAGGGAAAACTATAAAAACTATGATAATCGAAGATCTGAAGTACCTCGTCGAACTCTTGAAACCGTTGCCATACTAAAAAAAAGTACATTCAAATCCATCTTTTCGCAATTAAAGTGTGATATTTATTGATTAAGGCAACCGAGTCTACCAAGACGAAGTGATTTGAACAGTTTTACAGATATACCCTGCCATTAGTAATTACTAAAGGGGGTAATTTATTCGTAATTAGTCTATAATTTGTACATTTGCCTGCAACTATGCGTCTATTGACCAGAACGTAACTAGTATGAGCTATGTAGTGCAATCATGTAATGTAGACTAAATTAGCTATGATTAATCTAGTGGGCTAGAGTGGGGGTGTAAGGGAGATAGTTAGTCAGACGAGCAATTAGGAAACATCTATAGGGATTCCGCTTTTACTTCAGATATAAATATGTATAAATAAATAAATATTTCACAACATAAACATCGATCTGATCCCGTGGTAAGTAGCTTAAGCACTTGTGTTACGGAAATTAGAAACGACCGTTCAGCCGTTTCGTAGATTTGCGGTAACAAACACTAAACAGATAGACAGACAGACAGACAGACAGACATGTTTTTAATAGTGTTTTTGTTACTGATAAAGATTTAGTAAAAAGTTATTTTAATATTTCAAACAGACACTTCAATTTTATTTAGTTATAAAGATTTTGTTTATAACAATGCCAGCCCTAGAAGTAATTTTCCGAGCTATAGAGCGTGAAATAGAAAGCGTTCACTATAATATTATGAGTTTATCCGAATGTCGATCTGTGGTCTCAGATGAGATCGAGCCTTCACGCCGTGGGCATGAAGAATTTGGAAACCATACATACATACAGAAAGCGTCAATGGCCGAGTGGTTAAGGTCGTTGCTAGCGAGAGGTCGCCAGTTCAAACCCCGCCACGTACCACTGTGTCTTTTCAAATTTTAAATTCATTTTGTTAAAATATGTAAGTGCATTTTGACACATGACACCCTGTAAGGGCACTGCAAAGTGTGGACAGCTGTATAACTTATTCTTAAATTATAATTATATTGTCTGGGTGTGTTATTAAATATATAAGTATATTTGTGTTTCCTGTTGATTCTGATATCCGTAACACAAGTGCTTAAGCTACTTACCAAGGGATCATATTAATTTACATGATGTTGTGTAAACAAAAAATATTTTGACAAGTTTTCGATATTTCGGTAAAAGTTCTACAGTCATACATACTCGTACATACATAAAATCACGCCCTGTTTCCCAGAGGGGTACAGAGATCACTTCCAGCGATCCACTTTTCACCTCTGTGGGAAACGTGACGTGACGGGTTGTGGACCACGTCGCCGCCATTCTGCCTTGTGCACTGTTTTAACAAGGTAATTGCGTTCCCACGAGTAGCAAGGATATATGACGGGGGAAGGAAAAGGGGAGGAAGGGTACTATCACCTCGGATGATTTGGACTGAGTCGATAGTAGCTCGAGGAGCCGGGGTCGCTTACCCGTATACCGTTCACCAACCACCGGACAGATAGTGGTGACTGGTATCCCCTGACTTCTCAGTCATCTCGCAGATCTTCAGTTCACCCGTGATCATGGCGCTTCTAACAGTGTCGATTTATCAAAGTAGATCAAATAAACGGGGTGGAGTATGTATACTAACTAAACAAAGTCTTGTTTGTAAGAAAAATAATATTGTGGCTAAGTATGCAATACCAAAAACTTTTGAATGTTGTGCTGTTGACATTACAAATAATAATTTAATAATTATCTGTCTTTATAGAACTCCATTATCTAATGTAAATAATTTTTTGAATTCTCTAGAGTCTCTGCTTCATGAAATAAATAAAAACAAGAAAAAACGAATTGTTATCCTTGGCGATTTTAACATAAACACTTTTAAGATAGGCAATGTAACAAATACTCTTAAAGATCTTGCAAAAAACTATAACATGATACTACATATCAACGAACCTACACGTAGGCAATCCTGTATAGATCATATATTAAGTAATATTGAGAACGCTACAGCTTCTGTGTTACCTTTGGGTTTATCTGACCATGAAACAGGACAAATGCTTTGCTTTCCAGTAGATAATATAAACCATAAGCCCAAAGCAACTCATATTTACAAAAGAGACTACAGAATCGAAAATATTGATGCATTTCAAAATTGTATAAGTAAATTGACATTTAAAGATGTATATGGAAATAATAATCTTGATGAAGCATTTAACGAATTTCATGATACAATATTATTTTTCTATAACTTATGCTTTCCTAATATTAAACGGAAAATACATTATAATAATAATAATAAATGGATAACAGCTGGACTAAGAAAAAGTTGTAAAACCAAAAGGACACTCAGAATAAAATATTATAGACTTAAATCAAAAAAAGCTAAAGATGAATATTTCACTTACTCAAAAATACTTAAAAGGTGTATTCATCTTGCACAAAAAAATAAAAATAACAGATTTATTAAAAACAGCCAAAACAAATGCAAAGCTGCTTGGCAAGTGATAAAAGATTTTGATCATAACTCTAATCAGGATATTGATAAAGTAATTTACAATAATAAAATAATCTCGCATCCGACACTTATAGCTCAATCTTTCAACTCACATTTTATAGAATCGACAAACAATGTGTCATATAATAAATCATATGGTACACGTAGAACCAACGCAAATAAACTAGGACATTCTATGTACCTAAAACCAATGAGTGAAAATGAAGTAAAAATACAAATACAATCTTTGAAAAACACAAATTCTGAGGGTCCTGATGGATTATGTACAAAAGTGATAAAATCATGTATTGTGGAATTAACTCCTGTATTAACATATCTTGTAAATCTGTCATTTGAAAATGGAGTATATCCAGATCGACTGAAACACGCTATAGTAAAACCACTTTATAAAAAAGGAACAAAAATTGACATGAATAACTATAGACCGATAACGCTTATATCAATCTTAGCCAAGATTTTTGAAAAGTGCATGTATAAAAGACTGATGAGTTACTGTACTACTTTTAAAATAATCAATACAGATCAATATGGCTTCCAAAAGGAAAAATCTACCACTCTCGCCATGTTTACTTTGATTCGTGATGTTTTAAATAATGTAGATATGAGAAAGTTGACAACCGTATTATTTTTTAGATATGTCAAAAGCATTTGACTTAGTTCATCATAATATTTTGCTTGATAAATTAGAAAATATTGGAGTAAGAGGTCTACCTTTGCAGTGGTTTAAATCATACCTGAAAGATAGGCAGCAATCTGTTATGATTGGAAGAACAAACGCAGGTAATATAAAAAAGAATTTTCAATCTGAGTATACTCCAAATAGGTTTGGTGTTCCTCAAGGCAGCATACTTGGACCACTCCTATTTATAATTTATATCAATGACATAATTAATGTAACTCGACATAAGACCATTTTATTTGCCGATGATGTATCTATTATAGTATTAAGTGACATAAAAGAAGGTTTGACGAAGCATGAGGCTGATATTAATAACACACTAATTGACATAATTGAATGGCTTGATAACAATAATTTGAACATTAACTTAAACAAAACCAATTTCATACAATTTAATAATCTTAAGAAATGCAATCTTAATATTTTATATAAAGGGACATCCATCAAAGAAACTGACATTGTAAAATTTTTAGGAGTTAACATAGATAAAAATTTAAACTGGAAATCTCAAATTGATAAAGTGTGCGATAAACTTAATCGTTTTGTTTATGTCTTGAAAAGACTTCGTCATGTAACAGATCGGTCTACAATACTCGCAGCCTATCATGCTTATGTCGCCTCGGTATTGCGCTATGGTTTAGTTCTTTGGGGTAGTAGTACAGATGTGCATAAGGCTTTTGTGGCGCAAAAGAAGTGTGTGCGTGCTATAATTGGTCTAACACCACGTGAATCGTGTAAACCAGTCTTTAAGGAGCTTAATCTCTTAACTTTACCGAACCTACTCATATTCGAAGTTTTTAAGTTTGTCAAAAACAATAAAAATCTGTTTCTTAAGGCTAGTGATATTTATCAGCGGTGTAAAAGGAATCCAAACAGACTTGTCTTAGGATTTGCACCCAGAACGACACAATTTATGAGAAATTGTTTGAATATGAGCATAAAGATATTTAATAAGATTCCGAAATGCATAAGAGAACTTAACTCACCGCTGTCACATAAAAAATTGTATTTTTGGTTACTGGACAAGAACTTTTATAGTATTAAGGAATTTTTAGACTCTGCATGACACTTTATAACATATGTATATTTTGACATTTGATTTTAATTGTATTTGTTTTTATCTAAGGAATTCTATTTTATAATTGTTTTTACATGCCATTTATGGCGAAACATGTTGATCTCACCAGTTCAAAACACATCAAAATATATTAAAACATGTTAAATATCCCGGTCAGATTCAGTTTTCTAATATGCAACCATGAGTTAAAATTTATATAAAAATATACATGGTACTTAACCCAATAACCTACTTACTATATTGATATAGGAAAGTTTTAAAAGTTATGGATTCTCCTCAGCGCTCGAACTAGATCTAGACTTGTCCCAGACTCGGAGAAAGCACTAGGTCTAAGCCTAGATACACACGAAAGCTCACTGACACCTAACAATCAATATTAGTAGCCCTTCGACGCTAGACAAACAATACTTGTATGTATTAATCACATTAATTTGTCTTTGAGACTTCCGTAAGGTTAAAAAAAAACGGTCAAGTGCGAGTCGGACTTTTATACTTGTGGTCAAATATTTGTGCCGAGTGGAAATCGAACCCACGACTCTAGGAACCGTTGGTAGTGAACCTGGGCCACTAACCACTGTTCCACCGAGCGAGGCAAAAAAATACTTTTTTTTTATAATAGGCAAACAAGATGACCTCACTCCACCTGATGGTAAGCGGTAGTGAGATCCAAATATGAGGTCGACAGGCACAATAGATCGTATTGAGCCTGTCGCACTCACCCTGAAGGCCTGCTTAAATGCCGTTTCACGCGCCGCCTGAAGAGCCCGGGATCATAGGAGGGAGGGAAAACATGATACTGATTATATTGCACTCTTGCAAAGTCGCTAGTATCTTACAAATTGAATATAACCCTCTTGTTTAATCTGATTGCAACATTTTTCTCTTCCTCGACATGCCCAATCTAAGTCCTGGGATTAATTGACCTCGTAGCCCTAAGGTCAGCAATAGGGCTCCGACAGGGGCAAGGGCGTGATTACATCTAGTGTCGAGTCAGCCCTACGTAGGGCTGATTTACAGGACAAAGGAGACATTATGTATTGGCACGTTGAATCATTACAATATTTTATGTGTGTATAAATAAATATATATACAAAGTTAGATTATAAGAAGAATAATATATGTATGTAATAATAATACCTAACAATACCACTATTAATTGAGTGAGCCATATGCTAAGCTATTTTAATATTTATAACCTTAGATATTAGACAATCGCTACACCCTTACAGGGTTCATAAACTATGCTGTAAAATTTACTTTTATTCCCGCGGGAACTCCGAGATAAAACGTAGCCTATGTGCTATTCTGGGTCTTCAGCTACCTGCATACCAAATTTCATTGTTATCGGTTCAGTAGTATTTGCTTGAAAGAGTAACAAACATCCATCCACATATACAAACTTTCACATTTATAATAATGCGTCCGACCGATTTCAGCCATGGCGGCAGCCATCTCAAATTGAGTATAGTGCACAAGTGCGCGCGAAAACACAGGTGCACTCTCTATTCCCTTACTCTCATAATTCGGTGAGACGGCAATCCGACATGACCGATGAGAGATCGGGCGCAGGACCACCGGCTTAACGTGCTTTCCGAGGCACGGGCGTTCAACCGCCAACTTCCTAACTCCGGGCTGAGTAATTTCAAAATAGCACTTGCTACCAATAGACCAACGATGCAGATTTTTTATTATATCAGTAGTATATAAGGAGGGCTCTCACAAACCATTGAGGTACGGTACCCTAAAGGGGGGGGGGGGGGGGAACGAAGTTTCCGTTTCCGACGGCGCTATCTGCCCGCTGCGCCGGCCGAATAGTTCCAATATTTATCACCGCGGCGCTAGTTGACGTTTTGATATTTTAATTTGCTGGCGCTAGATGATTTAGGGCGAGGAAGGGAATTTTTTAATGTTTTTCCTCCAGGCAATTTAGTGTTTAGTGTAAGGGTTGTATTTAAAGTTAGTTTTGCTTGCAATGTTTTGATAAATTAGTTGATGCCATCAACTTATTCATTACTAGCTTTCCGCCCGCGACTCCGTCCGCGTAGAGACGTTTAACGGGTAAAACATTACTTCCTTATAGCGCAGTCGGTTAAAAAGTAGCCTATAACCGTTCCTAGGCTCTGGACTATATCTGTACCAAATTTCATTTAAATCGGTCCAGTACTCTATGCGTGAAAGCGTAACAGACAGACAGACAGACAGAGTTACTTTCGGATTTATAATATTAAGGATTAACCCAGATTATCAAAAATCAATCAAATCGTCTTTTTTTATGTAGACAATTTTTATGCACTTATAAATCGTCACATTAGTAATAATAAGATTCTACTGTCGGGTCGTAACGCCGATTCTACCGAGAAGACTCCGGCAAGACACTCGATAGTTGCTCTTTTTACCCGACTACGGCAAAGCAAAAGGAGGGTTATGATTTTGACAGGCTATGTATGTATGTATGTATGTATGTATGTATGTATGTATGTATGTTTGTATGTATGTATGTATGTTCATCTGTTTCCACATAACTTCTAAATTGCTTGTCAGAATTCGACAAATGACATATCATTAGAAGCGTCTTAATTGTCCGCTGGTTATAGGCTATATAGGGTTTCACAAAATCTAATGTGGCGCCCACTAGCGGACAAAACATACAGAGTAAAAAAATAAAGTTAAGATAAATACGCCGTGTTTGGTATCATTGGAAAGCGCTTTACTTGTACATTTTAAATATATATATATTACTAGCATTTGCATGTGACTTTACGTATATTCATGGACTGATTGCATATAGTTCACATCTTTTCGTTCATAGCTTCTTTACTACTTAACAGAATAAGACCACTGCAGTACCATTAGAAGGGCCTTGATATTCTGTTAGTTATGAGCTTTATAGCTTGTCACCAAATTTAGTATTGCGCCCTCTAGCGGACAAAATTAAAATAAATATCCACATGACAGTCGATCGTTAGCTGAATTAGATCGATTAAGAAATCTTCCCAGGTCCCCTTAAAATATAAAACATGTTGGTTCATCAATTTAACTTTTGATAATATTATGCGCCACAAATACACTTTAACACCAAAATAGTACAAATAATAAAAAGTTAAAAACTAAAACCCAACTACGACAAAAAACGACGCTGAAAAAGTATAAAACAAGACTTTTAGAACACTGAACTGAACAAAGTTGCTTATGTAGTTCCAAGTAAATGGACACAGTAGACTCTACCAAAATGCTTATGTTGAAAATTGACAATAATGTCATACAATACTATTTTGAAGTATGCAATATTTACTATGTAGAGATAAGTTTTCATGTTTGGAAAGGCGTAGTCACACGTTCCATACACAAGTACCTACCTACCGTAGCACTTTGACAACGTGTGACTGCGGTTTTCCAAACATGAAAACTTATCTCTACATAGTAAATATTGCATACTTCAAAATAGTATTGTATGACATTATTGTCAATTTTCAACATAAGCATTTTGGTAGAGTCTACTGTGTCCATTTACTTGGAACTACATAAGCAACTTTGTTCAGTTCAGTGTTCTAAAAGTCTTGTTTTATACTTTTTCAGCGTCGTTTTTTGTCGTAGTTGGGTTTTAGTTTTTAACTTTTTATTATTAACGACAATCGTGTTACAAATTGTCAATGGGCCAAGTCATACAGTCTGGGTGTGTCGAAGTAAAAGTAACATATAGGTACTACATTTAATCATCAGCCCATATACATACGTCCCCACTGCTGGGGCACGGGCCTACCGTAAACTAGGGCGATAAGGCCTTAGTCAACCACGCTGGCCAAGTGCGGATTGGTCGACTACACATCCTAGGAATTTCTTCGTAGGTGTGCAGGTTTCATCACGATGTTTTCCTTCACCGTTAAAGCGGCGAGAAATCGTACATATAAATTTAAAAGTTGAATAACACAGTGATACGTGGCGGATTATGAACTAGCGACCTCTCGCATGGCAAGCAACGACCTAAACCACTCGGCCATCGGATTTTGACCATATACTACTTTTGAACAGTGGTTAGTGACCCTGGCTGGCGGTTCCAAGTGTCGTGGTTTCGATTCCCACTCGGGACAAATATTTGTGTGATGAACATCGGTGTTTGTTCCGTGCCTGGGTGTGAATATGTATTTAAGTATGTATTTAAAAATATAAATGTATGTATACCAGTCTCTGACACCCATAGTACAAGCTCTGCCTAGTTTGGGGTCAGATGACCGTGTGTGGAAAT
This sequence comes from Maruca vitrata, assembly GCA_039566165.1. Classification (NCBI taxonomy): domain Eukaryota; kingdom Metazoa; phylum Arthropoda; class Insecta; order Lepidoptera; family Crambidae; genus Maruca; species Maruca vitrata. The sequence goes on along the minus strand of CM076942.1, from coordinate 3,934,027 downwards.
GTCCCAGATATTTATTTATTAAAAACTAGCTGTGCCAGCGACTTCGTTCGCGTTTCCCCCGTTTTTTACACATTTTCCATTGTATCTTTGCTCCTATTGGATGCAGCGTGATGTTACATAGCCTAAAGCCTTCCTCGATAAATGGTCTATTCAACGCAAAAAGATTTTTTCAAATCGAACCAGTAGTTCCTGAGATTAGCGCGTTCAAACAAACAAACAAACTCTTCAGCTTTATAATATTAGTATAGATAACAATAATTGAAACCAAAAGACTGGCTCGGTGGAATAGTGGTAAGTGACTCAGGGCAACAAATGCTTTTGTAACTTTGACCACGTCTTTCAAAAGCGCCCTCTAGCGGATTCACCCTTTCGTCTTTCTTTATAAATGAAGGACACTCAGTTGAGTGTACTTCAGGATGTGTACAACCCTTTAGTAAGAGTCTTTTGGCAGCCATATCATTTTACGTCTCTTTTTTTTAATGGTTACTCGCCTTGGCATGCAACGTTTCTGGCCAGTAGCGCTACCATGAGTTTAAAAGTTACGCACTCGATATCGCCTACGTAAATATGTCAATCAAAAACTTGTGCAGCGCCCCTGGTGGTTACGCTAAGAACTAAAATCGGTCGTATGGAAAAAACAACTCGATGGGTTTTTAACGTACGTAAGTTTTCGATAGCCAACTCATGGTACCGCTACAGTAATACACGTGATATAAACGATAATATAAGCGATAGTATCCTTCCTCCCCTTTTCCTTCCCCCTTCATACCTATATCCTTGCTACTCGTGGGAAAGCAATGACTTTATTAAAACAATGCACAAGGCAGAATGGCGGCGACGTGGTCCACAACCCGTCACGTCACGTTTCCCACGAGGTGAAAAGTGGATCGCTGGAAGTGATCTCTGCCTACCCCTCTGGGAAAAAGGCGTGATTTTATGTATGTATGTATGTTATGTATAAAAGCAAATGTATTGAAAGAATTATTGGATGTATGTTGATTGTGGCAATTTTTTATAGTTCCGTACTTGGAAAAGAAAATAATAGAACCTTTATGATCGTCAATTGGTTTTCCGTCGGTCTGTTTGTCTGTCTGTCTGTTACGACTTATACCAAATAATATGCCTACAGGTTACTACCTAACAGTCACCTTGATGGAATTTAACATGCAATCCGATTCGCATTTGACCGGTTGTCATTTTAAATATAAAAAAAATAAAAGACGTGTGGCACTCGGGGACTGCCGCGGTATAGCTATTGCATAGCATCGTCCGATTTCGGAGCGGCTCGTCTCGATTCGTGCGAGTTTCGTAGAGTCGTACAATACGTCTAACCGCACGCACACAAACACCGTGCCGAAGTCTACCGAACTGAAACGACGTTAGACGATTGTGAGGTTTTTTTCGTTACGGAATTTCTTGGTCGGTCGCCGCGCTCAAAGCCCGCGATAAAAGCTATGCATTAGCTTAAAAAACCTTGATGGAATTTTACATGCGCTTATTATAATTCGTCCAACAATAGTATAATTCTACCACCGGTTCGGATGCCGATCCAACAAAGAAGACTCTGGCAATGTTTTTCTTTAGATCAGCTAATTTAGTTTCGCTCGCATATAAAATACGAAAGTTACTAATTTTAACATTAATGTAGGTAATCATTTTTCTTTAATTATTAACGTGGTTTTTGATTGTTTCAGGTAACCTCAGCAACTTTAAATGCGAAACCAGAGCATTTTTTAAACATCATTGGCTATGAAGAACCTACTTTAATCGTATCTTGACGGTATGTTCATTGAAGAGGTAAAACTGCTAGTCTTCTTCTCATCGTGTGGTTGATGAACAACCTGGTGTCAGTTTTTAAACCGCCCGTAGGCCTCTGACATGGCTTCACACACCGTAGAAAAATTTCTCAGGTGTGCTGGTTTCCTCACGATGTTTTCCTTCACCGTTATAGCGTCGAATGATGGTACATATTAATTTCAAATTTGAAAAACACATTGGTACCTGGCGGGGTTTGAACTGGCGACCTCTCGCATGGCAAGCAACGACCTTAACCACTCGGCCATCGACGCTTTTATCAATAAACTGCTAGTTATCAATATTTAAACATGATTAATACTCAATACTCACTAAAAAGAAGCCACAAAATTCATTTGACTCCTGTGAGTTGCAGTTGACTAAACCGCACTTGGCTAGCGAAGTAGACTAAGGCCTGATCGCCCTAGTTTAGGGTAGGCCCGTGCCCCAGCCTTGGGGACGTATAAGGGCTGAATAAAAAGGAACATAACCTCAGAATTTCTTCGTAGGTGTGCAGGTTTCCTCACCGTCAAAGCGTCGAATAATTGTACGTAAGAATTTCAAATTTGAAAAACACAGTGGTACTGGCGACCTCTCGCATGGCAGAAACGACCTTTACCACTCGGCCATCGGCGCTTTTATGCTTACGCTTTTATAATGCAAGCAAAGCCGGGGCATTTCGCTAGTTCCGTCTACAATCCTCCCCAAATGATTGCACAATCATTTCCCAATTGCTCGATAAGGCAGCGCGTGGAGCAATCACATAATTTGTAATTCTAACAACAACGAAGCAAAAAGTGCTCGCAAAAAATACTGACGATTTTACAGAAGGCGTAGCCATTGCTGCGGCAAAGAGTTTGGAGTAACAGAGAGGTCTGTATATAATAATAAAAAAGCAAATTTATACACTCATCTTCTGCCTATATACGTCCCCGCTGCTGGGGCACGGCCTAACCTACGTAAAAATATATTTCAACTAGCTTTCCGCCCGCGACTTCCGCGGAAACCCTATTCCCGCGGGAACTCCGGGATAAAAAGTAGCCTATGTGTTGTTCTGGGTCTTCAGCTACTTGCATACCAAATTTCATCGTTTTCGGTTCAGTAGTATTTGCTTAAAAGAGTAACAAACATCCTTCCACACATAGAAACTTTCACGTAATAATATTAGGAGGATATCACACAACATCACATACCTACATGGTTCCGATTTCAAAGTAAGTTGCTTAAGCACTTGTTACGGATATCAGAAACAATATTGGTATACACAAATGGTATTATCATTGGTCATAATGGTATTGGTATACTCATGGTAGCGCTACAGTCACAACTATCTGTCCGGTGGTTGGTGAACGGTATACGGGTAAGCGACCCCGGCTCCTCGAGCTACTATCGACTCAGTCCGAATCATCCGAGGCGATAGTATCCTTTCTCTCCTTTTCCTTCCCCCGTCATATATCCTTACTCCTCGTGGGAATGCAATGACCTTGTTAAAACAATGCACAAGGCAGAATGGCGGCGACGTGGTCCACAACCCGTCACGTCACGTTTCCCACAGAGGTGAAAAGTGGATCGCTGCAAGTGATCTCTGCCTACCCCTTTGTGAAAAAGGCGTGTGTATGTATGTATGTACTCCAATTAATTACCAAAAAGTAAAATACCAAGTCCGGTAATGTTGACAAGGCTACTCAAAGCCATCGTAGCAGTTAGAAAAAAAGTATATTAAGTCAACATGAAATCAAATAGACCGTGTGTCTCTTAAAACTACGCTCTTACAATTTTCTGCTCTTATAATAACAAAACGATTATAACTGATTTATTGTCCGCCTGTTTCCTTAAAAGAAATATCAGTGTTCAAATGTTTAGACCAACGAAACTCGCCTTGACACGCTAATTCATTTGGCAACGGCGCATGAGTGCTTGAGTGAGGAATGGCGACTTTCAACGAACGAGACTTGTGATTTGTAACATCTGTTTTATGACATTATTTGACTGATCGGTTCAAGGGCTCCAAAAGGATCCATGGCTGGTGTGAAACGGCATTTAAGCAGGCCTCTCTTTAATGGGGAATGTTCTGAAGAGCTATTTCAACTAGTCCCTCTCTCCCCTTTCCACTTCCGAACGACACGTGCTGGACAGCGCTGCCATCCACATACAATGCAGGCGCTGGTGGCTCGGACTAAGAGGTTTAGCTCCTCATTTCTGCCCCGTGCCATTGAGGCATGGAATGCTCTTCCTCATGTTTTAAATCCCTCCTATGATCCCGGGCTCTTCAGGCGGAGCGTGAAACGGCATTTAAGCAGGCCTTCAGGGTGAGTGCGACAGGCTCAATATGGTCTATCGTGCCTGGCGACCTCATATGTGGATCTTACTACCGCTTACCATCAGATGGAGTGAGGTCATCTTGTAAGCCTTTTACAATAATAGGGCTAATAGCTAAGGTGGCGCCACTGAGATGGTAGATTTTAAAGTGCGGCTGTTTTTTATATAAAGGTTGTAAATTTAACTTCAATACATACATAGTATAAAACAAAGTCGCTTTCGCTGTATGTCCGTATGTTTGCTTAGATCTTTAAAACTACGCAACGGATTGTGATGCGGTTTTTCTTAATAGATAGAGTGATTCTTAAGGAAGGTTTGTATGTAAAATTTACCCGAAGCGAAGCGAGGGCGGGTCACTAGTAAATTATAAAATCAGACTCATTTCGGCAATGAACGCCGATTTCAATGGATATCAAGTCAGTGCACAGGATATTTTTAGTGCACATCTGTATGCGCAAACACAAGTGCACTCTCTGTTCTCTTACTAATAAAGTTGGTTGAGAAGGCAATCCGACATGACCGATGAGAGATCAGGCGCAGGACCACCGGCTTAACGTGCTTTCGAGACACTAGTGTGCATTCGCTAACTTCCTATGCTGGGATGATTAATTTCTAAATAGATAAATACGTAATAAAAAAATTTGGACATGACTGGAAATCGAACCCGGGACATTTAGGTCTTTACGCAGCGCCTACCAACCTGCCACCAATAGAGGCAAGTTAAAAATATTTTAGACCCACTTCTTCTTCTTATCGTATGGTTGATGAACAACCTGGTGTCAGAGTTTTAAAACCGCCCGTAGGCCTCTGACATGGCTTCACACACCGTTGAAAAATCTCTCAGGTGTGCTGGTTTCCTCACCATATTTTCCTTCACCGTTAAAGCGTCGAATGATGGTACATATGAAATTCAAATTTGAAAAACACTTTGGTACCTGGCGGGGTTTGAACTGGCGACCACTCGCGAGGCAAGCAACGACCTTAACCACTCGGCCATCGACGCTTTTTAATCCTACCTTTTTTAGACCTACTGAAATAATGCTTAAAACTCTAGTTATCCAAATATCCCATCTGTATAATAAATTCACATAATCTTTGACTTAGAAAATAACCAGAAAATTGATTTCAACACTCCATCTCTTTCCACCTCATATTTTTACTTTACGAGCGAAAAAGACAGAATCATTGACACAATAAATTCACGGGTTTAACAAAAACACATTTCCGGTCTCTCTCAGTTCTGTAAAGATAGAGCAAGACAGCAAACACGTGCTCTCACGCTTAAAATAGAACTTTATGATCGATTTTTACGGTTGCAGTTCAAGCGAGAATGAGTCTTTAGTGGAAGGCATACAGTAGATATTGCATTGGTGACTAAGTAGGATCAATGATCTATGAAATCGATCGAGTTTTATGCGCGCGCGGCGCTATGGATCAGCGGATGCTGTGCGTGTGTTGCGTAGGGTTGTGGGTTCAATTTTCTATCAATATTTTTTTTATTTTTGTTATTAAATACTGGTTTTTGCTTTTGAGCGGCTTATTAATTTTATATGCTAAAACGTCTTTAAAGGAATTTAGAAACGGGAAATCTTTGTAACCTATAAAAAAAAAGTTTGACTTGATTTTTATTTATTGATATGGTTTAAAAAAGTCAATGTCCTTTCTCCGACTCTAGACTATCTATGTACCATATTTCATTCAAATCGGTTCAGCAATTATGGCCTAGACAGATGGTGTGTAATAGTAGGTTATAATAATAAGTTTAGAAACTTCGTTATTAATGTTTATTCCCTAATGTTGGCAGCCCTGCAAGGATACAAGATGGCCGCCAGTTATTTAAGACACAATTAGTAGTTGCGTCAGCCATTGATGTCCCCGAGACGCGTTTGATATAAAGAATTAAAGAAAAAGAAAGAAAACATTGTATAATTTTAAACTGCCATGGTTACACATATTAGAAATATCGGGAGCTCATTAAATACAACAACATGGTAAATATCCCGGACATTTTCAGTTTTCTAAAGAACCAACTGTCATCTTTAGTCTTGCCCGTGACCACGAGCGCTGTAAAGAGCTCGAAACGTCGTGTCTCTAAATAACATGTTTAGAAAAACAATACACGCGAGTTTAATCCGTAAAATTATTTCAAGAAGTAGGTAAGGATTTTAGACTTTCGCGTTCCATTACACTAAATATTAATCTTTATGAACTTAGGAGTAGTAAAGTAAGCAGTAAGTAGCTTATGTATTTGCTACTCCTAATATCACGTGTAGACCCATAAAGACTAATATATGTATAGTTTAAAGTAGGTAAGGAATCCAAGATTGTGAGGTACAAAAACAGAATAACACTTCTACTTGGCACCAGTTGTTTGTCAAAGTAACAACTGAAATATAGCCGCCACGATTCGGTAGTAAAAACTACTTTAATCCGCATTTGCATGGCTTGCTCCGGCACCGAACCGGTGACCCTGCACGTGACAGCGCAGTTTGCTACGCCATTACTCCTGCGGCGCGGGTGCGATGAGAAAAAATCCGTTTTTACGTTCCTTAGACATAGGGTGAAATCGGGAGCATATTATTACTGGCTATATGGATTCTTACCTTAAAAAGAAATAATAAGAAAAGAGGTGGTAACTATGGAAGAGTATGATTGCCGTTTTTTGCCAAATGTATTTTTTTTTCTGTATTCCTTGTCAAGGATCCATTTTAGGTTGCTTGAACTTCTTTTTAAAAGTAAAATTACTTAATAAAGAGTCAAGTACATTAAAATACAGTTATTAATCCTATAGATTCATAAATCATCCTTGAGAAGGTATATTTTCTATACAGTAGAAGACGGAAATAAACCAAACCAGTAACTTGAGCGAAAATTAACCCCTTGCTCCTAATAAACTTGCCTTAGCAGGTATTGTTAAGAGCTGGCAGTCCTCCAACGCAGGCCCCTGGCCTATAGCTACTGCAGGGGTGGGGTGCGGGACCGAGGAGTTAAGATGTTTTATGAAGCTGGGTTTATTCACATGTGAGGGAAGTACATTTGCATAGGCACAGTAAAAATTAAATATTTGATATGATTTTGTGCTTGGTTAAGCACTATTACAGATATTAGAAACAACAGGTTTAGTGGTATATTCAAATTACTTTAATTTAAATATATGGTACAAACACCGATGTTCATTACTCAAATATTTGAGGGTGTGATGGCCTGATGACCCGAAATACAAGCTCTTCTGCTAAGTATAGGCGTCAGTCTCCCACAATATTGCTAACCCTGCTACTACTATTGGCTTAAGTTACTTAAGTATACTATCTTGTTATAATATTGTGGAGAGAAAATAAATTATCTTTATTATTATTTTATTTTATTATTATTTGTACCGAGAGTAAATCGAATCCACTTCTCTTGGCACAAGAAACAGTGGAGAATAGCAAATGCGCCATCGAGCCAGACTAATGTTAAGACTATGGTAATTAAGTGTTAAATCGATACACAAAATGGCGAAATAACTGATTTTTTTCACTATTTAAAGCAAAACTTCAAACAGAGGATTTATACCACATTTAAAAAGAAATAGGAGTATGTATACTTCCTTTAAGGATCAAATATGCATGTTTTATTCAAATACATAATAAACAATATAGGTGCCAGGACACAGCCCTGGAGCACTGCTGCAAGTTATAATTTACGAGGCTCCACTGCAGCCTGCTTGCACTAAGTTTAGGTATGTTAATATCGGTCATACTTTACTGCAACTTAAGGATTCTTGTTAGTAAACTTATTAATATTAGTTTTGTAGGAAAATTTGGATAGTTTTTAGAAGTTTAGGAAATAGGTAGGTATGAAATGTGATTTTGGGACACAAAAATAATAAATCGTCAATGTAGTAACTCTATGCTTATGTCTCCTTACTAATAATATAAATAAGAATGTAATTTTGTCTGACTGCCGCTATTTCAAGTGAAAACTACTGAACCGATTTAAATGAAACTTCACCTAAAGGGAGTAATGTTTTACACGATAAACGACTTCTAGCTGGAGAAAAGCTAGTAGCGAAGTTTGAGCTGTGCTTCGGAAAGCATATTAACCCGATTTTTCTTTTAAGTTCTTCTTTCTATCCTACTTATTATATCCTGGTAACCTGGTAATATCTTTCAGCTTTATACCAGGCAAAGAGAAGCATTAAGAAAAATAGAAAAAGGAAAAAAAAACTTATGTATTAGGTACAATATTTAAGTATTCTGTCTCAACGTAAATGAAGACGAATGTTGACAATCACATAATGTCACAATATGACATCTTTCAGTTGACCCCTGGTTCTTACAAACGCGTTGACAGCTCGTCAGAACAGTCTAAATGCGTATGTCCGGTCTCCACACTAGACAGAGATAGGGTTGACTAACAGAACTTTCATTTTTTAATTGACAAAATAAAAAGTAGTAATTCTTAGGCAGAGGAAACATCATTAAGGAACCAGGGGATAAACAGGGGCGTAGCAACTACCATATCAAAGATACGGGGCCAATCCTGTAGCCTTTAATGAATGTTCGCAAAATTTAGTAAAATAATGGGGTGTCCATTTTACTTGGGTAACTGTCTTACTGTACTTATTATGTATTGTCATTATGTATAAAAAAATACGTTTATTGTATGAGAACCCCCCTTAATATGTTATCTTTTTAAATTTTTATGTTATAGCGGCAACGGAAATACATAATTTGTGAGAATTTCAGCATCATATATATCACGGTTTATGAGATACAGCTTGGAGACAGACAGACGGACGGACGGACGGACGGTGGAAGCTATCTAATACTAATAGAGCCCCATTTTACTTTTTAGGTACCCTCAAAACAATTTTAAACTATTTCTTGCGGCTTCTCGCCAGCCCTACGCGAACGCATGGAATCTATGATTTACGTCGCTACATTAATTGCCGAATGCGCCATGTCTCCAATATGTATGTGTGTGTGTCTGTCTGTGTGTAGGAAGCGATCAAGCCGGGTTATTGCGTGGAATCTTATTCGCTATCGCATTTTAAACCCAATTAAATTTCTAAGAAAAGTGGTGCAAACAGTTTGCTAATATACTAACTCAACATCGGATGATTTTTATAGACATTTGAGTCTAGTAAAATAAAGATAAATAATAAATAAATAAATATTACACAACATCACATACATTGATCCCGTGGTAAGTAGTTTTAGCACTTGTGTTACAGATATCAGAATCAACAGTGGATACACAAATATACTTAAATATACTTAATACACACCCAGACACGGAACTAACACCGATGTTCGTCACACAAATATTTGTCCCGAGTGGGAATCGAACCCACGACTCTTGGAACTGTAGGTAATGAACCTGGGTCACTAACCACTGTTCCACCGAGCCAGTCAATAGATGAAATAAAACTAATTTTACGGATTAAACTCATGTGTATTGTTAATCCAAACATATTATTTAGAGAGAGACGTTTCGAGCTCTTTACAGAGCTCGTGGTCAAGGGCTACACCGTTTCTAAATAATATGTTTAAAATAACAATACACGCGAGTTTAATCCGTAAAATTAGTTTTATTTCAAAAGATAGATAAAGAAAATAGACACAGATTACCCATGCCACCCATCCCATAAATAAAACATTATTTCTATTCCGTGCAATAAATAGCTGTCTAAGTTTTTTATAGAAGGCTAACAATTTGACCTCACTCCACCTGATGGGTAAGCGGTGGTGAGATCCACATATGAGGTCGACAGGCACAATATACCATATTGAGCAGCACGTGTCTTTCGAGATTGGAAAGGGGATCAACTTCATATAAGTATCATTAACTATTAAAGTTAGTTTTTTATACATCCCTATTTAAAAATACCTTAAATTTGGCATCTCAACGTCGCTTAATAGCAGTATAAGTGTTACTTTTCACCCATTATCTTCCGCTACGCACCTGTGACGTCACAGCGTGCCAACAAACACGGTGATCAATTATCCGTGACGTCACCATTAAGGGCGGCGCGAGCGCCAGAATATCTTGCTTTAGCTAAGTGTTTTAGTATGTAGAGCTTATGATAATGTGTAGGAAATTAAAATAACAATACAAGCGCTTAGTCCGTAAGTTAGTTTAAACAAAAATATGGGATGCATATTTTTTTTTGTTTTTCAATTGATTGAAAAATGACAAAATTATAGCTTATTAAACATCTGGAGTGGGGGCTTGTGACGTCACGGTTAGGCAAAAATTGTACCATAACGTGACGTCATATGAAACTTATAAGCACTATATCTTCATAATTTCTTGTTTGTGAAACAAAATAAAAAATACGAGTACAATATTTTTAAATAATCTATATATTATATACAGGCCTTTACATCTAAATAGATGATTTATGTAGCATCTCGCTAAAATAATCTAAATAACGGACTAATTAATAATAAACAATTTTTTTTATTCGACATTATGTATAACCTCACTGACTCAAATGATTTCAGATGTATATGAGTGCCTACCTATCTACCCACGGTTCCATGAGTCGTGGGTTCGATTCCCACCCGGGACCAATATCTGTTTTTTTTTCATTAAAGTCGGTTTTATTTAAAAATATATTGAAGTACATAAGTATATTTGTGTATCCACGATTGTTTCTGATATTCGTAACACAAGTGCTTAAGCTGCTGACCATAGGATCAGATCAATGTATGTATATGATGTAGCGTAATATCTTTTACCGCGTTCCATGCGTGCTTTTTTTCTACTAACCCTAAAAAGATATACGGCCAAAAATGTTCTCCGGCATTACTCGCACAGATACACTCAAAGTCTAGATTCCAGCCCTATTTCCAGACTTCTGAGATGCGGGTGTTTAATCATACGTCGGCCTAATAACATGTCCAGCGAACGAATGGCGGCCATTACGCAAACTCGCTAAAACGATTCAATTAATTCCGGGAGTTTATCGTCTTGTATATAAGCGTCGTATATAGTGCTGATGATGTCAAATCGATTCGATTATTTTACTTTATCACTTTACATAAGGTACAAATATCTGGGACATTTCCACACACGGTGTGGAACTAAGAAGAACTTGTAACTATTGGCGTCAGAGACTGATATACATACATAGATATTTATAAATACATCATCATCATTATCATCAGCCCAAATACGTCCCCACTGCTGGGGCTCGGGCCTACCCTAAACTTAGGGCGATAAGGCCTTAGTCGACCACGCTGACCAAGTGCGGGTTATGCCGACTACACATCCTCAGAATTTCTTCTTAAGTGTGCAGGTTTCCTCACGATGTTTTCCTTCACCGTTAAAGCATCGAATGATGGTACATATGAATTTCAAATTTGAAAATAAATACATATTCACACCCAGACACGGAACAAGCACGGCTGTTCGTCACACAAAAATATTTTCCCCAAGTGGGAATCGAACCCATGACTTTTGACAAGAAACAGAGGCAGTACCAACTGGCAAGTTCTACCAAATGCTTAATGGCAGCCATCAATTTAATATTGCGTGTCATGTTTATCTTAACCGCGTATTATGTAACTATGTTTTTACATAGTAACAATACTCTTTACTGTAGAATGCGAAACAAAATGAGCACAAAATGTAAAATATTGCAAATAACAACTTGACAACAGTTACTTGTATTCAAAACCAACAAAAGACAATGAATCGTAAAATAACGAATAACGATTAAAATAACGGCTATTGGCTATGCGCTGAAATAACGGTGTTCGTAGTTATCCGTCATGTGAGAATATCGTCTGCAAGGCGTAAGTAGAGGTCACATTATACTATTTAATTTATTAGTCTTAGCGTAAATCTTACTTATCTAAATATATATAAGGCGTCCGACCGATTTCAGCCATGGCGGCCGATCTCAATTGAGATCAGCCAAGTGCGCAGGACATATTATAGTGCTCAAGTGTGCGCGCAAACACAAGTGCACTCTCTATCCCTTTACTCTCATGATTCGGTGAGACGGCAATCCGACATGACCGATGAGAGATCGGGCGCAGGACCACCGGCTTAACGTGCTTTCCGAAGCACGGGCGTTCAACCGCCAACTTCCTAACTCCGGGCTGAGTAATTTCATTACAGAAAAACTCACACAAATTTTGCCCGACCCCGGACTCGAACCGGGGACCTCTCGGTCCTTACGCAGCGCTTGCTACCAATAGACCAACGAGGCAGTGAAATATATATAACTCAAAGGTGACTGACTGGCTAAGAAAGGAATTCTTGAAATTCCCACGGGTATGGGAATTATCGGGAAAAAACTTATGTATGAAACTAACCTGCTGTGAAAAAATCTAAACCACGTAAGATATATAGTTGAAATTAGGCATTACCCTATACTCTTTTTCAGCTAAGATGATCCCTGTGACACTTCATTGTGTTCTGAATCAACATTTGACGTTTGACAAACGAAAATAATTTTATTGCACACTTTTTTCATTTTAATGCGGCGTCGTTAGGAAAAATATTAAAATAAATCATTTTAAACTTTTAAAAGGGAAAATGTATCGATTAGTTTAATTTAATGAAATAGAAAATTTAAAAAAAGTACCTATGCAGTTCGGAAACGTAGAATGAAACTTACTTCATACCATTCTACGTATACGAACTTCATAGGTATTTTTTTAAATGTTACATTAAATTAAACTAAAGGATACTGTTTGTCATTTAATGTACTGGTGTCAGAGTTTAAACCGCCCGTAGGCCTCTGACATGGCCTCACAAACCGTTGAAAAATCTCTCAGGTGTGCAGGTTCCCTCACGATGTTTTCCTTCACCGTTAAAGCGTCGAATGATGGTACATATGAATTTCAAATGTGAAAAACACACTGGTACCTGGTGGGGTTTGGACTGGCGACCTCTCGCATGGCAAGCAACGACCTTAACCACTCGGCCATCGACGCTTTTAACATTACCAGAGGAGGTAGTTCATTCTAATAACCATCAAACGTTCCGCTTTCAAAGCCGATCACTAATGGTGTCTTTGTGTTCGTCACAGTTAGTCAAGCGTACAAAGTGTGCTAAAAAAGAAAGTTGTGAAGTCAATATTGATTGACGGATGATGGAGCCACCTTTTTTTTCCGCTGAGAAATGCTTAATGCACCGTCACACCCGGGCAGGGGTTTGCCCGGGGTGGTGTGTGGGACTCCCGGCTTGCCGGAGACTGGTACTTCTGACAAGCTGCTCCTGAGAAGGTGACTCAGGGGACTACCCACTAAAACTCCGCGGTGTGACGCCTCTGCCATTGGTGGTGCCGTGAGAACGGATAAAGATCCAAGCATCCATAGCACCACCAGGAGCATCCATATGGCGCCACCTGGTACCACCAATAGTTGTTGGTTGGTGTAAGGGTCCGCACGTCTGGGCGCGAACCAACGAAGGTTGGGAAATCCCCGGTTAGCAGTGGAAGTATAGAGAATGTTATGATTTTAGGTAATTAAGTAACTTTGAAGTATTTAATCATCTAAATCGACAGGTGTACCTAATTAGTTTCTTCATACAACTAATATTGAAAAAAATATACGTACGAGTATTTAAAGTTCTGACCGTTGGCACTTTTCATACAAAAACGTAGTGATATGACGTCACACTACAACATGCAGTACATTGTCAAATAATGTTTTCGTACTTTCACGTTCTACAATATGAATTCGTTTTACAATTATATTCATCATGCCAATATTATAATGTTCCATTGTGAAATTGAAACACAGAATATTCTCCATTGAACATTTTCCGTTAAAACTGTTTTTCAAAATATTAATTTAACATTGTTTTTCGTTTAACCATGAGTTGAATAAGGCTTCAAGTTAAATTCTTTCGCATCGTCATTTCTGGGTATGCCCATGAAGCCGTCAGTCATTTAGAACAGATGGGAACATATGGATTTGACGGTGGTCGGAAAGCGAATGAGCGATGCTTATATCATTGATGACTGTCTGCCTACATGATGAGTATTGATGACACTTTAATAATTATAAGACGTCCGACCGATTTCGGCTATCTCAGCCGATCTTTATGGAGATTACCAACTGCGTAGGACATATTTAGTGTACGCGCAAACACAAGTGCACTCTCTGTTCCCTTACCCTCATAGTTCGGTGAGACAGCAATCCGACATGACCGATGAGAGATCAGGCGTAGGACCACCGGCTTAACGTGCTTTCCGAGGCACGGGCGTTCAACCGCCAACTTCCTAACTCCGGGCTGAGTGATTTCTTAACAGAAAAACTCACACAAATTTTGGCCGACTCCGGACTCGAACCGGGGACCTCTCGGTCCTAACGCAACACTTGCTACAAATAGACCTACGAGGCAGGAATGAGACAATAATTATGATTTGACAGGATTGATGGCACATTTTGGTAGTGCCACTATCTCTTGCGCCAAGAAATATAGGTTCATTTCTTGCATGGGACAAATTTTATTTTATTTTACATATTTATTTAGGTTCACAAATATCGATTGTAAAGCATTGTATTTGTTGCGTGTCTGGGTTATCAAATATACACAATATTCAACATCATTATCAGCCCATACACGTCCCCACTGCTGGGGCACGGGCCTACCCTAAACTAGGGCGATAAGGCCTTAGTCGACTACCGTGGCCAAGTGCGGGTTAGTCGACTACACAACCTTAGAACTTCTTAGGTGTGCAGGTTTCCTCACGATGTTTTCCTTCACCGTTAAGCGTCGAATAATCGTACATATGAATTTCATATTCGAAAAACACAGTGGTACGAGATGGGGTTCGAACTGGCCACCTCTCAAGCAAGCAACGACCGTAACCACTCGGCCATCGACCGAACAATCGTACTAACAACTACATCTCTCTATACACCGTGAAATTTGAGTGGTTGTTTTCCCGTGGCAGAACGATTTGCCTTTAGTAATACTATCGATTCATGCAAATTATTACGCGAAAAAAAAAAATTTTTAAAATAATAATTTTCCAACTCGAAAACGAGAGAAGCAATCGTTCTTTTATAAGATGTGACGTAATCAGGTACTGCTTGCCGCATGAAATCGATGCTTAAAGCTACAGAAGCTCGAAGCCCTAAGTCATAAAGCGGTTCGAACGTGCTTTCGAGTTTTGGTTAAGCCTTTCGTAAAACCGCCATTTATTGATTTTAACAAAAAATAACTGCACAAATCTATTGTACTACTAAGATAGAATCATTTTACTGCGGGAAAACAACCACTAAAATTTCACGGTGTATGTATATTCATCGCTGAAATCATAGTCGCGACGTTCATTGTTACCAGTCACTTCAGCTCTCAAAACCTAGAAAATCATAGTTTCACTTCTAAAAGCTCTCGAGTAGGTCGCAATCTCAATACCACTCTAACACTAAAAGCTCTCGTCGCAAGCTTTGTGCGGAAGCTCCCGAGCGATCGGCGAGCGATGTAGAGATGGCGCCGTTCCGTTGATTAGAAAAAGAAATGTAAGATTTTAGGCTTTCGCGTTCCATTAACTAAATATTAGTCTTTATGGGTCTACACGCTTTATTAGGAGTAAAAGCGTCGATGGCCGAGTGGTTAAGGTCGTTGCTTGCCATGCGAGAGGTCGCCAGTTCAAATCCCGCCAGGTACCAATGTGTTTTTCAAATTTGAAATTCATATGTACCATCATTCGACGCTTTAACGGTGAAGGAAAACATCGTGAGGAAACCAGCACACCTGAGAATTTTTTCAACGGTGTGTGAAGCCATGTCAGAGGCAACTCTGACACCAGGTTGTTCATCAACCATACGATAAGAAGAAGAAGAAGAAGGAGTAGCAAATTACATAGCTACTTACTGCCTGACGTTTCGACTGGGTTGCACCAATCGTGGTCGCGAGCGAACTGGCGCCGCCCGTCTTCGTCTGCCACAGCGGTTGTGAATTTCTTAATCCACCCCCGAACCAGCACTAATGTCATTTGTACAGCTACCCACATTTGTCCGACACACAACACTCACTGTACCCGGGTTTAAGTAGCTAAGTAATTTGCTACTCCTAATAACGCGTGTAGATCCATAAAGACTAATATTTAGTAGAAAAAGAAATGTTCGGTGAGGTTTTTAGAGGAAGTTGTAAGTAGAGTTTGAGATGAAACTAATATTTTACGGTACGGTATTGTTATTCTAAACATATTAGTTAGGGACACGACGTTTCGTTTCAGTCTTGCCCGTGACCACGAGCGCTGTAAAGAGCTCGAAACGTCAGGTCTCTAAATAATATGTTTAGAATAACATCACATGCAAGTTTAATCCGTATAATGAGTTTTATATTTCAAATATGTTCGTGCAAATAATAGACAATAGAAGTTTGAGTTTTTTTTTAATATAAAGAACTATCAGATGACCTCACTCCACCTGATGGTAAGCGGTAGTGAGATCCACATATGAGGTCGATAGGCACAATAGACCCTATTGAGCCTGTCGCACTCACCCTCAAGGCCTGCTTAAGAGCCATTATTTTATTAAATGCACAATTACATTATCAACTGCCTCGTTGGTCTATTGGCAGCAAGCGCTGCGTTTGTACGGAGAAGTTCCCGGTTCGAGTCCGAGTTTGGGCAAAATCTGTATGAGTTTTTATGTTAAGAATATACTCAGCTTGGAGTCAGGAAGTTGGTGAATGCCCGTTGGTCCTGCGCCTGATCTTATTAATCAAGTTCACTCTACCTGTTCAAAGATACTGAATCAAAATCTTACACGTAGTTATAAAGATCTAAGGATGCATAGGGATAGACAGCGGGAAGTGACTAAGTTGTATACTATTTGTAAGGTTGTGTAGTCGAACAACCCGCTCTTGGCCTGCGTGGTTGACTCGCAGCCTGATCGCCCTAGTTTAGGGTAGGCCCGTGCCTCAGCAGTGGGGACGTATTTGGGCTAATGATAATTTAAGTTACTGCCTCGTTGGTCTATTGGTAGCAAGTGCTGCGTTAGGACCGAGAGGTCCCCTGTTCGAGTCCGGGGTCGGGCAAAATTTGTGTGAGTTTTTCTGTAATGGAATTGCTCAGCCCGGAGTTAGGAAGTTGGCGGTTGAACGCCCGTGCCTCGGAAAGCACGTTAAGCCGGTGGTCCTGCGCCCGATCTCTCATCGGTCATGTCGGATTGCCGTCTCACCGAATTATGCTCTCATAATTCGGTATAAGTCATAAGGGAATAGAGAGTGCACTTGTGTTTCGAGATCGGCCGCCATGACTGAAGTCGGTCGGACGCCTTATTAATGATAATTTATTGATAAAGTATTATATGGTTTTTATCGTGTAACCATATAAATCCTTTTATGTAATTTTAATGCGATTTGTTATACGCTTGTTTACAAGTGTAGCGAATTTTCAATTTTCCCCTCTGTTGACGCGGCCAATCGGCTGATAGCCGTACGTGGTTTGATAAGGCGTACTGTGATATTTATTACGGCTTCATACTTTTCGATAGGCCCTTTTTATTACCTCTTCGTTTATGATAAGAGTATTCCTTACCGTCGTCTTGCCAGTTTGTATGCCTTATAGTCCAGCCATTTTGTGTTGTCAGTGAAATCGATGCTTAAAACTAAAGAAGCTCTACGCCCTAAGTAATAGCGGTTCGAACGTGCTTTCGAGTTTCGGTTAAACCTTTCGTAAAACCAGCATTTATTGATTTTAATAAAAAAGAACTGCACAAATCTATTGTGCTACTAAGATAGAATCATTTTACTGCGGGAAAACAACCACTAAAATTTCACGGTGTATATCTACCCTGAACCTACTCATTTGTTTATAACAATAAATTATAGAGTAGTCTCTGGGATCCAGGAATGTATTAAATGGCCTGTTTGTCATAGCGGGGGAATGGGGGCGTTCAGAAATGCGAATACCCTATTGAATACCTATTTTGTTCATTATTCATCTTTACACGAGGAAAATTTGAGAGTGGAGCTTAGTGATTTAATTTATTTCATTATTTATTGTTTGCTGGTTTATGAACGTAAGAAGAAGAAAGTAAATTGCGTGTCTACATAGTATGAAGCAAAGTCGCTTCCTGCTACTCTCTGTCCCTATGTATGCTTAAATATTTAAAACTACACAACGGATTTTGATTCGGTTTTTTTTAATAGATAGAGATATTTAAGGGGAAGGTTTCTATGTATGAGATACCCGAAGGGAAGCAATGGCATCACTAGTTTTCTAATCAAATTTAAAAAAAAACTCATTTTTGCCCAACGCAGCGCTTGCTACCAATAGACCAACGAGGCTGTATTTGCTTATTTTGTACACATAGTCCCACAATGTTACAATAGAATGTGGGTAAATATTTAAACCAAAAAAAAAGACGTGTGGCACTCGGGGACTGCCGCGGTATAGCTATTGCATAGCATCGTCCGATTTCGGAGCAGCTCGTCTCGATTCGTGCGAGTTTCGTAGAATCGTACATTACGTCTGACCGCACGCACACAAACACCGTGCCGAAGTCTACCGAACTGAAACGACGTTAGACGATTGTGAGGTTTTTTTTGTTACGGAATTTCTTGGTTCGGTCGTTCGGTCAAAGCCCGCGATAAAAGCTATGCAATAGCTTAAAAACACGAATCAACACTTACCTATAGTATTGTCTATTATTTGCGCAAACACTAGGTACAATTTTTCGGATAGAACTCGCGTGTATTATTATTTTAAAAATATTATTTAGAAATCCGACGTTTCGAACTCTCAACGTGTCATCTTTAGTCTTTCCCGTAACCACGAGCACTGAAAAGAGCTCGAAACGTCGGATCTCTAAATAATATTTTTAAAATTACAATACACGCGAGTTTAATCCGTAAAATTAGTTTTAGTACAACATACCTATATGAACTGCTTAGTGAACAACCATCCTTATCGGTGCACATATGTGAGAAAGAGATACACACACACACAAATATTTGATGCACAAAATGCATAGTGTGCATCCCCGATACTGATAAATAGCTTTTGTGTTTGTGCATTCGCGATGCGGCCGGCTGGATGGACGCGCTTTTTACAAAAAAAAACGGTCGGACTTGCTCAGGAAGGGTTTTGTACTATTATCCTTACTAATATTATGTCTCTATAGGTCTACACGCGATATTGGGAGTAGCAAATTACATAGCTACTTACTGCACGACGTTTGTAATTTGCTACTCCTAATATCGCGTGTAGACATATTTTAGTGTAATGGAACGCGAACGTCTAAAATCTTATATCCTTACTAATATTATAAATCCGAAAGTAACTCGGTCTGTCTGTCTGTCTTTCAGTTTCGCTTTCACGCATAGAGTACTGGACCGATTTAAATGAAATTTGGTACAGATATAGTCCAGAGCCAAAAGGTTATAGGCTACTTTTTAACCGACTGCGCTATAAGGAAGTAATGTTTTACCCGTTAAACGTCTCTAAGCGGACGAAGTCGCGGGCACAGCTAGTCTATAATAAAGTCAAATTCAAATCGTTTATTGCTTATCATGATGGGTTACAGGTGGTAAAATTAGAGTTAAGTAGGTGCATAAGAATAAGGCGCAGACTGGGACGCGCCAGGCGCGCATTTGTGCGTCAATTGCCGCATCCCAGCGGGGACCAGCGGGTGGCAGGTGTGGGGACACCGCCGCCTGCATTGCATCGGTCCCCGTTGATGGTCGGGGTGACTCCGTGTACCGGGTTGCCTCCGTCGCCCTCCTCAAAGTGGGGGCATGTGAGGAGCCCGCTGGGCTGTCCGCCGGCGGCGTTGTGGGTTAAGGGCTAAGCCAGAGAACCACGACTCCGTCAAGGCGATGAGGTATACCGCGGTGTTTTAGTCGGTAGAACCCCTGGGCATTGCACTCCGCCCAGGAGCAGCGGCTGGCAGTTACCATCTTTTCGCCAGTCGCCGGGGAGTCTGACACATCACCTGGAGAGGAAACCATTTTTACCTGTTCTCGTTATTAATATTGAGGAAAAAAATAAAAAAGACAAGTTTATTCTCTCACGATGTATTTAATCTTCCGTGTCTAAGAGTAATTTAATAAGCACGTTAAGCCGGTGGTCCTGCGCCCGATCCCTCATCGGTCATGTCGGAATGCCATCTCACCGAATTATAGCAGTAAGGAACTAGAGAGTGCACTTGTGTTTGCGCGCACACTTGTGTATTATAATATGTCCTGCGCACTTGGCTGATCTCAATTGCGATCTGCCGCCATGGCTGAAATTGGTCGGACCCCTTATAGAACTAATTTAGTAGGAAGTACTTACTACTCTACATTGTATACTCTCAGACTAGTTCTTTTTTTTTTAATATTTTGCCAACAAGATGACCTCACTCCACCTGATGGTAAGCAGCAGTGAGATCCAAATATGAGGTCGACAGGCACAATAGACCATATTGAGCCCGTCGCATTCACCTTAGATATTATTATAAACAAGAGGCAGATATGTCACAAGCACACACATAATCACTTATATGGGCTGATGATGAATATAACTGTTCCCTTACCCTCATAGTTCGGGAGATGGCAAACCGACATGACCGATAAGAGATTGGCCGCAGGACCACCGGCTTTACTTGCTTTCCGAGGCACGGGCGTGCAACCACCAACTTCTTGACTCCGGGCCAAGTAATTTCTTAATAGAAAAGCTCACACAAATCCCGACCCCGGACTCGAACCGGGGACCTCTCGGTCCTTACGCAGCACTTGCTACCAATAGACCAACGAGAGTTAAGTCTGTGTAATGCACTTACATCTTAAACGAACACATAATGAAAAGGAACAAGTATGTATGTTTTAATTAATGCCGAGCCAAGAGAACTTGAATCCCGGGATCCGGGATTTTGAAATCCCGGGTTTTCTTGTAACCGATAAAGAATACTTTAATATGGCCCTATTTATTTCAGTTAACAATTACATTCTACGCAACTGAACAAAAAAGGCACTAAAGTCCAATGATAAATTTATATACTGACATGTCATTACCATTCTTTGTCACCAACACAATCCCGGAGCTGTCGACATAAATCCCGTGACCCCGGGATCAGGGCCCGGGATCGCGCCCACCCTACCTTCGCGGCTCGTAAGGGCATCCCATCCTTAATCCCGTGTAATGAACATTGGGAGCGTCGCGGGATTTTAATAAAACTCTTTCACCCTTCACTTTATGACTCGCAATTGTCTCTGGTTTCATTTGCATGTGAGTTCCTACAATGGCATGTGATAAATTCTTTGAGAGAACTACTTTGGCAGTTCTGATTAAACTTTTAATAGCTTATATGTAGCTTTGCCTGTGACTCCGTCCGTGTAATGTTGTGGAAAACATCACTGCAATCAGGCCTTAGTCGACCACGCTGGCCAAGTGCGGGTTGGTCGACTACACAACCTCAGACTTTCTTCGTAGGTGTGCAGGTTTCCTCACGATGTTTTCCTTCACCGTAAAAGCATCGAATAAATGTACATTTATGAATTTCATATTTGAAAATACAAGGGTTTGAACTGGCGACCTCTTGTAGGTCAAGCTATGACGCAAACTAAATACCACAATCAATTTGAAATGCATCTAGGTATTATGCAATAATCTGTTAACATAAATGTATACCTAAATTACATATACTATTTTGCCGATCTTCATAAAGATTAAAATATTTATTACAACAATAAGGTGAATTACACAAAATAAAATATTTACTAATGCACATTACAAAAAAGATTGGCCTAAAATTGTTGACAGATTATACAATGGGTATAACTATGGCACCGACACTAGAAAGCATCTGTATCGATGTTACCTTAACGCTTAACTTAAAAATCTATATACCTAATCTAAGACAGTGTTTAAAAGGGTTTTTCCTGGAGTCAGAAGCAGAAGATTCGAAAAACCATCATCTAAATCCACCGAACAGCTCAGATATTTATGGTCCATCATTTGTAATATTTTACAGGCCATTTGCAAACTGTCAAACGCAAACGCCATAACGGGAAGTCCACCCCCAAAATATGTCCGTAGACAAAAGGAGTGTCAAAGACAATGGCCATAGACAATTAATTCATTCTGTACCATGATGCATGGTTGGGCGGCGCTAGGCTCTGCGCTTTATGGTTAGGGGACACTTTCTGAAAGAAGAATGCCGTTTTGGCTTTACTGAATGTAGGGATGGGGAAAAAGAGGAGATACTTAAAATAATTTTATCGGAACAAAATAAATAAATAAATATCTGGGACATTTCCACAAACGGTCATCTGACCCCAAACTAAGCAGATCTTGTACTATGGGCGTCAAAGACTGATATACATACATATATATTTATAAATACATAATCACACCCAGACACGGAACAAACACCGATGTTCATCACACAAATATTTGTCCCGAGTGGGAATCGAACCCACAATTCTCGGAACCGCCAGCCAGGGTCACTAACCACTGTTCCACCGAGCCAGTCAAAACAAAATTATGTTTAATTAATTCAACTTTATAGTAGCAGAAATAATATAGGTTCAACTATTTCCGGTGAGGATTGCAAAAATTAGTCTCATGTATTAAATATATAAATTAAATATTACACAACATCACATACATTAATCCGAATCCGTGCTAAGTAGCTTAAGCACTTGTATTACAAATATCAAAATTAACAGTGGATACACAAGTAAACTCAAATATGTATATTTAATTTCACACCCAGACACGGAACAAACATACACACAAATATTTGTTCCGAGTGGGAATTGAACCCACGACTCTTGGAACCGTAGGTAGTGAACCTGGGCCACAAAAATTTTCATGGGTCGTGTAGACCCAAAAAGTCTAATAAACACGAATCCAACGCGCACTTGAAAGGCTTACTTTACTTATCTCTTGGAAGATAATACTAAACTACATTAACTAGAACATTGCCACCTACGCCTGTAACTAGGCAGTCCTCACCTACCCGTTTAGCGTGAAATACGAACTGTAACGCCGTATTTCAGGGAGCAATTACAAAAGTTCCTCCTTGGAATCAAACGCCAAATGAAATTCCCACCTCCCAGCCGTATATCAGCGCTTTTGTCAAAGTAAGGGTTGCCTCGCGAAAGGGAATGGACGTGAATATTCACTTACTTGCTACGCCTTCACAGGGTCCATAAAGTCATTTGTACTTATCTACTAGTATACACCGTGAAATTTGAGTGGTTGTTTTCCGGCAGCAAATGATTCCACCTAAGTAGCATAATAGATTCGTGCAGTTATTTTTTATTAAAATCAAGAAATGCCGGTTTTACGAATATAACCGAAACATTGAAGTACGTTCGAACCAATTTATTACTTAGGACGTGGAGCTCCTTTAGCTTTAAGCATCGATTTCATGCGGCAAGCAGTACCTGAATACGTCACATCTTAAAAAACATTTCGAGTTGGAAAATTATTATTTTGAAAATTCGAAAAGGAAACTTTTCTTTTCAAGGAATAATTTGCATGATACGATAGTATTACTAACGACAAATCGTTCTGCCACGGGAAAACAACCACTCAAATTTCACGGTGTATAATGTTATTTTATGTGTGCAATAAATCTATACTTACAATAAATCTGGAAATATATTTTCAAAATAACTATCAGGTGGTGATTAATGATTGATACTGATGCCAAAAATGCAGTCAGTAAATTTTTTGTCTGTCTGTATATCTGTTTGTATGTTCCTTATAGAAAACTATTCGACGGATTTCAACGAAACTTGGTATACCTTTGATCACGCTACAATCAATAGGAACAGAGCAGTGAAGGGGAATGTCGGGGAAAAAAATGTCACTTTGATTAATGATATTGAGTGTTCCACCCGATTATAATCAAAATCGCTCTGTGTCTGAACCAGCCCTAGCAGCGAGTCAACGCGAGTAGTAAATCTACAGGTTCCATTGAGACACGGTTTTGGGACAAATTAAATTTACATACAATTGTACGGGGGCTTTTTATGAGATTTATAATCGTAGCTCTTTGTCTGGTCACAAAAGGTGAAATTACTTCGATGATAGCATTATATCATCGAAGTACAAAGGTGATAGCTCTTTAGTATTGATTTTCATAAAAAATTACTGAAGTCATATGGTATTGTCTATTTTTATTTGCGCGAGCACTACACATTTGAAATAAAACTAATTTTACGGATTAAACTCGCGTGTATTGGTATTCTAAACATTATTTAGAGATCCGACGTTTCGAGCTCTTTACAGCGCTCGTGGTCACGGGCAAGACTAAAGTTGACAGGTGTCTTCATAAGTGAGTTAATAAATAATGCTTAGAATATCAATACACGCGAGTTTAATCCGTAAAATTAGTTTTATTTCAAATGAACTCATATGTAAAACACCGTGAAGAAACCTGCACACCAGTGAAGAAATTCTAAGGTTTTGTAGTCGACCAACCCGCATTTGGCCAGCGTGGTTGACCCAGGCTTAACGCCCTGGTTTAGGGTAGGCCTGTGCTCCAGCAGTGGGGTTTTTAAACCGCCCGTAGGCCTCTGACATGGCTTCACACACTGTTGAAAAATTTCTCAGGTGTGCTGGTCTCCTCACGATGTTTTCCTTCACCGTTAAAGCGTCGAATGATGGTACATATGAAATTCAAATTTGAAAAACACATTAGTACCTGGCGGGGTTTGAACTGGCGACCTCTCGCATGGCAAGCAACGACCTTAACCACTCGGCCACCGACGCTCAAACAACGATCAACTAGTTAACACTATTTAGTACTTACATTGATAAAGCATTTACCAATCCTTCAAACGAAAACCAGTTCGCACCATTTAGCAGGCTGTATTTGCTGGTGCGCGCCGGGAAGCGAACGGAAATACCCGCGGAAGTGTGCAGCCGAGCGAGAGGTCGATACGAAGCGAACACTCCGATACCAGGCGTTCTGGACTGAGAATTTGTCTATGAACATGTTCAGGATATTGACTAGACGGTGCCTGCTACCATAGACTAAGTGTCGATATATAGGTGAAACAACAGTACCTCATTACAAATTAGGTATTTACCGTTTTGATATTGCAATTACGGGACTTCATCATTACCATCATCATCATCATCAGCCCATATACGTCCCCACTGCTGGAGCACAGGTCTATCCTTAACTAGGGCGATTAGGCCTTAGTCAACCACGCTGGCCAAGTGCGGGTTGGTTGACTACACAACCTTAGAACTTCTTCGTAGGTGTGCAGGTTTCCTCACGATGTTTTCCTTCACCTTTAAAGCGTCAAATAATCGTACATATTACACAACATCACATACATTGATCTGATCCCGTGGTAAGTAGCTTAAGCACTTGTGTTACAGATATCAGAATCAACAGTGGATACACAAATATACTTAATACACACCCAGACACGGAACAAACACCGATGTTCGTCACACAAATATTTGTCCCGAGTGGGAATCGAACCCACGACTCTTGGAACATAGGTAATGAACCTGGGTCACTAACCACTGTTCCACCGAGCCAGTCTATGTACATATGAATTACAAATTTGAAAATCACAGTGACACTTCGCGGAGTTTGAACTGGCGACCTCTCTCACGGCAAGCAACGACCTTAACCACTCGGCAATCGACGCTTTTTTTTCAAAAGACTAATAAATATATCAAACAAGTAGTTCTTGCAACATCATAATAAATTCCAGCAGTCCGCCGAGTCTGGGCCGTGATTATATATAGCTGTAATTAGCGTCGCTTGTCTGTCCGTCCGCTGCCGTATCTACCGGGCTATCGGGCCGACTGAAAATAACCATGTGTGTAATTATTTATTTATTGGCAGTTTAAACGTGATCATGTAAGCTAAGTTTTCTCTAGTAATATTAATTGCAGCAAAACGTTATATAGAAAGCTAGTGACCTGCCCTGGCTTCGCTTAGGTTTAATAGTCATAAAAATTTCCTCTTGAATATCTGCATCTGATGGAGAGGTTGAGGAGGATGATGGAAGGTTTCCATAGAGGTGATTCTCCTCTATGGAAAATATATTTTTAAAGATTTAAGCATACCTACGTAGGGACTCTTATTTTACACAACTAGATGTGCGAGCGACTTCATCTGAGTTTCCCCCGGGATTTTACACATTTACCACTGTTTCTTTGCTTATATTCGTCGCAGCGTGATGTTATATAGCCTTAAGCCTTCCTCGATAAATGGTCTTCCCAACACAACAAGATTTTTTCAATTCGAACCAGTAGTTGCTGAGATTAGGGCGTTCAAACAAACAAACTCTTCAGCTTTAAAATATTATAGTAATATGGAAATTATAGAAATAGATGAATTATGGAATAAAATATAAAATATTATAGTAATAGATGAATTATGGAAAAACACCTCGTGAAAAACATAGCATAGTTTTAAAAATTTAAGAATACAAAGGGACAGACACGGTAAGCGACATTATTATATAGGTACTATGTAGTGAAGTATTGATCTTGAAACTGTAAAACTAAAGCTATCTTTGCCTAGGTTGTAGATTAAAAAATGCCATTACAAAATTCAGCCGGAAATACCTATATACTTTTTTTCGTATCCATTTTCCGTTTCCCACATCAACGTGTTTGACACTAGCCGCCATCTTTGTCATAGCTTCCCGCCGTTTCCTATGTTTGACGTTTGCTGTCAGATTTTTTTCTTTTGGCGCCATTTCCTTTATTTTGACGCGCGTCGCAGCTGATGGACGATTCCGGTCGGTGTAATCGATGTGCTATCGAGACGAGTCGTTCTAATTCGCTAATCGATGCGATCACTCAAATGCTGTAGGGTCGCCAAACAGATGCTATTTAAAACTTGGACACGTCATACCTCTTAACAACTGTAAACATCATATTTCTTTACGCGCGAAATGCGTTGTCATAATAAATGCATGGTTATACCGGACGGAGTTTGGCAGTTGGATCGAACTGCGACTTCGGAGTTAAAATCGCTACGGCCTATTTTATTCTACTTTATTATGCGACCCGCTTTACATATATTAAGTACCACAGACAGTCAAAAGGTTGCTGACTGCTGACCAAGATTATAATATATATATATATTTTTTAAATTGTCTAACTTCGTTTGTACTACAAAACCCAAAAAAATCTAAGGGGTAAGAGCTATCCGCTCCCACGCAAGTCATGATTATGAAACCCATTACGTTTATCCAACTATAAAAGTACATCTTAACTAATCTTATACATAAAAATGAATCGCAAAATGTGTTGGTAAGCGCATAACTCAACAACGCCTGAACCAATTTGGACAATTCTTTTTTTAAAATGCTCGTTGAAGTCCAAGGATGGTTCTTACGGCGAGAAAAAATCGAATAATTACCGGGAAAACCCTAAAAACAGCCCTTTTCTTTTTCATATTTTTTTGACAGGACGATGTCTGTCGGGTCAACTAGTATAAGATACAAATGCTAAGGCAACTCTGTAAGTTAATCGCGTTTTCTCTCCAAACCTAAGAAATTTAAAAAGTAGCCTATATCTTTATTTAGGCTTGTTATATAAGGAGAGGTCCTATTAAACTTGAGGAGAGTAACGTTTTACGCCGTGACATGTAGACTCAAACGAAGTCGCGGGCTGAGAGCTAGTAATAGTACATTATTTACCCAAAATCACGAACATACGTGAACAGACCTTGTAGACATGCTCTCGATATTCGAACATCATAACGATTAATCGATCATCATTAAAATCGTATCAAAACGTGCCCAACCCTATGACAGGAGTCAGGACAACCCTACGCATGCTGGCCGCAGGTGGCCGGCAATTAAGGACATAAAAATTAAAAACAAAAATAGAATTGATGGATTGGGCAACGGGTTTTTTAGCCATTAAGGTTTTAAAGGATACGGGGAGAGGAGAGATGTGTGATGTAATGTTTAGTCTTCGTTTTGTTTGAGGAAAATGCAAAAGAGTTTGTGAACTTAACCTCTTGGGTTTGTTTGTAAAGCTACAGTGATATCTAATGTAGATTATTATTTTATTTTCTTTATTTGTACTACGATGATGGCTTGAAGTAGCCTTACTATCATCACCGGAGTTGCGGGGAGCGGATGGCTCTCATCCCTAATGTTTATGTATGAGGAAAAGCAAACAGAAATTTGGTGGTATTGTCTATTATTTGAGCGAACACTACACATTTGAAATAAAACTTATTTTACGGATTAAACTAATTAACATATAATTTAGAGACCCGTCGTTTCGAGCTCTTTAGAAAGAAAGAAAGAAAGAAAATAAATTTATTCAGAGCATTAAAGTAAAAACAGTACAGAAAAGAAACATAGGAATTAAATAAAAAACATAATGCCTCTGAAATGGCCGCCACTCAGCTTATGCCACGGCATCGAGTGCCATGACGCTGATTTTCAGTGGCACCAGCGAGAGGGACGCTGTTACAAAAATTAATGTAAAGTACAGAAAAATCCTTAAGATTACTTATTACACAAATTTTACAGCGCTCGTGGTCACGGGGACGACTATCTTATCTTATCTTATAGTGGGGACCGTCTAACCGGTTCACGTCGACCCTCAGGGATCTTTTGTGTTTCCCCTACCTTTATACACCTACTCCCTGAAGATCAACTGCATAAATGCAATAACGTCCTTGGGTCTGAGGCGCCTGTATTCTTCTGGTTTCGGATAAGCCGTTTCCAGAAGTCTGAGCCTGTGTCTGGCCAGTGAGTGACATTCACATAAGAGGGACCATAAGAGGGAGGATCACACGGGGACGACTAAAGATGACAGTTGTCTTTATTTGTTTTTTATTACACTTCGCAAATCAGGAATCGAAGGCACGACTCTTGGTTGGCAAGAGACGTGGCGAGCCAGTCAACATAAAAGCCTAAGTTATTGTTTTATTACACATCAACTAAAATATAATATTTTCGTTGTTCCAGGTAAAACACCGCAACATTTCCTACGGCAATCGACTACACAAAGCAAAGGTTTTGTATTACCCGATTACACCAATCAGGAAGTCGG
Source organism: Maruca vitrata (assembly GCA_039566165.1). Lineage (NCBI taxonomy): Eukaryota > Metazoa > Arthropoda > Insecta > Lepidoptera > Crambidae > Maruca > Maruca vitrata. The sequence continues at coordinate 3,904,959 of CM076942.1, read as the reverse complement.
CAAGTAATATTTTTAGGGTTCGGACCTCAACACGAATCATCATCATCATCATCATTCTCCTCCCCTCGTCCAACGCTAAGTGGGGTTGGGGTAACATGTGAACTTCTTCCACTCGGGTCTATCATTCGATTCGTCAGCTCTGTGTCTACTCCTCTCATCATCTCTCACGCAATCATCAACCCATACACGTCCCCACTGCTGGGGCACAGGCCTACCCTAAATTAGGGCGATAAGGCCAGAGTCAACCACGCTAGACAAGTGCGAGTTTATTTGACTACACTGGCAGGCCTTCAGAGTGAGCGCGACAGGCTCAATATGGTCTATTCCTGTCGACCTCATATGTGGATCTCACTACCGCTTACCATCAGGCGGAGTGAGGTCATCTTGTTAGACTATTATAAAAAAACAACCTAAATATTTCTTCGTAGTTGTGTGTTTTTCCTCGCGATGTTTTCTTTCACCCTTGAGGTCACTTAACGGTAAACGATGACTCTTGGAACCGCCAGTCAGGGTCACTAACCACTCTTCCACCAAGCCAGTCAGTAATAGAAATTCTACTCTAATAGGATCCTATATTAAAGGAGCATAGACAAAATAACATGTTTCATAAACTGATATCGTCCGGATCTCGCCCGAGGTCGCGGTAGCTATTAATAACGGATGGTCCCGGGTTTGATTTCTGAGCGACGTCTTGGCACCGATACAGAGATGAATCTGATCGTTGTCATGTATTACTGCGGAGATAATTATAATTTATTAGTTTACGACGGTCCTAGAGCTAGAGTTTGAGACTTAGGGCGTATCTATGTGGCAAATAAAATCTTCTTCTTCTTATCGTATGGTTGATGAACAACCTGGTGTCAGAGTTTAAACCGCCCGTAGGCCTCTGACATGGCTTCACACACCATTGAGAAATCTCTCAGGTGTGCTGGTTTCCTCACGATGTTTTCCTTCACCGTTGCGTCGAATGATGGTACGTATGAATTTCAAATTTGAAAAACGCATTGGTACCTGGCGGGGTTTGAACTGGCGACCTCTCGCATGGCAAGCAACGACCTTAAACACTCGGCCCTCGACTTTTTTTAATTGGTAAATAAAATTGAGAAAGGAAACAATAGTCTAAGTCCTCACTAAGGCTCTGCACTATCTATGCGCCAAATGTAATTGAAATCGGTTGAATAGTTTTGGTGTGATAACGGCAGACAGACGTAGAGAGTAGACAGAGTAGTCTCTGTAACGGGGAATGTTCAGTAGAGCTATTTCAACTAGTCCCTCCCTCCCCTTTCCACTCCCGAACGACACGTGCTGGACAGCGCTGCCATCCGCATACAATGCAGGCGCTGGTGGCTCGGACTAAGAGGTTTAGCTCCTCTTTTCTGCCACGTGTCGTGGAATGGATTGCCCTCCTGTGGCTTACAAGTAATATGCGGGGAAATTCGACGGGTTCAATAGCTGTTCGTTGGTGTAATGGTTCGCACGGCTGTGCGCGATACCCGGGTATTTTTCCGTTTTTGAAACTATTAAAAACACTAGTGCAAGCTTTAGTACTAAAAAAAATAAAATTTACCTTACTATCGCTATCCGAGATTGCTATAACTAATGATGGTAATGATTCGCAACATAAGCGAGTCCACATTAGTTCCTACTTTATACAAATGCTCATATAGCTAATTTTGGTAGATAAACAGAACAATGTATTTATGTGCTATGGGTATACTAATCTACAATCCTTACTAATATTATTAATGCGAAAGTAACTCTGTCTGTCTGTCTGTCTGTTACGCTTTCACGCATAGAGTACTGAACCGATTTAAATTTGGTACAGATATAGTCCAGAGCCTAGAAAAGGATATAGGCTACTTTTTAACCGACTGCGCTATAAAGAAGTAATGTTTTACCCGTTAAACGTCTCTACGCGGACGAAGTCGCGGGCGGAAATGTAGTCATATATACTTTACCACCGTCAAGATTAAAGAAAACCGCAAACAAAACTTAATCTCACCCCTTGCCTTTATCAACATCGGAAATCCTGTCGCCCTTCAAATTTCAAATACAATAGTCACTTGACAGGTTAAAATTTGCAAGATGGCCGCCGATAAAGCACGCCTCAAGTGGCGGGAAACATCAAAATTCGCGCGCTCCACAAAGATGTTAAAGCCTCTCTTGTTGAGTGCATCCGCTGAGTCGTCGATCCGCCGATAGGTGGCGTTGAGTGCGATCGGGGATTTATTATCTGTGGAAGAGCGGTCCAACAAGTATTGGAGCTTTGGGGGTGTATTCTGGTGTCTGTTTTGTATGTTTTTTCTTTTTACTGTGTAGGTATGAAAAGTGGCGTTTTGGTGTCTCTATCTGTAGCGCTTTCTTACCTAACCGGTTTATTAACCGTATTTTATACCCAGTTTCCTAGATATTACAAAATAACAAAGGTTATTTATGCTTCTCAGGTAAAATAAATAAATAGTAATTAAAGGGAGTATTGATTCACGCAATCAAAGATTCCACGCGGATAAAGTGACCAGTGACACCTGAGGGCCTACCATGAGTTGGCTATCGAAAACTTACGTACGTTAAAAACCTATCCAGTTGTTTTTTCATACGGCCAATTTTAGTTCTTTGCGTAACCACCAGGGGCGCTGTACAAGTTTTTCATAGACAAATTTACGTAGGCGATATCGAGTGCGTAAGTTTTAAACTCATGGTAGCGCTACAGGACAGTGAAAATCATTTTCTATCGATAGCCTTTATGTAACTTGTTATGATTTATTATCGTTGTGTAGTCAACTAACACAAACTTGGCCAGCGTGGTTGACTATGGCATTAACGCCCTAGTTTAGCCCCGTGCCCCAACAGTGGGGACGTATATGGGCTGATGACAATGATGATGATGTCAATCTTACTAAACCAGATTGTTGATAATTTTACGGAGTTAAGTCGCGTGTATTGTTACTCTAAACATATTATTTAGAGACCCAACGTTTCGAGCTCTTTACAGCGCTCGCGGTCACGGGCAAGACAGAAAAAAAATACTTGCAGTCCTACCATCAACTTTATGAAACGAAATCTTTTATATATTACCGGCTGGAAATATTATAAGACAAAATAAAAAAAAAGACGTGTGGCACTCGGGGACTGCCGCGGTATATAGATTGCCCGGACCAAAAGTTTCGTTTAAAGTACCACATAAATATCCAAGATCTCAAGTTAAACTACTATCGCCCCCATTCCGAAAAACTGTATTAGGTTGCAATTCCCCTATTTCAAGGTTTTGTAAATTGTATAATCTCTGTTCCTCAAAAATTGAAGTATTTGGTATCTCCCTATGTAAATTCAAGTGTAATGTGCATAAGATGACTACTTTGTAATCTAATCGCTGTTTTTATTTTCCATTTATGAAATGTAGATATACAAACCTTTCAGAAAGTAATGTTAACAACTTTAAGTTAAGTTACTAATTTATTATTATATTTCCTGCACGCTGTGTTTACTTTAAGAAAATTATACATTTAGAATGTAATTTATAGCCTATTTTTAAATGTATGTAAAGTGTATAATTGTAGTGTAAACCAAATAAATAAATAAAAATAAATAAATAGCTATTGCATAGCATCGTCCAATTTCGGAGCAGCTCGTCTCGATTCGTGCGAGTTTCGTAGAGTCGCACAATACGTCTAACCGCATGCACACAAACACCGTGCCGAAGTCTACCGAACTGAAACGACGTTAGGCGATTGTGAGGTTTTTTCGTTCCGCGATAAAAGCTATGCAATAGCTTAAAAATGCCTTATAAATTTCACTTTCTTACCCAGAAGGATGGATCTAAAAGATTTGCCTATGGCGGTTTCCCGCCAGAATCAGCCTCCGCCAATCTCCACATAATATCGCTAATCCGTAAAAAATCGCGTGAACAGCACATTCCGTCTCTTTCCAACAAGTCCATATTCTATACGAGAGAACGGGATGGCAATATAAACTGCAGTCTCAGTAAATCTAGGCTAGGTTTTATATTTGTCGTAAGTTCTTGAATATCGGTTAAGTAGGTATTAGTGGATAAATCGCTGGTTGAAAAGTTTTGAACAATTCTTACACGTGTGTTCGCAAACACTTGTGCACTATAATATGTCCTGCGCACATGGCTGATTTCAATTGAGATCGTCCGCCATGGCTGAAATCGGTCGGACGACTTATTTGTAAAATATCAAATAAAATGGAGTCAAGTCATCTTAATATATAAATCAAAGGTGACTGACTGACTGACATAGTGATCTATCATTGGACAGCTCACTCCTGGACGGATTGGGCTGAAATTTGGCATGCATAGATATTATGACGTAGGCACCCGCTAAGAAAGGATAACCGGAAACAAAACGAGGGCGGATCACTAGTCTTACATAAAATTCAGCATAAATTTGACAACCGAAACTTAATACGCCAACAAAATTACCATGTCGTGCCTGACGGCGCCACTGTCTTCGCAAACTTACAAAATCAATATGAAACATCACGTTAGTTCCCCTTTCCGCCGCCGCCTCTGCACTTCGGCCGGATTCGCTGGAAGGTTCCAATTTCAATGTTTGACCTATATGCATAAACTTGCATTTAACATTCAATTCTCGACTGTATTTATATTATGTTAAGATTCGCATTCAATGTTTGAAACTATATTAGTTCCAAGTCTTACCTCATTCGATTTTCGACTCTAGGTTTCTAGTTATAAGGTCGAGTGTAGTAAAGCTTTGATATGGTTAAGCAATTAGGCCTTATTTCTAAGGTGGTAAGAGCGAATTGAAGCCGTATAGGGTAATCCAGGAATCCTTATAATGTTAACGGTAGAGGATTTTCTTGCACGTATCGAATTTTATTGTATACTAGTTGCCGCCTACGACCTCGTCCGCTTGGAAATGGTTTTGACAACAATGATTTGTTTAAATAGCCTATAATATATCTTGCTACTTTACTGCCTCATTGGTCTATTGGTAGCAAGTGCTGCGTTAGGACCGAGAGGTCCCCGGTTCGAGTCCGGGGTCGGGCAAAATTTGTGTGAGTTTTTCTGTAATGAAATTACTCAGCCCGGAGTTAGAAAGATGGCGGCTGAACGCCCGTGCCTCGGAAAGCACGTTAAGCCGGTGGTTCTGCGCCCGATCTCTCATCGGTCATGTCGGATTGCCGTCTCACCGAATTATGAGAGTGAGGGAATAGAGAGTGCACTTGTGTTTGCGCGCACACTTGTGCACTATAATATGTCCTTCGCACTTGGCTGATCTCAATTGAGATCGGGCGCCTTGGCTGAAATCGGTCGGACGCCTTATAATATATCTTGTACAATGATCTATTTATTAGAGTCCCGTAAAGGATCATTTCGGAGATTAGCGCGTCTTAATTTTAATTTGTCGTTGCTTCTAAAACTTAGCGACTATAGTTTTCTTTTAAGTTCAACTGCAAACCTACTCTGATACCCTTTAAATTCCGTGATCATATACAACCTATTACCCTAAAAAACTGGTCAAGTGCGAGTCGGACTGGCGCACAAAGGTTTTCACGAGTTAAAATTGCTTAAAAATTACGTTTATTGTATGGGAAATTAAATAATTTTTAATTTTTACTTTATTCTTATTAAACGTAAATACATAATTTATTTATTTATTTATTTTTAGGTACACAAAACAGAGCGACAACAATTACAATATATGCAAACAATCACAAACAATAATGGTAGGCTGTAACTCCAAAAATATGTGTACACAACATACCATTCGTAACATAATATAGGCGCAGCTAAAGGCGCTAAGTCGTCTAAGAGAAACAGCAGACACAAGCAAGAACATTTATATAAAACAAAAAGACATACGGAAAAAATAAATATAAAATAAAATACATATAATTATAAACTAAAGAAAAAAAATACATTAAACAGAATCGGAGCACGTACGAACACACATTCATTTGTTCACAAATTTCAGCTTTCTATCAATCACGGTTAATGAGATTCAGGTACAGCTTGGAGACTATACAGAGAGAGGCATTTAGGTAGAATAGAATAGAATAGAAAATATTTATTGATCATAAAATAAAAAATACAAAACTAAAATACATACACATACAAATATATTTATGATCAAAAGGTTCTGCCTCAGCATGTGCCGTAGCAGCCGCAAGGACGCGACGGCAGGTACGGAAAAATTAAATTAATTAAGAAAAGTTATTCTGTGGGGCTACCATGAGTTTAAAACTTACGCACTCGATATCGTAAATATGTCTATGATTCAGCGCCGCTGGTAGTTACGCGAAGAACTAAAATCGGCCGTATGAAAAAAACAACTCGATAGGTAACGTAAGTAAGTTTTCGATAGCCAACTCATGGTAGGCCTACTGGCTATGCATCGTAAGCTAATAGCCCGTAGCAGCCTGCTACGCGCTACGTCGTCTACGCCGTAGCGTGTCTACGCACAGCGCCTGCTACGGACAGCGCGTTACAAATTACTGCCGCTTGTAGCGACATCTTGCGGCCGGCCATATTGCCAAAATTGACATAGAATTAATGGCTTTATGGTCTCCTTGTACTAAATTTTCGCCAGGCAGTATTAGTGCAGATGGGCCAACTAAATAGAAGTACGAGTATATTGCAGCAAATACATTAATCATCACAAACTATAAAACATAGTGGCTTTTTCTATATGTGTATGCTTATATCTTTGAAACTACTCGCGTGTATTGTTATTATAAACATATTATTTAGAGTTTCGAGCTCTTTACAACGCTAGTGGTCACAGCCAAGAGTACAGATGACAGTTGTCTTTTTAAGAAAGTTTAATCTCTCACACACAGATTTGGTGAGTTATATTGTGCGTTCCGGTTTACGCACACAGAACTCACAACATCCTTAGATCTTACAACATGTTGTTGTTTTAGACGGGCACTCCAATAGTATTTCTATCTTTTCCAAATATTTAGTTAGTTAATCTAGCTATAGTCACACCTCAGCTAAGTAATGTGTTGCTACGCCCATGTTCTGACGCCATAACCGTCTCAACTGAGTTATCGCCAAACGTAATACGCACGTGGCACAGAGTGAGTGACGGACCCACATATATCCTTTATGTAAACACCAATCTGACACCGTGGAAATTACCCAAACATTAATATCACAAATGTCCTTTATCACAAGTATACATTAGTGGTCGTTGAGTGGCAAACAAAGTTATAGTCGCTTAGTTTATCCGGAGTCTTAGAAATTGTCAAGAGTGACCCCAGTAAATTTTCGAGATTATCGTGCGCTTAAAATTATCCAAGGCGATAGTATCCTTCCTCCCCTTTTCCTTCCCCCGTCATATATCCTTGCTACTCGTGGGAACGCAATGACCTTGTTAAAACAATGCACAAGGCAGAATGGCGGCGACGTGGTCCACAACCCGTCACGTCACGTTCCCCACAGAGGTGAAAAATGGATCGCTGGAAGTGATCTCTGCCTACCCCTCTGGGAAAAAGGCGTCATTTTATGTGTGTAATGTGTATGTATGTACATACACGTTTTAGCTTTAACTTTCAATGTAACATATACTTGTTATCGTGGCTCTTATATCGTAGCAATCAACGCAATGAATTCCCATCTCTGTCTCAATCTAACACAACAACACATTGAAATAGGCAACACTATTCAAAAGAGCACAAAAGATTCTACAATAATAGTACCAGGCGCGCATACAATGCAACAGTCATCCGACACCTTACAAGTAACTTATACTCCAGCCAAGGTCTACCGCCCTGGTACTTGTGGTCGGCACTAGTTCATGGCACAGGGCTGATACAGTTATTACCCGACTGCAGAAGAAAGGGTAATGTTTTTCGAACATGCATTAAGAGATAGATGGATGTGGAAGAAGCGAAAGTGGCAGGAAGTGATTTAATAAGATCCCACAAAATGTTATTGAATTACCTTTTTATAATTTCAAACTTTTTATTAAGTCGTGTCTTGTGAAAAAAGCATATTATAAAGTAGAAGACTACTTAAATGATAAAAATCCATGGACATGATGAGCTTGGACATCAATGAATTATGTAACATGTGAATTTTTATGTAGTATGTGATTAATTTATTTACAACTTGACGTGCAAAAGTATTTCATGAAAATCTATTTGCAGAATAAATTATTTAATTTCATTTCATTTCTGCCTACCCCTCTGGGAAAAAGGCATGATTGTATGTATGTGTGTACAACAAATGTGAAAATTTCAATTATAATCTAGTTATATCCATATCCATATCTATCCCCTGAAAACAACAAGCTGCAAACAGATGGTTACTAATAGAGGAAGATCCCAGAGCTGCCAGACATCACTTATTTTCTAATGGACAAAATATATACGATTGAGTAGTGGTGGGGTGTACTATCATCATATGACTAGTTGCTACCTTGACCAGACGGCCATTTTTCAGATATCAACCAATAAAGGTACATAGAAACACTGCTCACCTCACTTAAATTCTGATGGCTGACTTTAACATATATTTCACACAATATCATTAAAAATCAGGTTTCATTACTCCCAGACACATGCGGTCGGCGGTTTTACCTTACAGACGCTTTAAAGCTATGAAAAAAATTTTAATTTTACTTATTTTCTGATGCCTGATTTTTATATATGTTATTCAAACAACTATTTTAAAACGTTTTGCAAACGGACAGACCGATCCAAGGGGCCAAACATACACCAGACCCAACAATTTTAGATTTTTTTTTTTAAATTTAATTTAGTTAAGTTTTTCTAATAAAATAGTTTGTAAGGTACAATTCTATAATTATTGCGGTCAGATGAGCACTTTTTAGTTATTTACATATATAAAAATCAAGCATCAGAAAATAAGTAAAAATAAGTAAAAGTAATTTTTTTTTCATAGCTTTAAAGCGTCTGTAAGGTAAAACCGCCGACCGCATGTGTCTGGGAGTAATGAATCCTGATTTTTAATGATATTGTGTGAAATATATGTTAAAATCAGCCATCAGAATTTAAGTGAGGTGAGCAGTGTTTCTATGTACCTTGATTGGTTGATATCTGAAAAATGGCCGTCTGGTCAAGGTAGCAACTAGTCATATGATGATAGTACACCCCAACACTACTCAATCGTATATATTTTGTCCATTAGAAAATAAGTGATGTCTGGCAGCTCTGGGATCTTGGACCATAAATATATTAAAACCTTTAACTACGAAGAAACAGAGAAACTCCTTCGTCCACTCATGTAATATCCCTTCTTTTTACCTCCCCTCTCATTTGCTCGCTACCAATCCCATCACACAAATACTCCTAAAAGCACAATCATACACACGCGCACAATCATAAACACTTGTACAAACACAACTCTTACACAAACACAGCCCACACGACACACCATACATTCGGATATACACACTAATAACAAAGTGTTCAACACACCCTGTACGTACATGGATAACGATAATTGTGTTTTTAACTGTTTGCTTACATTTTTATTTTTTTTTATTTACACACATATGTGCTAGAAACTCATACTCTCGCACACTAGGTATCTGATCTGATCCTATGTACAGCCAGAGAGTGGGGCCTGGTGACCTGTAGCACAGGTTTCACTACGAAACCTATTTCAGGCACCAGTCCTTCACACTTGGGCTTAAATCAATTGTTTCTTAGACCTAAGTTAGTACTAAAAATTGCCTATATTGTGAAGGAAAATAAACGTATATTATTATATTATTATAGTTATCGCGGTTATTGACATACAGCCAGGTGACAAACGGACAAACGTACAGACATAAATATCCTTAAAAACACTATCAAAATATGTGTATACCTAATAACAAAACATTGCACCATACTAAGTTTATACTTTATGGCAGTTTGATTATCCTTGAAACATTTTTCTTGCGTGCTATCTGTAACCGTTGTCTAGCAACGGATATCGTTAATTCAATACCGTTATTTCGTTGCACGAAGCTTTGTATAGAATACGCGTAACAATTTTGTGTGGTTTTATTAGGGTGATAAAAATGAGGTTGGATGTATTTTAAATCCTAAGTAATATTGTAAAAGAATATATTCGTTGCTTGTTACGTCTTCACTAAATAAATATTCATCTTTTTTAATTGCCTCGTTTGTCTATTGGTAGCAAACGCCGTGTCAAGACCGAAAGGTTTCTGGTTAGAATCCGGGGTCAGAATATATATTTTTTTCTATTAAGAAACTCAGTCTGGAGTCAGGAAGTTAATGGATGCACCCGTGCTTCGGAAAACACGTTAAGCCGGTGGTCCTGCACCTCTTCTCGGTTGTCGGATTGCCGTCTCATCGAACTATGAGTGTAAGGGAACAGAGTGCACTTGTGTACTATAATAATGTCCTGGGTAGTTGACTGATCTCTATTGAGGTCGGCCGCCATGTCCGAAATCGGTCAGACTCCTTAATTATATCATAACATTGAGGTTACTTACATTTGTATGAATAAGTAGGTACTGCTCCCAAAAGGTTTATTGCAAAAAGCCAATAATAATAGGCATTTGGGCCAATCACGAATCGCATTAAAATTGTAATTTAAACGCGGTATAAATGGAAAGCAATACAAATAGGGAAGCTAAATAACGTTATACGTCAACTTTCATCGTTACGGTAACAAAATTGACAAAATCATTAACAATTTAGTGCCCCGCAACGGCAAACTGATTTAAGACTTATCGCGCTCTATTTAACGTACAATTTCCATTGATATTTCGACGACGGTGGCCCAGCAGTATTAGGTACTTTATTGAGTCGAACGCCAATTAATATAATGGTGTAACGAGCGTTGAGTCTACCTCGAAAATAACCTAAATTTCGTTGAGAAAATGGCGGATATCGTGTCAGCTGTTTTGATTTGTGAGATGAAAAATATGTTTAAGTCGGTCGATTGTGAACATTTAATGATTTTGATTTTGATTAAATTTAAACTGTCATGTTTACATACTTTTTTTTCTTAAATGACATACGATGATGGCTTGGTATAGCCCCCTCATCATCACCGAACCGAACTTGCGGGGAGCGGATGGCCCTCACCCCTAAATGTTTACACACATTAGAAAACTGAAAATGTCCGGGATATTTACCGTGTTCTTTTTATTTTAATGACCTCCCGATATTTCGTAGTACCGAATATTTAAGCATAATGTACATACATAAATACAGACAGACGCGGGAAGGGACTTTGCTTGATACTATGTTGTATGTGATTACATGTAACGATAAATGACTTAATTTTTAACTGCCTCGTTGATCTATTTGTAATAAGCGCTGTGTAAGGACCGAGAGGTCCCCGGTTCGTGTCCGGGGTCGGGCAAAATTTGTGTGAGTTTCCTGTAATGAAATTACTCAGCCCGGAGTTAGGAAGTTGGCGGTTGAACGCCCGTGCCTCGGAAAGCACGTTAAGCCGGTGGTCCTGCGCCCGATCTCATCGGTCATGTCAGTTTGCCGTCTCACCGAATTATTAGAGAAAGGGTGTAGTAGAGAGTGCACTTGTGTTTGCGCGCACACTTGTGTACACACATATTATAATATGTCCTGCGCTCTCGGCAGAATTCAGTCGGACGCTTTATTTTTTTAAATACTTTATCATTATCATCATCAGCTATAGGTGTGTCCACTTAACGTGAATGAGTATGCGGGCGGAAAGCCATTTTAAAACATACCTACTGTTTAACCTGTAACATCGATCGTGATATTTTAGGCTCTGAAATTCAGGGCATACGATAGAAATAACAGAGGCTTTGAAATATTAATCCGGTATCTGTCGACTCTTGGGGAAATAAAATAGAATTTAACGAAGATGGTTACCTAGCACTGTCGTTATTTTAATGTCCGTAGTAGACAGTCATTGAGACACTATAATTGAGCTTAGACTTTCGCGTTCCATTACACTAAATATTAGTCTTTATGGGTCCACGCGCGAACTCGTGCTCGCGACCACGATTGGTGTAACCCAGTCGAAACGTCGGGCAGTAAGTAGCTATGTATTTGCTACTCCTAATAACGCATGTGGACCCATAAATGCTAATATTTACTATAATTCAGCGCTAGATTCACAATCTAACGGCTTGTTTTGCATTTTGGAGTTATAAAACCTGCCCTGCCTCTTTTACATAAATACCTTCCTCCTTAAATCCCTCAATCTAATAAAAAATTTGCATCAAAATTCGTTGCATAGTTTTAATTGATTTTTTGTTTTATTTAATCGGATAACAGTATGACCTCATTAGAAAACTGAAAATTGCCGGGATATTTACCATGTTGTTTTGTTTTTACGAAGTGAGTTTCTAAGGTTGTGTAGTCGACCAACATGCACTGCGACTGGCTCGGTGGAACAGTGGTTAGTGACCCAGGTTCACTACCTTCGGTTCCAAGAGTCGTGGGTTCGATTCCCACTCGGAACAAATAATATTTGTTCCGAGTTGTGACGAACATCCATCTAACGGCTTGTTTTGCATTTTGGAGTTATAAAACCTGTCCTGCCTCTCCTTCTAAGCAGTTAGGTAAATCAATTAAATTCAAATAACAATTTGCAACCGAAATGTTGTCTCCTAAGTAACTAATAAGAGAAGCATTCAAGATATAAGGTATTTGCATACAGCCAGAGTTTCTTAGACGCAGGGCCGCGCCGACCCCCGGCAGCGCCTGTGTGCGAAACCTATGAAGCGCCTCTTTTTTAACGAATCATCATAAAAAACGAATTTAATTTTTGAATGAATATTTTTAATTGTTAATTTTGACTGAAATAAATGTTCTCCAGTTTTACGGTACTTAGATAATATTATCATTAATATCTAAGTGTACAAAACTGTGGAACATTTAGGAATTAGGATACTAAATAGGTAAATCCCGTTCGCTGTCTATTGGGTATGAAGTCGTTGCCGTGACCCCACCCCCGCTTGCGTCGCACGCATCGCATCGGGTTGCGTTCAGAAACTCACTCATAAGGCGTCCGACCGATTTCAGCCATGGCGGCCAATCTCAATTAAGATCAGCCAAGTGCGCAGGACATATTATAGTGCACAAGTTTACGCGCAAACACAAGTGCACTCTCTATTCCCTTACATTCATAATTCGGTGAGACTGCAATCCGACATGACCGATGAGAGATCGGGCGCAAGTCCACCGGCTTAACGTGCTTTCCGAGGCACGGGCGTCAACCGCCAACTTCCTAACTCCGGGCTGAGTAATTTCATCACAGAAAATCTCACACAAATTTTGCCCGACCCCGGACTCGAACCGGGGACCTCTCGGTCCTAACGCAGCACTTGCTACCAATAGACAAACGAGGCAGTTTGGTCCAAGATCCCAGAGCTGCCAGACGTCACTTATTTTCTAATGGACAAAATATATACTAGTGAGTAGTGGTGGGGTGTACAATGATCATATGACTAGTTGCTACCTTGACCAGACGGCCATTTTTCAGGTATCAATTAATCAAGGTACATAGAAACACTGCTCACCTCACTTAAATTCTGATATATTTCACACAATATAGTTAAAAATCAGGATTCATTACTCCCAGACACATGCGGTCGGCGGTTTTACCTTACAGACGCTTTAAAGCTATGAAGAAAAAAATTAATTAAGGTCACTTATTTTCTGATGCTTGATTTTTATATATGTTATTCTAACAACTGAAAAGTGCTTATCTGACCGCAATAATTATAGAATTGTACCTTACAAATAGTTTTATTAAAAAAAACTCAACTAAACTCAATTAAAAAAATATATATAAAACAGTTGGGTCTGGTGAATGTTTGGCCCCTTGGATCGGTCTGTCCGTTTGCAAAACGTTTTAAAATAGTTGTTTAAATAACATTTATAAATAAAAATCAAGCATCAGAAAATAAGTAACCTTAATTAATTTTTTTCATAGCTTTAAAGCTTCTGTAAGGTAAAACCGGCGACCGCATGTGTCTGGGAGTAACGAATCCCGATTTTTAATGATATTGTGTGAAATATATATTAAAATCAGCCATCAGAATTTAAGAGAGGTGAGCAGTGTTTCTATGTACCTTGATTAATTGATACCTGAAAAATGGCCGCCTGGTCAAGGTAGCAACTAGTCATATGATCATTGTACACCCCACTACTACTCACTAGTTTATATTTTGTCCATTAGAAAATAAGTGACGTCTGGCAGCTCTGGGATCTTCCTCTAGTTCAACTCACTCATACAAACTCGGCGCCTCTACGGTTTAAAATAACTAGTACTTTTTCTCTGGTTCAAAGAACTGCCGCCGTTTTAACGTTGAGCTCGTAAAGAATGTAAACTAAAACCCTAAACGTAAAAAGAAACCATAAACGTGAATAATAATAAACATTAAATATTGAGAGACTTGTTCAATAAGCGTTATAGATGTGTTGTTGTTTACAAGGCCTATGTTGCGCCTATTGTACCTAATTACTTGTCGATACTCCACTACAAAAAACAATCATATAGGTAACAAAAATAATTTAGGTGGCAGTGGCGGCGCGGCGCCCCTATTGTCTTGGCGCCTGTGTGCGCCGCACACTTCGCACACAGGGGCGGCGCGGCCCTGCTTAGACGCTTTATGCTAATAAGTTTTTGTGCGAAGCTTCGTTTTTGCGACCGAAACTTATAAACCAAATTGGGCATTGATAGTCTGTGGCATCTGCACGATTAAAAAAAACAACTGTCAGATGCAAATGTCGAAAATAATGTATACAAAAACCTGGTCTAATTTAGATTTGAAAGAAAGCTGTTTATGTTGAAAGCGTTAAGTAAATTAGTTAATTTTTAAAATCTTTTTTGTAGTTACGGACTGACAGACGGACGGAACAGATATTGTCTGTTATCTTTTAATGGATATGACTTTTTAACAGATTACGCAAAAAAAAATGTCATCTCTAAATTAATAACATGCTGAATCGATCTAGGCTGAATTAAGTATAGGAATAGTTTGACTTCCGGTAAGATGATCCCCGATATTTATCCATGAAAAAGAATAATTAATCGCTGTGATATTATGATAGTTTGAGCCCTATTAATAAGAGTAAGTTTAAATACCTACATTTCTAATATGAAGTCGCGTGCTAACGTGTAAGTAGGTAAATATGTTGTCAGGCATACATACATACAAACAATGAATCATTTTTCCCAGAGTGGTAGGCAGAGATCACTTCCTGCCATGTGCTACGGTCCTGGCACACCACTTCCGCTTCTTCCACATCCATCAACCTCTTCATGCACGCTCGTCGATTACGGGTACTTTTGCTTTGACCTTTCTTCAAGATTTGACCTATTTGGTCATGTAAGGTGTTCTTGGTCTTCCTTTTTTTTCTAACTGACTTACGATGATGGCTTGGAGTAGCCTTGTCATCATCACCGGACTTACGGGAGAGCGGATGGCTCTCACCCCTACGATGATGGCTTGGAGTAGCCTCGTCATCATCACCGGACTTGCGGGGGAGCGGATGGCTCTCACCCCTACGATGATGGCTTGGAGTAGCCTCGTCATCATCACCGGACTTGCGGGGGAGCGGATGGCTCTCACCCCTACGATGATGGCTTGGAGTAGCCTTGTCATCATCACCGGACTTACGGGAGAGCGGATGGCTCTCACCCCTACGATGATGGCTTGGAGTAGCCTCGTCATCATCACCGGACTTGCGGGGGAGCGGATGGCTGTCACCCCTACGATGATGGCTTGGAGTAGCCTCGTCATCATCACCGGACTTGCGGGGGAGCGGATGGCTCTCACACCTACGATGATGGCTTGGAGTAGCCCCGTCATCATCACCGGACTTGCGGGGGAGCGGATGGCTCTCACCCCTACGATGATGGCTTGGAGTAGCCTCGTCATCATCACCGGACTTGCGGGGGAGCGGATGGCTCTCACCCCTACGATGATGGCTTGGAGTAGCCTCGTCATCATCACCGGACTTGCGGGGGAGCGGATGGCTCTCTGAACTGAACTTGGTCTTCCTCTATCGACATTTCCATTTAAACTTTCTCTGTTTCTGTCAAGATCTTACATAAAACCAGTCAACGTGGCGCTCATGTCAATAAATAGATTTATTGGAACGTATTACGACGGCTACAGCGAATCATTACCGGTTCGACAGGCCTTTCATTTATATGTGACATCCGTTAGGGATCCGCAGACTAGACGAAAAAACCCAGAAGAGGGTGTTTAAAATCGAACCTCCAAAAAGTGGCGTTAGGTTTGAAAGAAAATATAATCACTATGTTACGTTTGGTACTTCTGTTTAGAAGTGGAACTGTCATTGGTTATTTTTGACAAGAAATGTCAAAATTTCATCATGGGCGCCAAAATGAACGATTAACAGATAAGGCAATTACTATTTACAAACCGGAATTTTCAGGCTGGAAAAACCCTATTTGTTAATTTTAAACTGTCATGGTTACACACATTAGAAAACTGAAACTGTCCGGGATATTTACCATGTTGTTTTGTTTTAATGAGCTCCCCATATTTCGGCACTGTTGCAAGCGCCATGATTCTCGCAGTCCTACAGTTCACCCGTGATCATGGCGCTTGCAACAGTGCCGAAATATCGGGAGCTCATTAAAACAAAACAACATGGTAAATATCCCGGACGGTTTCATTTTTCTAACCCTATTTGTTGTTCTGTTCGCACACATCAGGTACGATGCTACTTTTAGTCATCATCATCATCATCAGCATCAGCCCATATTATTCGTCCCCACTGGGACACGCGCCTACCCTAAACTAGGGCGATCAGGCCTTTATCAACCACGCTGGCCAAGTGCGGGTTGGTCGACTACACAACCTTAGAATTTCTTTGTAGGTGTGGAGGTTTCCTCAGGATGTTTACCTTCACCGTTAAAAGTAGCGTGGTTTATGTTATTTTCCATTGATTAACCCAAAATGTGTGAATTGTCTGATTCATATTCAAATATTCGTTTAAAAATAGTAACTATCAAGTTTCTGATCAATGTGCTCCCGGAGGTAGAATTTTAATGCGATCTAAAAAGTACATGCAAAATCATTTTAATAAAGTATTTTTGATTGAGAATAAAATAATATTTATTCGACGGAACCAAAATGTCAAAGCCCCTTTTAGCAGCTTCATTTATATGCCATTTCTTTTTTTATCATCCAAGCAAAGGAATACCTATACAGCCTCGTATCTTTTTCTATTTCGCCTGACGCAAACGAACACCTACGTACAGCCCAAAATCCTGCTTTATGATGATACAATATTGAAATATCCCTTTTTGGTACTCGTTATTTCGTACAACGGAACTTTGCCACATTTATTTTGAATTTAACGTTATCCTTACTAATAGGTTTTGTAAATGCGAATTTTTTTCTGCCTGTCAAGCAAAAACCGCTGATAGTCGACTCAATAATTTAAGTTTAAGTTTATGGTACCAAATAAATTGGTTTTTTTTTCATTAAATGGACGTGGAGTTGTTTATTGCGTGTGACATAACAAACATTAGCGCAGACTATGAAACAAAAAACCACGCAAATGAAAGAGATATCACAAGGTACCCCAATTAGGACAGATTTCATCGTGCTTATCGCGCGTTCGCGCGCTTAATCTGTGTGTTCATTATTTTAATTTGACGTTTATTAATCATTGATAAAAGATCCACCGTACAATAAAATATGTATATTTATGTACGCCCTACAGTACATAGATTCGACCTATGGACCATAGACAATTGACTTTGACTTTGTTTTCTTTTTACGTTTTATTTTTCAACATCGCATGACAAGACGCAGCCTTGGAGAAATCAACTTTGTACCAGCCATTTAACTTACGGATCTATTAAAAAACTGTATTTAGTACATCGTGAACGTTGCAACGAACACGCCAGGCCGTGATATCTCCGGTCTGAAACATAATATATCGATTCGACCGCCCCCCAAACATACAAATTGGTCGGCTGAAAGAATTAGGCTCATACTTTCAGAGGGGGCTTTCAGGGTACCTTAGCGAAAGAGTTTAGTCCCATGTTTGCTATACCTACACGGTAACTAAGTACCTCGTTGACCACTTCTCATAGTCCTTGTCTATAAATACATACATTCATAAAATCACGCCTTTTTCCCAGAGGGGTAGGAAGACATCACTTCCAGCGATCCACTTTTCACCTCTGTGGGAAACGTGACGGGTTGTGGACCACGTCGCCGCCATTCTACCTTGTGCATTGTTTTAACAAGGTCATTGTGTTCCCACGAGTAGCAAGGATATATGACGAGGGAAGGAAAAGGGGAGGAAGGATACTATCGCCTCGGATGATTTGGACTGAGTCGATAGTAGCTCGAGGAGCCGGGGTCTCTTACCCGTATACCGTTCACCAACCACCGGACAGAGAGTTGTGACTGGTATCCCCTGATTATATTATCATTGTCTATGTGTGATATTTATTTGTTTGAGCTAAGTTTTTGTGTCTTGTGATACATAATTACTTATGTATCATTGTATCTTTCACACAACAAACGTGAGTTATTTCCCTTTTTGCTTATCAATAACGGTAGAGTTAAGCGCGTGAATTACCTAAACAATATTAATGTAATGTTTTCCATAGTCAATGGTACAGACCTTCGTGCTTGAATCCTACTCGCACTTGACCGTTTTTTATTTTTATTGCGACCGGCAAAGGCATGCAACTAGACAAGTAAGGGGTTTGCGTTTTGAAATTTTATTGACAGGTACACATTTAAGAATTTAACTTATAAAATTATATTTATAATAATTTTATTACTTTTTATTACGACTTTATGAACTTATGACTTTACATTTCTAGCAATTGTCATCAAAAATTGAGCGAATAAGAATGGGGAATATGCACACATTTTTTTTATTATAGAAATCAATCTTTAATATCGAAGAAATATTAATGTAATTCTATTTTTCAATTTACTTTAACGACAAGCGAGATATAGCTGTTTAAAGTTCCAGGGTGGACAGAGAGATCCGATATGGCAGATGACGTCACAATTACACTACGGCCATACACGATCCATATAAAACTCCGTTTTGTAAGAAAGAGATAGAAAATTAACTTTAATTCCTTACAAATCCTTCGTTTGTGAACCGATTTTCATTTTTATTTCACATTTTAGTATATGTTTAAGCCTTTTTCATAAGTTGTTGAAAAATTCAAGATTGCAGATTTATGCATATTCTAGGGAATATGCATAAATCTGCAATCTTGAATTTTGAGTGAATTCTACCTATTTGGTAATACATATTATAATTTAAAGCTTAAACAAGTTACTAACAAGATACTTTTTATTGTTTCAGGTAATAAAAATATAAAATGCTGAAGTTTTCCCCCGGCCAAGTGAGATGACTCACTCTCTGACACAGTTTTTTTTTATTCTGCTGTAAGTAATGGAGAAATACCTAACTTTTACCACATTTTTTTCACTATATAAATATCTCTGTTGTTTTTATTCTCACCTGAAACTAGAAACAAATTAGAAGCTCGATATCTTTACAAATTCAACTGCCAACCGGACCAATTTAAGAACATATATCTTTATTTTTAACTAGAAACCCGCCCTCGCTTCGCTTCGGGTTAAATATACCTACATAAAATCTTATCTCTTGGATCCCTCTATCTATTCTTCATCTTATCGTATGGTTGATGAACAACCTGGTGTCAGAGTTTAGCCCGCCCGTAGGCCTCTGACATGGCTTCACACACCGTTGAAAAATCTCTCAGGTGTGCTGGTTTCCTCACGATGTTTTCCTTTACCGTTAAAGAGTCGAATGATGGTACATATGAATTTCAAATTTGAAAAACACATTGGTACCTGGCGGGGATTGAACTGGCGACCTCTCGCATGGCAAGCAACGATCTTAACCACTCGGCCATCGACGCTTTTTTCTTCTATCTATTAAAGTCCCTTGCGTAGTTTTAAAGATTTTAGCATACTGTGCTTTATACGATTACGATGTAGTGGTTACAATAATTATAATACCAATATATATATATATATATATATATATATATATATATATATATATATACCATTTATCGTATACCCGAGAAAAAGGACCTCAACAGACTGACTGAGTGACAGTGTTCCATTTAGAGTCTTACACAATCCTTTATTAGACCCAAAAAAAATAGTTTAAACTACAAATATCAGACTATAGTGCTTAGTGCTAGCTACAACGCATGTTTGTCCACGACTCGATCACCATAAGTCGCTGTAAACGGGTGTTATCTCCCATCAAACCGCCATTAACGGTACGTACAGCACGTCCCGTCGTAAAGCGTGTGCCGATCGTTCGCAAACAGACAGTGATCATAAACATGGCGGAGAGTTAGAAATAATGGCGGCAATTGTCTATGGGCTGTCATTTAACTGTCAAATGTTTAACTTTTTAAACGTTAATGTTTGATGGCTTGGGGTGTTAGGTTATGTAGCCGGTGTGACGTTCTTTTATGTAACTAAAGATTGGATGTATGGCATGACACATTTTACTAAGCAATTAAAATAATCCACTATTAGTTACAGTTTTCTGCAATATATTTACGAGAAATACTAGTGTAATTCATGTTTAAAGTAATTACAATAAATCAATACTTTTGCAATAATTCATACTAACTATAAATCTTTAAAAAACCTACGAAAATATGGATTGCAGAGAGGTCGCCAGTTCAAACCCCGCAACATTCCACATTGTTTTCAAATCTGATATTCATATGTATGATTATTCGATACTTTAACGGTGAAGGAAAACATCATGAGGACACCTGCACACCTACGAAGAAATTCTAAGATTGTGTAGTCGACCAACCCGCACTTGGCCAGCGTGGTCGACTAAGGCCTTACCGCCCTAGTTTAGGGTAGGCCCGTGCTCCAGCAGTGGGGACGTATATGGGCTGATGATGATGATGATGATCAAAGGTAAAACAAACTACTGCAAGATCTACACACACTCTCAATGCACAATCTTCTATTTAAGATGATTATGTTTAACTGAAACTGTTGAACTATTTTTATTCTGAAACCGATTTGTT
This sequence comes from Maruca vitrata, assembly GCA_039566165.1. Taxonomy (NCBI): domain Eukaryota; kingdom Metazoa; phylum Arthropoda; class Insecta; order Lepidoptera; family Crambidae; genus Maruca; species Maruca vitrata. The sequence goes on along the minus strand of CM076942.1, from coordinate 3,883,934 downwards.
GTTCCAACAGAAACTTAGAAAGTGAACAAAATAGTAACAGAACTATAATAGAATTAGCGAAGCTCCTACGAAGGCTGTAAATAAGGGTATTCCGTTGCTTATTACCCGCGGTTATGGCACAGTACAACACTGTTACAGTAGGATTTGAAAATATTTTTCTTGTAGGAATATCTAAATATATTATGAAAGGAGAAACTGACTGACTGACATATCGACCCACAGCCTAAACGGCTAAACGTAGGCACGGTAAACGTGAAATTGAAAATAACATAGCTTAAGTACCGTAGAGGTGCACTAAGAAAGGAATTTTACGGGAACTGGAATTAGCGGGAAAATCTTTATGTATGAAAAATCTAAACTACTTAAGTTAGATGCTGTAAATTTTGGTATGCAGGTACCATAGTAAACTTAAAGCTTTGTTGGCAGGAAAAAACGCGGGCACAGCTAGTTATTAATATAAGAACATAATCAAAAAATCAAAGAAGTCTTGGCTCCGGCACCTAAGAAACTACTAAGGACTAGGCTGCAGGGGCTAGATTTCTTTGCCTTATATGGGATAAATTGGATAAAAAAGAACTTGTTAGGAATAAAACTATTATGGTTACAATTTTTTTTATCGGTCAAAAAAAAGCAACCTTCAGACAAATTGAGGACCTCCTCCTTTTTGAAGTCGCTCAAAAACGCGTTTCGGATATTACAGAGATTGCGATCATGTCAAGTTATTGTCATTATTATTGTGTGTAAACTTTTACGGCTCAATGGAGTTTGTTATTGTTATAGCGCGAAAAGTGGGTAAAAATTTAAAAGATTCCAAGCGTTTTAGGATATTTAATTTTATTTTGGACATGGCAGCCCATACGAAAATTGCAGACACAATTGACACAATAAGGAATATGCATAAACCGGCAATCTTGATTTTTTCAACAACTTATGCAAATAGACTTCAAAATATAATAAAATGTGAATTTGAAGTGGAAATCGGTCCAAAAACGAAGGCTTTATAATGAATTAAAGTTAATTTTCCATCTCTTTCTTACAAAACAGAGTTTTGTATGGATTGCGTATGGCCGTAGTGTAATTTGACGTCACCTGACGTATCGGGTCTCTCTGTCTACTCAGGAACTTTAAACAGGTATATCTCCGCTGTCGTCAAAGTAAATTGAAAAATAAAATTATATTCATATTTCTTCAATATTAAAGATTTATTTAGGATAATAAAAAAATGTGTGCATATTCCCCATTGCGCGCGATAAAACAGGTGCGTTTCACCTGTCTTATCTATATATCGTATTGCGTCTCACCGAACTATGATAGTGTAGTAACAGAGAGTGCTGTGAGAGAGAGTGTTAATCACTTCATAGTTACTGTAGTATTCAAAGATAACTGTATTTCTTAATATTTACTTTATAATCGGCTCCTTGCCTGGTACGCCACTTCGGCCACTTTCCCGCCTCTTTGCGTTCGTCTGACAGCTTCCGTTTTCTACCTTTTTTATCTATTGACCTAGGCTAAGGAGACATACAGCCATACAGCCTACTAACATACACATACATTACAGTTAAAGGTTGATCTTAAACACCCCATTGTCTGCCCGGAGTTGCCTCACTGCTAGGCCTCCGCTGCGGTCCCGGGCCGCTGTAATGCGCCAGCGAAAATATTCGGGGCTCGGGCTTCGGCGCCGGGCGGTCTACCTCTATCGATCATGCGGGAGCCACGCGATCGAGGGTTAGCAGACATTTCGATGGACAGACAGATAAAAATAAGGCGTCCGACCGATTTCAGCCATGGCGGCCGATCTCAATTGAGATCAGACAAGTGCGCAGGACATTTTATAGTGCACAAGTGTGCGCGCTAACACAAGTGCACTCTCTGTTCCCTTACTCTCATAGTTCGGTGAGACGGCAATCCGACATGACCGATGAGAGATCGGGCGCTGGACCACCGGCTTAACGTGCTTTCCGAGGCACGGGCGTTCAACCGCCAACTTCCTAACTCCGGGCTGAGTAATTTCAATACAGAAAAACTTACACAAATTTTGTCCGACCCCGGATTCGAACCGGGGACCTCTGAAATCAGAAATGACAGTGGATACACAAATATACTTAAATATATTTAATAACACACCCAGACACCGAACAAACACCGTCACACAAATATTTGTCCCGGATGGGAATCGAACCCACGACTCTTGGAACCGTATGTAGTGGACCTGGGTCACTAACCACTGTTCCACCGAGCCAGTCACTTAGAACAGTTAAAAAAATTGTAAAATTAGGCAACCCTTAAAAAGAAAGTTTTTTTTTATGTCACTCAACTATAATGTGATATATATAAAACTAGTGACCTGCCCTCGCTTCGCTTCGGGTATATCCAGACGTTAGACTGAGCTATTTTTTTTTATAATAGGCTAACAAGATGACCTCACTCCACCTGATGGTAAGCGGCAGTGAGATCCAACTATAGCTAGATCGATTTCTCATCCCCAAAAACCCCCACATATGGCCACAGGGCCATTTCCGAGATCACATGCTTTACAAGCAATCAGCGCCATCTGCCGGGCTGATTTGTGAATCTAAACCATCCAGGGCGCCACATAAACGCATACAGAAAAAATCATTTGAATAGGTCAAGCCGTTTAGGAAGAGTTCAATGATATACACACTTACAGCAGCATCCTTACTTCCTTACTAATATTATAAATGCGAAAGTAACTCTGTCTGTCTGTCTGTTACGCTTTAAAATACTGAACCGATTTAAATAAAATTTGGTACAGATATAGTCCAGAGCCTGAGAAAGGACATAGGCTACTTTTTACCCGACTACGCTATAAAGAAGTAATGTTTTACCCGTTAAACGTCTCTACGCGGACGGAGTCGCGGGCGGAAAGATGAAAATCATTCAGAATACAATCGTACATTCCTCATTCGTTCATTTGGCACTAACACTATCCATAGTCTCTGGTCACGAGACGCCATGTTTGTTTACAAAAGTAACCTAGTCTAAACAAACGGACTATACATACATGTGATCACGTGGTTACTGGCTTAAGCACTTGTGTTACGGATATCAGAAACGACAGTGGACTCACAAATAAACTTAAATATATAAATATCTCACACAGAAACGGAACAAACACCGATGTACATCACACAAATATTTGTTCCAAGTGGGAATCGAACCCGCGACTCTTGGAACCGCCAGGCAGGGTCACTAACCACTATTCCACCGAGCCTATTGGCCAGTGTTCTTCTGTCCGTATCGCCGGTCACCAAATCAGGCTAGAACTATCCTGATTTGATGATGATGATGATGGTAGGTAAATTTTTTTTTCGGGTGGGTATCGAATCCATGTCCCTTGACGCGCAAGAGACAGGAGACATGGCGCCATTGAACTAGTCTTTGGATTTAAAAAAGTAAAGGGAACATAAATTGCAGTAGCTTTCTTTTAAATTTGGCCAACTCCGACCCGCACAGCTCAATACCAATCAAATGCGAGACTCCACGCCTTGTCTCGTTGTTGCCGCAGCAGTGGTCTCCTCTTAAGCGGGCTTTCACGCTGAGTGCGACAGGCTCAATATGGTCTATTGTGCCTGTCGACCTCATATTTGGATCTCACTACCGCTTACCATCAGGTGGAGTGAGGTCATCTTGTGCTAACAAGAATCTCTTATTAAAAAAAAAATACATTTTTACATTTTTTCAAAACTAACCACAGTCAAAATTAACCAAAGACATTTCAACCCGACCGGACTTCCCTTCGGACCGGACCTTTGTCTCGCCACAATTTGGTAGGTGGTACTGTCTAAAACACCCTCATTGATAAACAATTCAATAACGTATCAAACCAACTCCTAAATTATGGTTACACTAGTGTTTACTAAAAGATTCGCGCCTATTTTCCTCGAATAACCCAAAATGACAAGCCCAAAAACAACCCTATTCCTTAAGAAATAAGATTCAACAAACACGAAGATTCTAAACGTAGAAATCAAAGCAAAAACCTTCACCACAACAAAATAAACCTTACTATGTCACTATTAGAGTCGATAGTTCCACGCGTACTCTCGCCAAAATCAAAGTGAAAATGTTCTCATTTTTCCCAAAACTCGACCTTGATTCCCACGTGATAAAGACCACATTTGTCGGATTTTTTACGAGCCAAAATGAAGTGAAAATGTTTCGCGGTCCATTACACGTACATAGTATTGGCTCCGACCGTTCGGCCGAGTTCAGACGTAATTAATAGGATCTGTGGCTCCTTTGATAGGTATTTCCTTTGCGTGAAAAAAAGAAAATGTCAACAAGCCGCGGGAAAAATCATGGCGGAGGGGGGCTATTCTCATTTACGGGGTTATTTTGTAAATCTTGATATTTTCTACTATGAATTATTTCTAAAACGAAGCAAAAAATTTATAAATGTAGAAGTATTTATAATCAAGCAGTTTTTCCTTTAGGTTAACATCAGACGAAGGGAAGTTGTTAATCGTTTGCGCCAGAAATGTCTTAATTCATCCGTACTAATATTATAAATGCGAAAGTAAATCTATCTCTTGCGTTGTTACGACAAATTACAGAACCGATTTAAATTATATTTGGTACACGGTTAATTTTTGACTCTAGAACCTGCCAAAATGAACAGGCTACTTATCAACCGACTTAACTATAAAGAGTAATGTTGAAACATTACTCTCAATTTTTTTTTTCACATTTTAAACTTATTTCTTTCTCTCTCTTTTTATTTCTCTGTTACTCTCTCTCTTACTCTCTATCCCTCTGAAGTAGCTTAGTACAAGCTTTAAATTTCCTCAGTTAATCGCGAAACTATTGAACCGAAAATTACAAATGGCGTCGAACTCAGATACCACGGGCGCATAAATCCGCTTATCTCATTATGCGGCGCCGCGGGCAACGATAATGCCTACACAGCTAGTTGAATTATCGACCTTATTCCCGTGGGTTAGGGCTCAAACGGAATTCAATAAGGCCATTGGCTTCACGGAATCACATGAAATCAGGATATGTTTGCATGCTGCACACTGTTTACAGTTCATTTTGCAATTGTGTACTTACATACCCGGACGACATACCCGGACGACTTACCCGGACGACATACCCGGACGACATACCCGGACGACATACCCGGACGACTTACCCGGACGGCACACCCGTAGGGCTACCATGAATTTAAAACTTACGCACTCGATATCGCCTACGTAAATATGTCTATGAAAAACTTGTACAGCGCCGCTGGTGTTTACGCAAAGAACTAAAATCGGCCGTATGAAAAGAACAACTCGATAGGTTTTTAACGTACTTAAGTTTTCGATAGCCAACTCATGGTAGGCCCTCAGGACGCCCTGACGTACACAATATTGTAAAGCTAATGGCCGCTGCGAGACAAGCCAATGCTTAGTGTGGCGGCCGTATGATTTCTCTGTGTAAAGTTTTAAGGTTTTGAGAAATAAATAGATTATTTATTATTATTATTATACGTTGGTTTGACAAGGATGAAGGCATTGATAAAGTACGATAATACAGGTACTCATCATCATCATCATCATCAGTCCATATACGTCCCCACTGCTGGGGCACGGGCCTACCCTAAACTACGGCGATAAGGCCTTAGTCAACCACGCTGGCCAAGTGCGGGTTGGTCGACTACACAACCTTAGAATTTCTTCGTAGGTGTGCAGGTTTCCTCACGATGTTTTCCTTCACCGATAAAACGTCGAATACATACACGTACCAACGTGTCGGGGTTTGAAGTTTGGCTTTAAAGTGGTCAGTACGAAAAACGCCAATTTCATAATGTAAGAATCTAATACATCATTTGTGAAAATATCAGCTTTCTAACTATCACGGTTTATGAAATACAGCTTGGCGACAGACAGACGGACAGACAGTGGCAGGACATATTATAGTGCACTAGTGTGCGCGCAAACACAAGTGCACTCTCTGTTCCCTTACTCTCATAGTTAGGTGACGGCAATCCGACATGACCGATGAGAGTTCGGTCGCATGACCATCGGCTTAACGTGCTTTCCGAGGCACGGGCGTTCAACCGCCAACTTCCTAACTTCGGGCTGAGTTATTTCTATACAGAAAAACTCACACAAATTGCCCGACCCCGGACTCGAACCGAGGACCTCTCGGTCCTAACGCCGCGCTTGCTACCAATAGACCAACGAGGCAGTTTAGTGAAATTATTGATTCACCTGTCAAGGAACTGTCATAGTTAGTAGTTGAAACTGTCTGTGTTTGACAGTTCAGTTCAATACAAGTTGCTGTTACCACCACACTTTGTAAACTTAGGAGTTTCACAGTAGATAAGTATGTTAACAATTAGGTACCTAATCATATTATAATAAACTATATTACATGTTAAAATAAATTATTGTGGAGGTATTTTAACATGTAATATCATCATCATCATCATCATCATGATTAAAATACCTCCACAATAATTTGCGCTTTAAATAGGTATGTTACCTGTAGCGGTACCATGAGTTGGCTATCGAAAACTTACGTACGTTAAAAACCTATCGAGTTGTTTTTTTCATACGATTTTAGTTCTTATCGTAACCACCGGGGGCGCTGCACAAGTTTTTCATAGACATATTTACGTAGGCGATATCGAGTCCGTGACTTTTAAACTCATGGTAGCGCTACTGCATTTTTTTACACTTTACCGTCATATGATTTTTTTTTATGTTCTGTCTGTCTGTTAAATGTTCTGCGTATATATAATTTAGATGCATTTAAATGTAGCCCCCCTATGAGATTTTTTGTAACTGTAAATTCTATATTTATTTATTTGGTAAGCAAATTTGGGTCAATTTCAACAAGTCCATATTTTTTAACATTTCGGTGAACTTTTTTATTTGTTACTTTTTTGAAAATACAACCATGTAGAATTGTTATTTACGCTATCGTTATAATTAATTTTAACACGACATTAAATTAAATTCATATACTTAAGAGATATAGTACTTTGAAATTTTGGTGTCACCGAAATGAAAGAAGAGTTCACCGAAATGAAACTTCTCATCACCGAAATGAGAAACGCAATACACCGAAATGAAATTACTTATGTAGTCACCGAAAAAAAGTAAACTGTTACCAAGTATACAGCCTACAACCTACGTTTTGAAGAGTGTATTCATCACACAGTAACAGATTTTTTCTTACTAAAATTAAAACTTCGGGCTTATCAATAAAAATGCATCTCCGTTAATCGTTTAACAGTGGTCGATGGAAACGTGGATACAACCCAGTCTTGATCTTTGACAGTTCCAGATTCAGCTCTCAATGCATAAAGTCCATCTGCCAATCAATACCCCTAACCTTACATAGACCGATTAAGTGCAATATGCAGTAGTGCAATAATTCGTTAAACAATTGACAAAGCTATTATAAAGCTAGCTTCATTACCGAACTACGAACGATTCGTAGGTATCATCTGGAAATCGTCGTGCCAACATATCCCAAGAGGCTGTCGTACTTCCAACGTCCCGGGTTTGACTCAAGAGTCATCTGCGCCGTTTAAAAATTATGAATCCGCCTATAATGCCGATCCATTTTCACAAGACACATGTGATGCTTGTGAAATCTTAATGCTGTCTATCCATGCAAACCAGCGAACCAAATGGATTAATACAGTCACCAGCATTGACATGACCCACAATAGTAAAAAGGCCTAGACCACAATCCGTAAATGGACCGGTGAGCCCTCTCCTCCAAAGTTCCAAGTAAAGTTACTGCAAACAAAATTGCTCATCAACTGTTGCTGAATAAGAAATCGTACACTCGCCTTCCCAGAATTCAACTTGTACAATGCCTTCCGAAAGATAATTTACTGAGCCAGCCTTTTGACGATATCATTTTTAGTGTTAGATACTTGAAATCTGGTAAAGCATCGAGTGTTGATAACATTTCCACAGAACAACTTAAAAACTTGGATCCTATGACTATTTGCTGGTTACAACCGAAGTTCAATGATTGTCTACAATCTGCGAAATTATCACGTCTATGGATCTTGATATTGCTTATTCCAAAACCGGGAAAAGTTCTAGATGACCCTAAAAACCTTCCGCCCATTATCCTTGCTCAGTCACACATACAAATTACCTCAACGACTTTTGCTTAACCGCCTATCACCTATTAGATCAGCACTTAATTCCAGAACAGGTAGGATTCAGACCTAAAAAATCATGTTGTAACCAGACGTTAAACCTCACCCAACACATGCCATTTTATCATAAACGTCTAGTCCATAAGATTTGTATTTGTAATTCAGAAGCTACACTGATGTTATTCTGTTTTGTGAACCAAAATAAATAACACAAAGAGGATAGTTTTGAAATGGGAATGATTACAGCGCTGTATGCGTGGATCTGACAGCAGCTTATGATACAGTGAACCTGAAGCGTCTCTTGTGGAAAGTCTACTCGATGGTCAATGACTAGAAATTTATAAAAATACTTGGTGAGCTGCTCCGCAACCGTAGCTTTCAGGTCCATTTGTCTGAAGAAATAAGCAGATGGCGATCCCAAAAAAACGGTAATCCCCAGGGTCTCTACCCTGGGGATGACCGTTTTGTTGGAATCACTACTTTTCAACATCTACACAAAAGACCGACCATGTTGCCGATGACCTGGCGCTCATATCACAAACACAATCCTGTGAAAACATAGGAAATAAACCTCACTTCAGCCTTAGGGTTCAGACACTCTCAGACTAAATATAACATGGCAGGGACAACCACAGAAGTTAAAGTCGGCATAGCTTTATATTTAGATTTAGAAAGTACCGAATCTTGACACAGATCCACCTTCTGCTCGTCTTAACCTCTGGTCTAACACGTTTGCTCCACCCGTCCCCTTGTTTCTACCTTCAGAAAGCCTTCCAACAGGACACGATTTGCCATGGTTAACCTGAAGGTCCCTGGACAGACTCCGTAGCCAGGTTGGCCAATGCAAAGATAATATGTTTAGGTGGGGGTTTCCTGGACAGGAGGATATCGCGTGCCTATGTGGTCTCTCACCATTGTCCATGGCTCACCTCACTTCATGCCCCGCCTGTCCCGACTCCTGTACACAAATTGAGCTGATAGAAGGGTCAACAACCGCGATCCGGGTGGCGGAATTATCCAAAATAATTTTAAGTGTTTTGCCATCGACACGAAAAGAAGAAGAAGAAGAATAACTTACCATTTTGAACTTCATCATTTGACTTTAGATGCTGTTGACAAACATTTCAAGTTAATCTGTTATTACTTTAATCCAGAGTCTTAAATATATAAAAATTGTAAACAAAAAAAAAACCGCCTTCAAAAACCCGACTCACTAAAAATTACAAAATAATATAATACGAACATTAATCTGGGTATGAATTTTATATGTTGTTGAAGGCGGTGCCACTTAAATTTTTGAGGAAAACTGCATGAAATATAAACGGCACCGCCTTCATCAACATATCAAATTCATACCCAGATTAATGTTCGTATTATATTATTTTGTAATTTTTAGTGAGTCGGGTTTTTGAAGGCGGTTTTTTTTTTGTTTACAATTTTTTTTCATCCTTTTTAGTGTCACATTTTTTTACACCCTATTAGTTCAGCTCACCTATAATTCTACTGATATTATAACTAGTAGTATCAATATGTACACAGATTTGAAAGAATTATCCCTTTACTCCCAACTATTAAGGAGTTGACCTTCCATCATCAGCTCAGCATCATAACATTATGATTGCCAGAAGCAAATGCCAATATAACTTCAGAAAATATGTAAAACGCGGTACATGTGCCTATAAAATTTGAGGGTTGCCCTCGATTTCTCCTGTATCCCATCATCAGATCCTAGACTGGTCAACCTAATAGTTTAGCTCACCTGTAATGCTACCGATATTATAACTAGTAGTCTTAATCATAACTATTAAGGAGTTGACCTTCCATCATCAGCTCAGCATCATACGATTATGATAGCCAGAAGCAAATGCCAATATGACTTCAGATAATATGCAAAACGCGGTACATGTCCCTATAAAATTTGAAGGTTGCCCTCGATTTCTCCTGGATCCCATCATCAGATCCGAGACTGGTGAAAATGGGACCACCTCGGAAGTAAACCTTATCCAACCAAAAAAAAATTTTTGAAATCCGTCTATAATTGACGAAAATATCGGTGAACATACATAAAAAAAAAATATTATACATACAGACGAATTGAGAACCTCCTCCTTTTTTTGAAGTCGGTTAAAAAGAAGAATCACTGACTGTCATATCGATGCACAGTCTAAACGGCTAAACGTAGGCACTTGAAATTTGGTAAGGACGTAGTTTAAGTACCGTAGAGGTGCATTAAGAAAGGAATTCCCGAAATTCTCACGGGAACGGGAATAATCCGGAAAATCCTTTTGTATGAAAAATCGCCCACGCAAACGAAGTCGCGGGCACAGCTAGTGAAAAATAAAGGTATTGATTACAACCACACATAGATTTTAATAATTTAATCTGAAATTCATTTGGGAACATGTAAGAATAAATCAACAAATATATTGTAATTATCAACAATAAAAATAAAAATATATTCCTTTCGAAATTACAATGTAACAAAATAAATTAAGGTCTTTATTCACCGAAATGAAGTAATTTGACACCGGAATTACAAAAGAAATCACCGAAATGAAGATAATAATCACCGAAATTACCAAATTCTCACCGAAATGAAAAAAAGTCACTGGAATGATATTTTTTCTCATTCCGGTGGTCAATTTAGGTCACCGAATTCACCGGAATGAGGTCACCGATATTATATACAGCCCATAAAAATAAGCACAACAAGGAAAATATAAATAAAAGAAATAAATTGATACGACCTACTTAATTGAGCGACATTTAGTAATAGTACATAGATTTTATAGACATACCGAATGATTGGATCACAACTTATATCCATTCACGTGAATGACAAAAAAAACGATACGCAGTCACTGAAACCGACTTACTTACGTTTTTGGCGGGAACTGCAAACAGCAACACACGTCCTCTTACGTTAAGCGCTTAGGCGGCACTGATGCGCAGATTTACTGCGCAGTGGCAAGAAGCTAGTGTTTTTCGATGCCTAGATATTCGCGTACAACGAAAATTCACCGCGATGACATATCTCATTTGGACACGTGAATTTGTACTTACCATTCATTAAATATAACAGATTTTGTATTGAACTTTCCGCAATAAGGTACTGTCATTATTAAGGATTTAAATAAAAAAAGTTAAATCCCTAAAAAATCAACTGTTTTTAAAATATGATTAAAAGTATACTGAAAAACAAATTGTGCCGCGTCACCGATATGATACAATTGGGGGTTTAAGATTTTTTTTACCTAATTAGCGATAATCATAATTTAAAAATATTTATAGTCACCTATAGGAGACAACACCTTTTATCTAAAAAAAAATATTACAAGTTAAAAGTACCATTCTGCACTAGCAGTTTCAGCCGTGCCGTTTACGATTTGGTGTCGGGAAATTCACCCCATTATTAAATAAATATCGAAATATGAAACAAAAGATACGAAATAAGTCTTTATGGGTCTTCACGCGATATTAGGAGTAGCAAAATTACATAGCTACTTACTGCCCGACGTTTCGACGTAAAATGCGTGATTCAGAACACAATGAAGTGTCACAGGGATCATCTTAGGTGAAAAATACTATGGGTAAATAAGAAGTTAATGAGATACAGCCCGGTAACAGACTCAATCTTAATAATAATAGGGTCCCGTTTCCACCCTTTACTACGGAACCCTGAATATATTAAACCAACAACCGCTTAATCCGCTTTATGGCCGTTCAAAACCGATATACCGGGTTATTAATTAAAAATCTGCTATTTCACATCCCTTGTACGGCGTCAGGTGTCAAAAATTAGCCACGTGACATTTGATAAATTAAACCGGTCACGGAATATTAGAATATTTTTCGCATTTCACCCGCCAGGTGGCGCCGCCTTCGCACCCGATATGTAAAACATCACATTACGGCTTTACATGGTTGAAATGAAGCTTTTACGCATAATGTTTAGGGTTACGAACCTAAAGGGTAAAAACGGGACACTATTAATAAGCCTCCGCCGTTAAGTCTGTCTGTCTCAAGCTGTATCTCATAAACCGTGATAGCTGGATAGCTGAATTTTTCACAGTTAATGATGTATTTCCGTTTTTTATAATTGGTACGGAACCCTTCGTGTGCAAGTAAAGCTTGCACTTGGCCGGTTTTTAATACACCCAGACACGGAACGAACTCCGATGTTCGTCACACAAATGTTGTGAGCCTGGATCACTAACCACTGTTCCACCGAGCCAGTCAATAATTAATACTATATAATTAAGAGAATAGTAACTTTATTCAAAGTAAGATAATACCATGATGACTTGGAGTAGCCTCGTCATCATCACCGGACTTGCGGGGGAGCGGATGGCTCTCACCCCTACGATGATGGCTTGGAGTAGCCTCGTCATCATCACCGGAGTTGCGGGGGAGCGGATGGCTCTCACCCCTACGATGATGGCTTGGAGTAGCCTCGTCATCATCACCGGACTTGCGGGGGAGCGGATGGCTCTCACCCCTACGATGATGGCTTGGAGTAGCCTCGTCATCATCACCGGAGTTGCGGGGGAGCGGATGGCTCTCACCCCTACGATGATGGCTTGGAGTAGCCTCGTCATCATCACCGGACTTGCGGGGGAGCGGATGGCTCTCACCCCTACGATGATGGCTTGGAGTAGCCTCGTCATCATCACCGGACTTGCGGGGGAGCGGATGGCTCTCACCCCTACGATGATGGCTTGGAGTAGCCTCGTCATCATCATGGTTACGCGGGAACGGATGGATCTCACGGTCTCACCCCTAAGTCATCATTCATTCATTAATTAATCGGTTCAATAGTTATCACGTGTCGTCATGGAGCGACAAACAGAAATAATGATTTAGTAATTGAAAAAAAAAGTATTTAGTGACAACGAAAATAACGAATACTAATAATAATTTTAATATCATTTAATAATTAAAGACCGGATTATATGCAACATAAAAAGCTTGTTATAATATGCATGCAAATATGCACGAAAAATGCTTGAAATATGCATGAAAATGCATGAAATATGCACGAAAATTTTCAAACTATGCAAAATTAAGTCCCAAAAAAAAGAAAACTTACTACTTTTCTCTTCTTTTTTGGGACTTCTGCCCATTATTTTTTTTATTTTAAAATCAGCATATAATTAATAAAGATTTTTTTTAAAGGAGATAACAAGTACAGTAATATTATATGAATTTATTTATAATTTTTGTCAACGCTGCTGACTGTGTTCTGAAATTTAGTAAATGTAATTTCAAATCGCAGGGTGAGTGAAAAATATTGTAAATGTACCGATAATAATATGCATCATAACTAGTTTTTAGGTAAAAATATGCTATTACTGCTGTGAATGGCTAAAATATGCAAATGCGTATATCCAAATGCATATAATCCGGTCTCTATTAATAATCATCTCTGTCCATGCAAAGGAATGGTTTTTATTGTGCAAAAATATTTAACCCGGCTTAAAAGTAAAATTTTTTAAAAAATCCATGACCCCATAACCGATTGTGACGCTACGAAAAAATTATGTTTGACCAAAAGAAACTTTTTGTAAACAATTCCTGTTTGATCGTTTGTTGCGGGAATTTCGCATTTTTCATTTTGCTGGAATTGTTTCAATTTGTCAAATATTAGATGGGTGTTGTTAGATTGGAACGCATTTTTGTTTTTAATCTGTTTTTAGGAATCCGTGGCTAATAGGTACGTAACACGCCAAATAAGTATTTGTTTTTGAATGAATAGTTGTATTTTATGTTCAACAAATAAATTTTTTTATAAATAAAACTGTTCAAACGTGACTCTTTTAGGTTTTTACTTATAGGTACTTCGCTGTCAGTCTGTCTGTGCGTATCTCATGAGTCGTGGTAGCTATACCTATCTACAATTAATATTTTCAATGATGTTATTCATGGGAGTTCCCATTTATTACTATTTATTAAATATACTTGATTTCATTGCAGTTTTTGTATAAAAATTATTTATTTGCTTACAAATAGGGTAGGTAACAGTTAATATGCAGGTGTTTTTTTAATAAAGTAGTTGCGTATCTATTTAAGCTATAAATATAGCATGCAAATATAATGCCTGCTAATATATTAAATGTGGAAGGCAGTACACATTTAATGTAATTATATATTATATTATTAATATGGCAACAGGTCTTCTGTATCTGTAACTTCTGTAAACTTGAAATATTAACAGAACTTAAATTTACGGAACCTCTATTAAGCGGGTGCGACCCGCCCATGACCGGTTTATTTTCTTTGCTTATAATTTTATCCTGTGAATTTCTAATCGTATTTTGACATTTTTATTTTTAAAATTCGGTGGATTATTTACCGTTTTATTTGATTCGTGAGTAGTTTGCGGATTACGATGAAAATGGCATTACGGACGGAGATCGGAGATTTGATAAACCAGTCGGTGCAGATTTACATACTAATCATTACTTCCGTAAATATATTATTTTTATACTTAGGTATATGTTTTGAACCATAAAACAACTCTTAATCTGGTACATTTTTATATGCCTTACTAAAACTTGTTATTTTCCAAAACATCGCTATTCTAGGTTACTTACTTAGAGAAGTTACGATATGACCCAACTTACAAAGAAAATAGCATCCGCCCCCACGGAATACAATCATAAATTGTATCTCCAGTGCCAATAACAGTAAATTTTCGCGTGCAAATTCCCTGATTGTCTTTCAAACAAAAATGGGTCCCCCAACCCCTGGGAGACGAAATCAATAAAATTCTGTTTCGTTGTCGCGGTTGCGTGTAGCGACATCTACCGGTGAGTGGATGTATTAAGTTGTCGGGTAATTCATATATGAACCCTCGTGCTTTTATTATGCTGCTGATAGATGGCGTTAGGAGTGATTTTTGTGTATGTACTCAATACAATAAAATGTGTTATTTTTGTTCCAGGTAACTTTCAAATGCAATTACCTTCTTAACCAAAGAGATACGTAATGTAACAAAAGCAGAAGGCAGGTATGTGGACTAATAAGTGGAATAATCGTATTTTTTTCCCTAATTGACATACCTACTATTATGGCCTCGTCATCATTACCGGAGTTGCGGGGGAGCGGATGGCTTTCACCCCTAAATAATAGAAAATATTTACGAATTCAACAATAAATACGAAAACATTATCGAAATAGTAAGCAAAATAAACGCAATTTAGTAAAAAATGTTCTACTGCTATATTCTACTCTATTATATTATAGTTACAACTGTAATAAGTTGAATATTTTTGTTTTATTCTAAGATCAATCTATAGGCAAAGGAACTCATTTCACGCAGCCTCCATTAAAACAGTCATAAATAAGGCTGTGTACACAACAACAACTTTACGCGCTTCCCACCAAGTTTTATATCGACGGAATATGGCCGATTTACGGACTTTTGCCATATTCTTTCTTAATTTATCATGGCATCGGCGAACGTAAACTTTCCATGAGCGATCGTCATTAAAAGACAGTTTGCGATGGCAAATATTGCTCTTTAGTAATTTCCCTTTCCATTTGAATGTTTACTAACTGCCTTTTCGGGGCAAATTGAATTGCCTAAAATTAAGCCTACTCGATTGAGATGTTCTGTTTACTGTTGAAATGAAAATTGACGTTTGACTTCTTAGTTCGGACTTATTTTTATTCCTACGTGCGTTTTATGACAGAAAAAAATCAAATCCATAGACACACAAAAGATCGCGTTCGTTCCGTTTTAAGACTTTTCAATAAAAATAAAATCAAATACTTAAAGTGATAATGTACATGCTCCGCACTGCAAAATTTTCCTTGAACTGTATTATTATTTACAAACTAAGCAGAGGTTGTACTATGGACGTCAGAGACAAATGTAGATATACACCGTGAAATTTGAGTGGTTGTTTTCCCGTGGCATTACGATTTGCCTTTAGTAATACTATCGAATCATGCAAATTATTCCTTGAAAAAATATTTTTTTTTTCAAATTTTCAAAATAATTTTCGTTGTTTTTTCAGATGTGATGTCATTAGGTACTGTTTGCCGCATGAAATCGATGCTTAAAGCCAAATAATCTCTACGCCCTAAGTAATAAAGTGGTTCGAAAGTACATTCGAGTTTCGGTTAAACCTTTCGTAAAACCGGCATTTATTGATTTTAATTAAAAAGAACTGCACTAATCTATTGTGCTACTAAGGTAGAATCATTTTGCTGCGGGAAAACAACCACTAAAATTTCACGGTGTATACATAGATATTTATAAATATATAATCACACCCAGACACGGAACAAACACCGAACTGGGAATCGAACTCACAACTCTTGGACCCGCCAATCGTGGTCACTAACCACCACTCCACTGAGGCAGCCAACATAAGCGTTAACATCGAACTGTCATCGTTACGCCTAACGTTGACCGTAACTACAGTCATTATATACAATAATCAATCAAGCACAGCTGACCCTACCCCCAGCGTCAGTAACAGCTCCTCGCGTTACGGGTGACTGCCACAGATTATATGCGTTTGTGTCGCCGCCATTAAACGCACGCTCACACTTGACTGGGCAGGTTTGATGGCGGAATGTCATAAATAATCTTTTTACTGCTTTGGGGTTCGATCTTGGCACACAATTTGCTGATAACTTTGATTATTAGATGGATATAATTTCTACATCAAACATTTCAATATTTATTCGGAACTATAGATAGATAATATGTTTATTTATACCAAGAGACACACATACATACAATATTGGAAATTTAAAATCAATAGTAAAATAAAAACGACTGAAATTACTATCAAAATTAAAACTAAGTCTAACACAAATGCCTAAACGACATTCATGTGTGTCGCTGTGATACAAAATGGCAATAGCTCAGCGATAAGTACCAGGGGCAAACCGCTGATTTTCAGCTATAGCCATTATTTAACGTAAGGTAAGATTTGAAGAAATTTCAAGAATATAATGAGTAGAAAGTGTGATGAGGTAACAATAACTCTTTCGCATTTTTAAGACGATGAAGTTCAACATTGCCATTAAAGAATAATAATAAAGAATGTTTATTTGCTACAATGTGGTTACATTTAGTAGGTACATAGGTCTTAAAAATAATTGAGATCGCACACTTACCAATAATTGGTATGCAAATATTTATCTTATAACTAGTAGCTTCTATATAATAAAATATTTGCAATAATTCTTAACTTCAATAAAATATCAACATACAGTAAGAAACATTTTGTTATCACTAGTTACTCCCATTCCATATATTCCTTTAATTAATAAAAATGGTTACTCCAAATGACAGTTAAAGATAATAATGCAGTGCACTTGAGTTTACGCACACCAAAATATATATGCCATTCTAGATGTAAGTATCAGTCTCCATTGAGCGTGGCTGTCTCAGCCAAAAAGGTTGAACAACACTACTAGACTGTCTTCAATGGGGCCATTTCCATTTTGATGACACAATAAAGCAGCTAACTTCGCGCCCTATAGCCCATAACTTACAGAGTCATCCAAAGATGGCGCTTGTAGTGATGGTTTCAGCCATTTCTGATGATACGCAGACTATGGAGCGCGGGCGGTCGGGCGGAAAGCGCTGATACTGGCATTCATTAATCATTTTTGTCTATGATTGTCTGATTTCTCATCCTTTATATTGGGTTTGGCAACAACCGACGAAAAGGAGGAGGTTTTTAATTCATATTTATGGATTTTTTTCAGTCGATATTTCCGTAAATCTATAGGTGGATTTTAGTGATTTTTGTGGCTGGGAGTAATTAAGCTTTATGCCCATATCTTTTTTTCAATTTTTCAATTCACTTTAACGACAAGCGAGATATAGCTGTTTAAAGTTCCCGGGTGGACAGAGAGATCCGATATGGCAGATGACGTCACAATTACACTACGGCCATACGCGATCCATAAAAAACTCCGTTTTGTAAGAAAGAGATCGAAAATTAACTTTAATTCCTTATAAATCCTTCGTTTGTAAACCGATTTTCATTCATTCATTTTATTTCACATTTTAGTATATTTTTAAGCCTTTTTTCATAAGTTGTTGAAAAATTCAAGATTGCAGATTTATGCATATTCCCTATTGGTTGGCTTATTGGCACATTTAAAGCCACTATCTCTTGCGTAAAGAGTCGTAAGTTCTATTCCCTTTTGGAACAAACATTTGTGTGACGAACATCGGTGTGTGTGCCGTGTCTGGATTTATTGTTAAATCTATGTACATATTTAAGTATCTACATTTGTAAATCGACTGTTGGTTCTGGTATTTGTAACACAACTACTTAAGCTACTTACCACGGGATAAGATCAATGGATAATGTGATGTTGTGTAATATTTATCTATTAATTTAAAATCAATGTCACAATCGTCGTGACTGGCTCGGTGGAACAGTGGTTAGTGACCCAGGTTCATTACCTACAGTTCCAAGAGTCGTGGGTTCGATTCCCACTCGGGACAAATATTTGTGTGACGAACATCGGTGTTTGTTCCGTGTCTGGGTGTGTATTAAGTATCCACTGTTGATTCTGATATTTGTAACACAACTATTTAAGCTACTTACCAAAGGATTAGATCAATGTACGTGATGTTGTGTAATATTTATCCAATCAAAAACATTAATGTGAAATGAGAGCCAAGTTCAATATTATGATAATTGCCTTGGTTGTTGACTTCAACGACAAAAGAAGTGAGATCTAAATGGGTGCCAAGTTCAATGGTCAACCCTGAAATTTATTTATAAGTAACACTATAACATACCTATCATATCTTCTTATAACATAAGATAATGTATGGTGGTAGCCTATGAAGGTCTGTCTTGGCTAGTTTCTATAAACCTACCAACGTATTATTATGTTCGCTCGCTGGTTTCTACCAACAATCCAAATTTTCGGAATTATAAAATAAAAACCGACAAATACTTGTAGGCTTAGAACTTGCAACGGCTATAATTCATATATGAAAACTAGCCAAGACAGACCTTCATAGGCTACCACCATACATTATCTTATGTTATAAGAAGATATGATAGGTATGTTATAGTGTTACTTATAAATAAATTTCTGGGTTGACCATTGAACTTGGCACCCATTTAGATCTCACTTCTTTTGTCGTTGAAGTCAACAACCAAGGCAATTATCATAATATTGAACTTGGCTCTCATTTCACATTTATGTTTTTGATTGGATATCATTACTTTTTGTAGAAAAGTATATATCATCGTAACGCCGTGGGTCCTTTGAAAAGGACAAATTCAAAACTAAAACTAGACTTTATGTAGGTACCTACCCTAAGTAATAAATATGAAAACCGACTATAAGTACCTACTCTTAATTGTAAATAAGTAAGTATACCTAAATATATACTTAGTGCTCTGCCTTCCCGGTATATAGGCGTGATTAGGCACTAATTAGGTATTTATGTTAAGCGTTCATAATAGAACCTTACCTAATTATTAAAAAATTGACAGTTTTTTATTTATTCCTTTGTATTCATGTAATTACCTATCTGCATACCAAATTTTAACTCTCTAGGTCATTTGGAACTGGGTTAGAATTTTGATCTGTCAGTCAGTCAATGATAAAAATGAGGATTTTTGGACATTAATATCTAAAAAACTGTTTAAGATAAGCTTATGAAATTTAGAACACATATTTATCTCGCAAGTCACAATATATGAGCCAAATTTGATACGTTTATGTGATATAGTTTTTGATTTATGAGGGGTTCAAAAGTGGTTCCAAATGGTTCGTGTAATATTACACACGGTGCGGCTCGCCAGTTCTGTTTCTTGAACTTGGCTTGACACGCTACCGCGTGTCTAGATCCATTCATTTAGAGTCAATGTCACAATCGGAAAACAAACGAATCACTTAAAAAATCCAGAAACTTGTTTATGAACAAAATTTTACCTAACCAAGAGGAATCGAATGAAAATTGTTTACCAACTCAAGTGAAAACGTTAATGAATCTAGAGAGTTAACGTAATCAAATCCATTACATTGAAGGATTTCAATAATAAATTACGAAATTTTAAAGGAGTTCCGAGAATAGAAATTGAATAAGACTTCGTTAAGATGTTTAATTTCAACATTTTGACATTCAATTCAATAAATAAAAGATAAACAAATATTATATTATTACTAGCCCAACAGGCTTGATCCTGTCAAAAAATGTAAAAAAGAAAAGGGCTGTTTTTAGGGTTTTCCCGGCAATTATTAGATTTTTTCTTCGCAGTAAGAACCATCCTTGGACTTCAACGAACATTTTAAAAAAAGAATTGGCCATATTGGTTCTGGCGTTGTTGAGTTATGCGCTTACTAACACATTTTGCGATTCATTTTTATATTATAGACTAGTATTGTCTATTATATTGGATGATAGATGGGCCAAAATCGTCACCCAATGGGTACCTACTTGAAGACGGTTGACTTGAAGAGGAAGGCCCAAGAAAAGGTGGTGTGATGATTTGGTCCAGCTATCAAAAAACTAGCAGAATATTCAATCAGGATATAGAGGAATCTTTTTACTTCTTTTTCACTCCTTAATGACTCGTCTCTCAATCTACCGCCAAGATTCCCTCCCTGGGCACCTCCCGAACGATGTACTAATTTTTTCCACGACAAAGTATCGGTTTCAATCAATTGGCGTGTAATTTAGCTCCGATGGCGGCGTCAGCGTGATTCGGCGTTCAAATAAAAAAGAACGGTCAAGTGCGAGTCGCACTCGAGCTCTGTGGGTTCCGTAACGTACACGTCTATTAATTTTTATTATTCTAGCATTTTGACATCGATTTTTAACTTTGGTATTCTAGTATTGTCTATTTTTATTGCGCGAGCACTACACATTTGAAATAAAACTAATTTTACGGATTAAACTTGCGTGTATTGATATTCTAAACATTATTTAGAGATCCGACGTTTCGAGCTCTTTACAGCGCTCGTGGTCACGGGTAAGACTAAAGTTGACAGGTGTCTTCATAAGTGAGTTTGATTACTTTTGGTATTCTGTTAAATAAAGACTGATCTGATTTGAGCTATTTTAGAATGTTTAAGCGTTGGTATAACTGATATCAAAAACATCAAAGATATTATAATATAGTGCCACGTATAATATAGCTAAATACACACTTACCACGAACTAATAAAAATATTTGCTCATCGCACAAAAAAGCGTCTATGGCCTTTTTTTTTTCTGAAGGGACTCATCGCTGATGGCCGTCTGGGGCCTGTTCAGCTTCACCGGACTTTGGTCTATGGCCGAGTGGTTAAGGTTGCTTGATATGCGAGAGGTCAAATTTTAAATTCACATGAACGATTATTCGATGCTTTAAGGGTGAATGAAAACCTTTAAACCTATGGAGAAATTCTATGGTTGTGTAGTCGACCGACACGCACTTGGCCAGCCGTGTTTATACTAAGACTTTTTAAGACTTTTTAGGAGTGATCCTAAAAGGGAAGATCCTCCGCCGAGCTGGGTGATCGTGCTCGGGGACCATGGTCCAATTACCGTCTTGGTTTTTGCCCTATATGTATATACTGAGTGGCCCGAATAACTTTAAAGTGTGATGTAGGATGCATACTTTAGGCACACTCTTGTGGAGATGGTGTGTAAGCGCCATCTATTGGTAGTCTTGCGAAGTTCTTAATCGGATGTCTCCACAGCTTTATCGCCCTAGATTAGGATAGGCCCGTGCCCCAGCTGTGGGCACGTGTATAGGCCGATGATGATGGTGATGATGGCTCATCACACAAAAATTTTGTTCCGGGTGGGGATCTACGACTGCTTATGCAAGCAAGAAATAGAAGAACTACAAAAAAACTACAAAAAACAAGACAAATATTTGTGTAAAAATATCCGTGTCTGGGTGTATTATTAAATATTATATATATTTAAGCATATTTGTGTATCCACTGTTGATTCTGATACCCGAAACACAAGTGCTTAAGCTACTTACCACGGGATCAGATCAATGTATGTGATGTTGTGAAATATTTATTTATTTATTATAAACAGTGTTGTACGCTTGGACCTCCGCGGATCGAGACCCTGAATATGTTTACCTACAGCTTGTATTAATCAAGTCAGTGTGATTTTACCACAATATTTTTCACTACTGAACCCTAAAATAAAAAAAAATGGCGACGTTCGCGCCATTACGTCAAAGCGCGCGCGTCACTTACTTCAATTGAGCGAAAAAGTTTCGCGGTAAAACAGGACTCGCCTCTTTACAATGAGGTTATTTAGTGACAATGCTTATTGGCCGCTTCGATAGCACGATTGTCTTATCGTGAGCAAAAACACAGGATCATCTTTCTTTACCATTGTTGGTTTTTGACGTATTTGTCTAATATTATGAAGATTTTTTTCAGTTACAATAGGTATAAAATGTAACGTAAAAAAAAAGATTGTACCCAAATGGTAACGTTTTAAGTTTCGATCCAATGAAATTATAACAAACAAAAGGCAGATATGTAATAGACTACTTATTAGAAATAGCGTTAGACACAAATCAGTCCAATTAAAGGTACTTTGTGATATAGCTGTCTCTTTCACTCGCGAGCTTTTTCGAATCGTCCGTTTCATATGTCAGTGAAAAGTGTCAAAAAATTGCAGGGCGCAGTAGCGCTCCATGTGTTTAAAAGTGACAGAGTCGATATCGCGAATGCAAATATGTCTATGAAAAACATGTACAGCGCCCCTAGCGGTTACGCTAAGAACTAAAATCGGTAGTATGAAAAACACAATTCGATAGGTTAATAACGTACGTAAGTTTTCGATAGTTAACTCATGGTACCGCTACAGATTTAAAACGTAAATTACTACGAAGTAACATATCTATAGTTCATTATATCATTGTTTCGACCCTTCGAAATGTAGACTTGGCTTAATGGTCTTAGCAACCAGGCCAGAAAATAAAATTAAAAAGAAACATCTGCAGAGTAATGAACCAGAGATAGTAGAAGTGGGACAAAAAGCGCGCGTAATGAAGTAACGAAACTGCGCGGTCATTCGGTTTCCATTAGACCTAGAAAATCTCGGTTCTTTCCACCATTATTTACAGATAATGGTGGGCTAGATTATGTAGGGTGTTTTCGGACTTTGACGAATTAAGTTGGAGCAATAAATCCGTTTCAGTATCGGCCGTGAAAACTCAAGAAAATGCTTTTTTTTTTCGTAGGTTACGTAATGTAAAAGAATCATACACATAGCTTCTTGACAGCTCTATTAAATTGTTGTTATTATGGATATTTATGGATAATGAATAACGTTTGAAGGTTTGGTACCCTGATATAAAAAAATTATGTCAAATTTCTGTTACACCCAGAACAGGAACTGGAATATGAAGGACAGAAAATTTGAAAAAAATCGCATTCATGACCCCGCCTGAACGGGGAATTGAACCACCGGTCTTCCGATATCGCGTCGGTTGCTTTAGTAGGTAGGAAAATTTCCCTGTTGCCCCGTTTTGGAACTCCAAACTTAAAATATTTATTGCTTTTCAATAATTTACGAAAATTGTTGCTAAAAAGGAAGGTTCAACTATGGAAACAGCAAATTGATAGAAATTAAGTTATTCAGACATTTAGCGTACATCACAGTAAATTAATAACATGAAAACTCTTATTTTATAACTTGATTGAAATAGATCTAGGTCTAGCCTAGGTTAATCCCGTGCCGTATTTGGCCGGAAAATTTAAAAGCGTTTGGTTTTAACGTAACGCTTTTACGCTGAAAGCTGCTGAGCAAAAGCTCTTCCCTGCTATCAATGACAGTCACAGTACGGTATCTGGCTAAAACATCAATTTACATCGTTAAAATTACCAATTTTGCCCGTTAGAACAAAAAATGATTTGACAGTATTGTTTTTTTTTTCTATTCGTATTTCTAAACTAATGGCTTTTGGTATCGGTTGAAATGAAATGTATTTTTCATGTATTCTTTGACCATTATTTCCATGTGTCTAAAAAAAGCACCCCATCTACCATAGACCAGCCACCAGTACGTAACTGTGTACGTTTCAAAAAATGTTATCACTAAAAATACGATACTGTGCACCAATTACCTGTATAACATGACCTGTTTTTAAGACATTACGTTTTGTAGACATATTCTTATTTTTTATAAAATACTGCAAATTTAACTGGTGACTAAAAATAATTAAGAATTAAAAGATGATTAAAGACTTGAGACTTTGAGGCAACATCTTCATATTAATATTTTGTTATCTTTACAATTTTGTTTCGATACAGTTACCAAAATAGGTACTGTTTTATATTTTTTTTACCTATTGATCCCTATTGATTTCCCTAGACGCGTCAGAAAGGAAATGTATTTTAGACAAATTAAATATAGCTCGACCTTTTTCCGACATTTCGCCAAATTTCATGTGATAATCAACTTTCAATACACAGGAGTGTAAGTACGTACATACGTACAGCAATGACATTATTAGCTCGCAAAGATGAGCCATATTGACTGTAATATCATACTCGCATAGGGTTGAATAAAACATCGATGAAATTATATTAAGTTGAATGTTAAAAATAATAAAATAAAGTAAAAATTCATTTGGTACAAACATAAAAAAAATAACGCAACAATCGCACTTAAAAAGGTGGTTAGTATCATGCTAGTCTTATTAGTCTCCTCTTTGTTTCTTTTTAAAAGCTTTTATTTAATTTTAGTTCAGCACGTCGCTGGACATATTATAGTGCACAAGTGCCCTCTCGATTCTCTTACTCTCATAGTTCGGTAAGACGGTAAGACGGCAATCCGATATGACCGATGAGAGACCGAGTAATTTCTTTACAGTTAAACTGACACAAATTTTGCACGACCCCGGACTCGAACCGGACTCCTCTCGGTCCTTACGCAGCGCTTGCTACCATAGTCCAGTCAAAATAGACAAAAATAAGTGCTAACTTAGACAAAATTCGCATAGAGCTGAAAATTGCCAGAGACGTTAAATACATCATAATAAACGAAATATCAAAAATCCCCATCAATCCTACTTCTGCAAAAAAAAATATTTAAGGTCAAAAGTATAAAATTAAGGATTTTTCCATTTTTCTCGAAAACAGTAAGTATTATCGTAGAAATAGGTCAAACAAAAGTTGTAGATCATACAATTTTCTACAAAAATGGTCCAGTCACTTTTTCTTTTCCGACTCACCATTCGCGAGATATCGAAAATTCATATTTTACATAATATGCATTCATCTGTTGATATCGTTTTTGATCGATATATGACCTGGAATAGGTTCACTAGGGTAACCACTTTAAAAACCGCCCAAGTGTGAGAAAAAAAACATAGGTTTTGTATGAGAACCCACTTTACACGTTGCTTTCATGTTGTTTCTAGTATTAGATGTTATAGAGGCAACTGAGATACATCATTCGTTAAAATTTTAACTGTCTAGCACAATCGCATGGGGGCCTGGAAGCGTTTGAAAATACAACTTTTTCAACTTTGTGCATCGCTATATCTCTGAAATGGTGAATCTTAGGAACAAAGTGTTTAGACATTTTTATAGATAATTACGTGATAAGTAATTTTGTCATACATACTTTTATGATTAAACTTACCGTTTCGCTCAAAAGTGCATAAAACTGATATTTGTGACATTTGACCTTGATTATTTTTTTTTGCAGACGTGGGATCGATGGGGACTTTTGACAGATTATTTGTAATAGTGTTCCCAACATTCATGCCAATTTTCAGCTCTATGCGAATTTTTCCTAGGTTAAATGTCTATTTTGACTGGACTACCAATAGACCAACGAGCCGGTAAAAAAATAGGAAGTAAAAAAGGTACCTTCAAGTCTAGTGTAAGCACTGTCAGCCCTATGATGTCAGACTGTATCACCATTAGAACATAATGTGGATGAGTCACGGGGTGTGCCTTAATGGAACCGTTGTGGCCATTATGTGTTATCATGTATTTTTGCAGATGAAATACTATTTATTATTATAAAACCTATTGTTTAGTATTTTTTTTTTTGTTATTTCGGTAATTTTTTACTATTTTTTGAACGGATAGTCAAATAAATAAACAACCGAAATGTGCCATCACTTTGGATAACTTAATGTAAGTTATAATAGATTTTATTAAATTTATTTTCAATTCAAAGTTAAATTGGAATTTGGAATTACTTCACCAGTTATTAATATAGGTAAAATGTGAAATAATTTTATCTGTGGGTGAACTGCTAAAACCCTATAAATGTATCCACCTCCTGTCTTTCCTATCGACAAACAATTTCATCCTTGGTTGACTGTGGCGCCATCTAACAAAAGAGGTTTGAGGCATCATATCATATACGTAATTGGAAATTTTGTGCTTTCGTCTTGGTTATTAGTTATCAAGTAATGGTAATAAGAATTGTCAGTAGTTATAATAACTTTTCCTATAATGTGCCTACATTTGCAATAATAATATTTGTTTGTTAAGAGATCGAGCAATGAAAGATGGTTGACGCATAAAATATTTATTATCTTCTTGTTATGATTATACAATGTACAAAATTAATAAATACTAATATAAACTTTATTATGAGTAATTAAAAGTATTATTCAATAACGGAATCAAATCAATATCCTTATTTTTAACATCTTATAATTATTTTTTTATTATAAATAACAAAGTAATTAATACCTAAACATTTTGAACGTACAAAAATAAATAACATCTTTAGAGTGAATAGGACTTATACCTTTAATAAAATAAACACAATCTTCTAAAATCTTTGAATAATTTTCACAAGGAACCAAAAATTATGCCAATAATTAATAAAATAATTATAAGTTGATGCATCTGAAACTAACCAGATTATACTCGTATTATGTCCTAAAATTATTTCTCATTTAGGGCACTTTGACACCCTACAAGCTCGTCCAGACATTAAAAAGAGGTCGTGACCTTTTTGCTTCCCGAATATAAATCGTACTACATAATGCCTACACATTTTCAATATGGAGTCATTGAAATGAACGTACAAAGTACCTATTTACAGAATACGATCTAAATACTGTTTGCATAACATATTAATTTAGATTGATTACAACTTTGTTGATATAAACTAATATTATTATTACTACAAAATATGTATTTAAAAATACTAAATGTATGTCTATCTACGCAACTTTTTAACAAGGAAAATCCTTTAAACAATATCAATAAGGTATAAAGTTATAAATTCAAATATCATTTACCAAATTTTTAGACTAGAATATAATTTAATAATTATAACAATATTATACCACACACGCCCTACACGAAAATCATTAGTAAAAATGCAAACCTATTTTCCAGTGTCCCAGATTTAATCTAAGAAAATTCATATTGAGCATCCTTTTAGTTTAAAAAGCAGGTAATCTATAATTTCTGGTTTAAAATCTGTAGATTTTTTGTATCTATTGCCTTGGATTTTAATAACAGAAAAGCTTAAATATTTGTGTGGTACCCAAACTCCAAAGCACACTTGAGAGCAGTGTCGAATTTCGAGTCGTTATCGATTTCTGCATCTACAACACTGCCTTAATTTATTCAAAAGATATACCAAGACAAATTACCACCACACAGCTTTATAACCACGTCTGAAAATCAATAGCAGAGCTTGAACAAACAGAGGGTTGGTATTCTAATAAGATTTTATGTGAACCAACCCCCTGAGAAAATGGCCGAGCATCAGATGCATGGATCACGCATGCGCGCCGAGCCGTTCAATACGTGCGCCCTTCTGCCCATCAAATACACTATTACTAGTGTTTTTCTTAATGAAATACTACAATTTAACACTCCTAATCAACTTCACTGGCACACACACTTAAAACACAACTGGATTTAAAAAAAATCGTCGCTCCATCCATCGACTTTTTGGTTCGAACCTGCGAACAGAGAAAATCACACAGAAAAACACGATAGACACGGAAAAATACAGAAATTCAAATTGAATCTTCTTCAGCGGCTTGCAGGGTTCTTCTTTAGATGATTAGGCGACTCCTCAACCAGCTTGTCCCGACATAGCAGTAGCATAGACGTACTGCTGTGACAGGACAATATGGCTGAGGGCGCGAAGCAGGGTCGGGCGCCAGCGGGCGTGTGAACAAGCGTGGCTGGGCGCCGCGCCCCGCCGCCCCCGCGCACGCGCGCCGCGCCCCCGCCTGCGCCCCGCGGGGCAGGGGCGGCACCCTCAATGAACACCCTCAATCAACTATCGATTTTCCTTAACAAAAAAAATGTGGTAATTCATTAGGTTTGGCGAATTTTTTTTTGGAAATTGCACCCTTGTGATCACGTTTAGGGGTAGTTTTGCGAGATTTTTTTTTAGGAAAGGCTTTTGCTCTTAAATTATTGTACACATTAAAAAAAAAAGCAAAAAACATTTTCCTTCGTTCTTTTGTCGACAGTATATTTTATTGCATAAATTTCCCTCAAATTTTGTCAAAATTCTACAAATCGCGGCGGTATCGTGACAATACCCAAATACGAGTAAACTATTCAATATTTATGATCATAAAATAAATAAAAGTGCCCTAAATAAACATTTGGTTAAATAAATAACGTACAGTTATTTAATAAATATATGATAACAATACGTTCTTCTGTTATTTGTTAAATACTAATTTATTTTTGAGATTGCATCATAATTTTGGAAATGAAATAATATAATCTAGGTTTAGATACTCGAAAATATAAAAGCTTGGTTGGCAAATAAATACATAAACGTTATATCTAGAGAGCTCTCGATTCGCCCGGTCACCGACCCCGGTATAGATTTAACGTCCTCCCGACCTCCTGCCACAGTGCAATTGAAATACACAGTAAAGCAAAACAGTTAGCAAGTTAGATTTGAAATGAATTACAACCAGTAGGGCAGCGTGGAATTAGTCCACGTCCATTGTGGACGAAGGAACATTTTTGAAGGGAGTTTGAGATTTTGAGAGGTTTTTGAATATTTAGGAAAACGAAAAGCTATATTTTTCGCCGCTGCTCGGGGTTTCGTTAAGCCAGCATTCTAAGTAGTGTGTTGAGATGCACGTCTGGACGCTGTTTTCAGAAAGACGTTGGTTCGAATCTCTTATACACGGTGGAGCATTTGATTTTTTTCTGTTTGACATTTAAAAACTTTAACCGCATTTAGTTTTTTAAATATAAAAATTGGCGAGGTCCTAGCATGAGCGTACCGAGTGGGAAAAAAGGTAGGTGTCCCTACTAAGCATCTTATCAAGTAGTAGTCCCTGGGTGACTAAGCAAAAAATGAATTGCACTAGCAGGCCTAAAACCTGGGTACCACCATAGGCACTGGCGATAAGTTGTACTTGAAACAGCAAGAATAATACGCTTTGGGTGATGGCCTATATGGCAATGCCTAGCCCCCTCGTGTACTGATTTACTGCTATATCAATATATTGGACACATAAAGAGGAGAGGTGCCGTCCCACTGGCGTCTCCATGGGGGTTGACTAACATCCGTACTAAACTATATCGGTAATTGTTTTCCATCGATACTACACACAAACTACAGTATATTTCTTTTATATATATCAGTAAAATGACTATGCCTCAAGTCAATAATTCCGTTTATGAGGAATAATGAAAGACGGAGCCTTTTCTTTAAGTAAAAAAAAAATTAGATGAACACAGTAAAAAGAAAAAAGTATATGTTATTAATCATGAAGATATTTGTATATATTGAACGGACTTAGCGTATCTTTCAAGGAGATTCATAAAAAATGTATTTACCAGAGACCAAATAATTCAGTGAAATAAATATATAGATGACACTTGATCCGGTTAACCTAATGAGCTCCAGCACTTAAAATAGACATTATTTTTAATCCTACAGAGCCAGAAACCAACCTCGATTTAAATGATAAATTACTTCAAATTTGCGGAAAAACTTTTAAGACGGTGACAAACAGATGTGCAAAAAAATTTTTTTTGGCATGCCCAGCGCGCGGTATTACCAGGAGCACAGGAAAGGCGAGAGCTTCCCGCCCTCCAGAGAACAATGCGAAAAATACATGTGCGACCGAGATGGGTAGACCACGGACACGATCGCTGTACGTGTGAAAGAGACAGCGGTACGTTTAGTGTGCTAGACGAGATGAAATGCGCAACGCGAGGGTACATTTTCAAGTAGGGTTGCCAAATGCCAATATGCCGAAAACTGTAGCTGTGAGAATAATTTATTTTGTGGTCAAATGAGGAATGTTTCGTACCGTTTTCGCAAAAACAAGAAACATGTTTTGATAATTAACTGTGTTGGAAGATTTGTAACTTTTTAAAATAATGGTAAAAGACAAAACCTATAATTTATTTTTCAAGTACCTACTTTTTCACGTTTCTGTTTGGTTGCCCCAATCATGGAACTGACTGGCCTTACATTAATTCTACTATCTACTCTACTCTTTTTATTACGCCAACATTTTGTAAATGTTCAATGTATTTAACATTACTCTATTGGTTGGTTTCTTTTATATAGGGTTCAGATATAACATAAAGACCTACTTAAAAGGAAAAAAAGGTTTTGCGTGATTAACACATAGCACACCTTACGAATAGACTCTTTGGCTAGCTAAAATCTCATGAAAACAATCTGCCTACGAAAATGTAGGCAGCCCTTACTCGTACGATGCGCTGCTTCGAACAGCTGGATATACGAAAGTCCATTTCAATAAACGTGCGGTCTCTATTTCAGTTATATTTTATCGAGCTCTCTAAAGGAATTCTAGAACTAGCTTTTGTTTTACCTACGGTTAAGCACGATAGCCTGAATGAATACGGAAATAGATAGCTAAAATTAGTTTTATGTTTTATACTGTGATAGACCAAGAGTGGGTTTGTGTACTTGGTTAGATTGAGATTTCATTTCGTTTAGAAAAAGTTAAAATCTTTTTTCTGATGCAGGAGACGCTTACTCCTATGCCTATTAGTGGATTAAATATCAAATAATAATGAGTCTCCTTTAATCATAGTAAAGAGAAGGTTTAACAACTAACTATTGATCTATTATTAGATATAGAACACAATTATTAATCAAACCTTAAATATCCCACCGAAAACCATTCACCCATCAGACGCAGCTAAACCCCTAAATGAGATTAACATATTAAACATTCCGCTATAATCCCACGTCACAAAGTTATTTGATAGATGTGCGGACTCCTTAAGAGCCTCGACAACTATAAATCAGGACGGCCATTCATCTTTTGCAATGAGCCCTTCAAGCCCTGTAAGGGAGAGCCGTATGAGCGATGTTCACAGATATCGCAAATGTAAAAGTGTAGCGGAAAATTGCCAAATCCATTTTGCTGCTTTACCTAATCTACGTTCCTGTTACTACTTGACATTTTAACCTATTTGTCCCACTCGAAAGCAAATAATGACAAGCAAGAAAATAAACCTCTGTATGCGAAAAAATACTTGCCTCTTCTTTTATGAGACACGTAATTTGAGAGTAGGAAAGACAAAAATCTCTATAAGGTACATCCATTTTGGTTCAGTCAGATCTTGATAGATCAGTCGTTACGTTGGTTTGGAAGAAAATAACTTGGCAAATAAATTGTATAATCCAAAATTAATGTAATAACTTATGATGTATTTATTCTCAATAGCTAAAGAGTGCCGTAACTAAAACCACCGTGATACTTGTTCGTTTCGCTATTTGATTTAGTAAAATTGCTATTATGTAACTTGAGGCGGATTTGTCTGTACCGTAGAATGGATTTGTTTATTTATGAAGTATTAGAATATCAACATGAATAGGGATCACTCGGTTTGTCTACCGTTAGAATTCGGAAGATCCATGCTTTTTTACTGTGTCAGTCGCCTAGATTAAGAATAAGAGCAGGGGTGAAGAAAACAAAGCACAACATTTTAAGTCTTCCCAATATACCTATTCAAATTAAGAAAAGGATACTCACAATAGAGGCGTAAATATATATTAGTAACTATTTAGATAAATTTCTTTATTTTTATGATGTTATAGGCACGAACTATCTGACATATTTTTTTGAGTTTGCGTTTAACGAAAATGAAGTCAACGTCACGTCTTATGCTGCTCTTGCATTTTATTAAAAAACATCGCTGTTTTCTGCAACGTAATGACGAAGTCGTTTCTAACTTAAAGACATATTAAATAAAGAAAATTATTTAGTTTGCAACTTATTCTTCTCGTTTTTCGCAATACATTATTTTATTTTCCAACCTACGTCTACAGGTTGTTTTTGAAACGTAATACAAAAGTTACATTCTATTTTCGTTGCGCTGTGATATCGTTACAAATGTCAATCGAAACCATAAACAATAACATTTTTAAATGGCCGCCGCCAACGAAAAAGTTTGAATAACAAACTGCAAAGTAAATAAACAACGTAATTGAGTGAAACGAGAAACAATCGGTGTATCTTCACGATGATTGCTTTATTCGAAGTGTAATAATAATTATTTATATACACCGCCATTTGTCTAATTCCATTTTTTGTTAAAAATCTAACTGGCCGCTTTGGTGGTTGTGTTTTGTTTTTCACGCTTTTCGCGTCGGTTTCAGTGAAAGCTGATAAAAAGTTGTCTTTGTCGATTACGTGAGCGCGGTTTCGATAGCAATTGTTGCGATCGTGGCGTATTACAATCGTAGTTTCGGCCGTTTTCGGTCGGCATTGGGGTGTTAGTGTTGTGTTGTGGTTAAGATGATGGGATTGTATTCCAGTGGGGCGCTGGGCGGCGTGGAGGTGTTGGATGGCGGGCTGGTGGGCGGCGAGTTGACGGCGCACGTCCTCAGCGCTCAGGCTGCGGCACACGCGGCCGCCACAGCCGCCGCGGCAGCTCACCAACAGCAACAGATAGCTGTGCAGCAAATAAGTAAGTTATCAAGTAACTATTTTACACACAAACCATTTAATCAGCAAGATTTTTGATAATTTTTCACTCAAAACCATCCATCAGTGATAGTGTTGACTATTTTCCATTTGAAAACACTCAAAATGGTCACCATACTGTGTTAGTGAGACCTTTCTATTCTGTTAAAGTATATTTACTTTAAAAAATTGATGGAATAATTCTTACTTTGGTTCACATTACTAAGATTATCCTATCCTATTACATTATTATTCCTTCTAGGAATCAAATGTGTTTAAAGATTTGATTGTAGGTTTGAGATAAGATTCTCATTTAACTAAATAACCCAACAAGTTCCTACTTTGAACTTTATTGTTATGGTGAGAAGGTCCAACAAGACATTTCAAACCTCCTAGATTTTTCTATCACTTTTATTGTTGAGTCCAAAACATTTTTAATCCAAGCATAGAAGCCAAATATAATTGAAATTTCGTTATGATTTTAATGTTATTTCAATCAACTATATGTATTCTGTTATTTCCTTATCTAAATAGATTAAAATATACTTATAATATGAGCAATGAAAACTACAGGGTAACATGCTGCGTACATACAATCAATGCATTACTGTCTTGTCCATTAAATTAATTCTTATTTAAGTTTTACTCATGTACCTGACTGTAACCTGTCTGAATACCTATGATATATAAATAAATAGGCTGTATTGTTTAATCGAACAAGCATCTGTTACTAATTAATGTTCATCAGTAAAAATATAATAATGTAACAATGTCTTTTCAGCTGTTAGTACTTAAATAGTTGTGAGGAATTGTCATTTTAATCAGGGGATACAAGTCACAACTATCTGTCCAGTGGTTGGTGAACGGTATTCGGGTATGCGACCCCGGCTCCTCGAGCTACTATCGACTCAGTCCAAATCATCCGAGGCGATAGTATCCTTCCTCCCCTTTTCCTTCCCCCATCTTTTATCCTTGCTTCTTGTGGGAACGCAATGACCTTGTTAAAACAATGCACAAGGCAGAATGGCGGCGACGTGGTCCACAACCCGTCACGTCACATTTCCCACAGAGGTGAAAAGTGGATCGCAGGAAGTGATCTCTGCCTACCCCTCTGGGAAAAAGGCGTGATTTTATGTATGTATGTGAATTGTAACTGTGATAGAATTCTTTGCAAATTATCTTACATAAAAAAAGAGACATGGACTTACTTGTGATATTTTTTTTTACATAGCACTGCTTGCAAAGGCTTCTTCCAATTCACTATAAGTAAAAGAAATAAATAAGTTTAATTTTAGATTTTTTCTCTGCAGAAACCTCCCCATCATCAGGCCGCTCGACCCCAGTGAACACGGGAGCCCCCACAGCGCCGCTCGCCGGCTCCACATCACCATCACCGAGCAAGCTGTTCGTCGGAGGCCTGAGCTGGCAGACCAGCTCTGAGAAGCTGCGAGAGTACTTTGCTATGTTTGGACCGGTGACTGATGTGCTGATCATGAAGGACCCCGTCACACAGGTGAGTTGCATGTGTAGGATGGATAGGGTTAGGTCGGCTGGTGAAATGTTTGGAAGTAAGAATTGAACATATTTGAAAGATTTAAGACTTATTTTAATACTTAATCATTGCGGGCCTTCAGGGTGGGTGTGGCAGGCTCAATATGGTCTATTGTGCCTGTCAACCTCATATGTGGATCTCATTACTGCTTAACATCATATATTATAAGAAATAAAAAAAATCTTTCATACAAGACAGAAGTTATAGGAAATTAATTTTTAATGTAATAATGTGGAGGCATTATTGATGATGCTTTTTTTAAGCATTTTTTTTACAAACATGTGAGATGAGGCCCATAGGGATAAATGGGGTAACATAAAATTGATTCAGAGAATTTATTCTCATTTACCTACATTATGCAGAAGAGTATAAAAATAAAATGCTGGTGGATAAAATGGGTCCCCATTTTATTCACAATACTCCTATCGCAAGTGAGATATCATAGGAAATAGAGCCATCCGCTCCCCCACAAGTCCGGTGATGATGACAAGGCTACTCCAAGCCATCTTCGTGAGTCAGTTAGGAAAAAAAATCAAGTGAGAAATTCAGTTTTAATCTAATTTACTTCCAGACATTTTACAAAACTGAACATACTATTTAATTACTATATCTTGGGAAAATACCCATATTTTTATGAAAATTTGTATATATTTGTAAAAGGGGTTTTTCTTGGGATACATTATTATTTATTTAAAATCATGAGTGTTGAAAATTTTTTTGCTTTTCATTATTGAAAGTAAAAGAGATGGCTGTTCTTAGCTATGACTTATGAGTTATTGATAATAAAACCAAATAAATGGTTTTTATTTTCCCTAAATTTAACATTAAAATAAGTAATTTTAAGTTTAAAATTATCATAAAACAATAACTAAAATGCAATCTTTCCTAAGACAGCGGTAGGGAGTAAGAGTCAAGCGGAAATCAACTTTATCGGTCAGTGTATAGAGTACAATGTTGACTGACGGTTGTTAGGACTTACTGTACCTAGGTAGTTAGCGTACAAAGTAATACATAGTACACAATTAGAAGAGTAGGCCAACTCGAAAGTATCACAGATAACTTAATTTGCTCACAATCATTGGTACTAAACTTTTTGCAGGGATTTTTTATTGATTAAAATCCTTACTTAACATTGTAAATGCGAAGGAATAGTGTTGCACTTTCTCGCTGAAACTACTGTAACAATTGAAATGAAATTTGGTACACAGATAGTTTCGAGCCAGAGAAAGGACATAGGCCACTTTTTATTCACTGTGCTAGAAATAACTTTACTTAACAGGACAAAGATTAAAACATTTCAAGGCTAGTCTCTTAAATCTTATAAAAAGTAAATAAAAATAATAATACTCCATTAGATCTTACTCTATGAGGCAAAGAAGAGTGGACACATTGTTTCCATTGTTGATTCTGAATCTGTAACATTTAAATGCTTTTATGCTACTTACCATGGAATCAGATCAATTTATGGTAATGTTATGCTATATTTCGTCCGATGTGTGCAAATAGGACTGTTAGGAAAAAAGTCTACTTTTCTTTTTGTGTACTATGGTGTAATAAATACTGTGCTGTATAGATGAGAATTCCGGTTTTTTGGATTAGCTATAAAATAGCAGTGCTTCTTCAAGAAAAATAAATAAATAAATATCTGGGACACTTACACACACAGTCATCTGACCCCAAACTAAGCAGAACTTGTACTATGGGCGTCAGGGACTGATATACATACATAGATATTTATAAATACATATTCACCCTGACACAGAACAAACACCAATGTGTTCATCACACAAATATTTGTCCCGAGTGGGAATCGAACCCACGACTCTTGGAACTGCCAGCCAGTGTCACTAACCACTGTTCCACCAAACTAGTCAAAATAAGTTACTCCATGATAGTGAAGATTATCGGCTCCTGAATTCATACATACATAAAAATGAGTACCTATTGGTTATAATAGTAAATTCACATAATACCTACTAATAAAGCAGGTTTAAAAAAGATTTTTTTATTATAAATATTTGTCTTTATGGGTCTACACGCATTATTAGGAGTAGCAAATACATAGCTACTTACTGCCCGACGTGCAGACTGGGTTACACCAATCGTGGTCGCGAGCGAACTGGCTGCGCCCGTCTTCGTCTGCCACAGCGGTTGTGAATTGTGAATTTCTTGGTCGAAACGTCAGGCATTAAGTAGCTATGTATTTGCTACTCCTAATAACGCGTGTAGACCCATAAAGACTAATATTTAGTGTAATGGGACGCGAAAGTCTAAAATCATCCTTTTTTACAAGCTTTTATTTAACTTGCAATGTATGTATGTATGTATGTATGTATGTTTGTGTGTTCGGGTGGAATTTTATAACTCAATTTTAAGGCACTTGCCCTCAACCGATTGAGCTGAAATTTTGCATGCACGTGTATATCCGATGACAATGCAATATTATTATGACACAACCAAATCGAGTTTGGGCTCGTTTGATTCGCCTAGATGAGTACTTAGATGCTAGATGGTAACCAGGGTCTGATGATGGAGCCGGAAGACAGCCAAAGGAACTCAGTACTTAAACGACACAACCCCATCGAGTTTGGGCTCGTTTGATTCGCCTAGATGAGTACTTAGATGCTAGATGGTAACCAGGGTCTGATGATGGAGCCGGAAGACAGCCAAAGGAACTCAGTACTTAAACGACACAACCCCATCGAGTTTGGGCTCGTTTGATTCGCCTAGATGAGTACTTTGGAGCTAGATGGTAACCAGGGTGGAACTTACAAGGTGAAAACTAAAAAGTATAAAATAAATTAAGGTAAAAAATCTTTAAAAACAAGCTTTTATTTAAATGCGCTAAAAAGAAAAAAATAAACTTTTACACTATAACTTTACTGTCAACTTATAACATTTCAAATTCAACATATTTGACACAATTTATATGTTTTAAAAGCTTGTCGCGAGATTTAAGTACCTACTCGTAATTTTAAAAGCAAGTTTTAAAATACCTGCCTATTAAAAATTTTAAACTAAGAAAGTAAATACGAGTACTTAAATCTCGCGACAAGCTTTTAAAACATATAAATTGTGTCAAATATGTTGAATTTGAAATGTTATAAGTTGACAGTAAAGTTATAGTGTAAAAGTTTATTTTTTTCTTTTTAGCGCATTTAAATAATTTTTATTATGCCTACGAAATGTACCACAAAATTATTTATTAGACCAAAAGCCACTGAATGGTGCCAAAAATCGTTTATGGCTAAGAAGAGGTATATCATACCAATCTACCCACATGTATTCTATGAAATTCTTGTCTATGGCAGCACAGTATTGGGCTATGGTTGGAGCAGAGTATGTTGGAACACTAATACATTGAATAGAGCAGACTGGCATGCTAGATTCACTAACACCATAGAGAATCGTTAGGTACATAGATAATTTTCCGTAAAACAGATTTCCTGGTTCTTGATTCTTCGGTAGACCCCCGTCTTGACAGTCGCGTTGGTGTTGCTATGATTAAAATCAATATTTTTTCTATTAATTTAGGAGTTTTCTGGATTTGTTTAGTAACTTTTATTAGTACTAAGTAATTGGTTTGACTATAAAATGAGGATAGTTAGTATAGTTTTTTAATAAAATATTTCGAGTTTAGTAGTTTTTTTTCCAATTGATAACATTGCAACACTGACACTAATGATTATTATGTACGAATTTAATATCTCTTACTAATTGTAATTTAGAGGATTTATAAACAGAATAGTTAAAAAGAGAATTATGTTTGGTAGAAAATGTAATGTTAGTCATTTTTTCCACTGACAACACTTGCGATGCTCAAGAAGATGGTAGTTTTGACCAAGAATATGGTAGTTTTGACCACAGTGAGGGTAAATGCTCGAATATACTTAACATGTGCTAAAATATAGATTTTGTATGTACTTTTCTGGTTGATAACTTGGATATTTTGCGTGCTGGATAGTGTTGCCATCATAGCATATTAATTATCTTAAGATTTATTTTCCCTTGTGTTCATGTGTTCCATGTTTTTTTGTAATTTACTTTTTTAATTTATGGTGAGATAATCCTCTACGCAAAATTTCCTTCAGACTGGATAGTACACGGTATTCGATAGCATGATAGACTTATCCTTTGAGACAATTCATACCACGTAACATATGGGAGAATTAGATATTATGTATATTATACGTAAAATAGTACGATTCTAACATTTTTCCTGTCTAATACTAATAATGTTGAAGCGCTGTGTTCGTATCTGATTTTGTTTAAAAACCGTCATTTAAGAAATCGAGACTCAACTGACTGTTTTTTTTTAAATTGGTTAACTTTTTTTAAACCATGTAAATGTTGAATTTTATTAAATACTGAAGGCAGAAAACCTTTTTTAAGTCTTGTAAGTTTATCTACACTAATATTATAAAGAGGAAATATTTGTATTTTTGTATGTTTGTAATGAATAAACGCAAAAACTACTGGACCGATTGCAATAATTTTTACACTATTAGAAAGCTACATTATTCAGAAGTAACATAGGCTATATTTTATCCCGGTACGGGAAGTAGTTCCCTCGGGACGCGGGTGAATATTCTATAAAGCGATGGAAATATTTTTAAAACTAAACAAAATGACGCCCTATTTCCTCTAAATGCTTCGCCGTTTCCCGCTAAATGCTTCAAGCGGACTGCATACGAACACAGCGCTGTTGTAACCCGCAGCGGCTCTTTGACCCGAGTAGCTAGGTCTCTCTCTAGCCTAGACCCGAAATGCCTGTGAGCTAACCCCAGCGATCACTGTAGGCCAGCCTGGTTGGTGTGCGATAGCTCTAGAATGTAATCTGTAAAGGATATCTTGTCCTATACCTCCAATTTTCATATGACTTTTAAGTTTAAGTTGGCCCGATTTTAAAAATATAATAAAGGAAAATGAGGCCTAAGGCAATCCTATTGAACTAAAGCTTCAGTACGAGGCTAAGTAAATTATAATATTTGAAATGTAATAAAATTTAAAAATAAATTATTTTCTTCAATTTTTCAATTTATTAGAATAATTGAATTAGTGTTTGTACATGTGTTTATTTTATA
Organism: Maruca vitrata; assembly: GCA_039566165.1. Classification (NCBI taxonomy): domain Eukaryota; kingdom Metazoa; phylum Arthropoda; class Insecta; order Lepidoptera; family Crambidae; genus Maruca; species Maruca vitrata. The sequence goes on along the minus strand of CM076942.1, from coordinate 3,844,280 downwards.
AAAAAAAATATTTTTGTTTTATTTTGTCATATATAGTGGTAGTCGAGTACACAGGGGTGAATAATACAATTTCCATTTATTTTTCATAGTAAATGATAGCTTATTTTTACATCATAATTCACAATAGATGTTGGCACTAAATAAATATAGAGTTATTTCTAGAAGCAATTTTCCGCAAGGTTTCCCAGTATGGAACTTTGTTAATATTGCCAAACATCATTAGTACGCAGAGCGCATCACTCGTATCAACACAGGCTGTGACGTAGCTTCCTCGTAGTCAAACTGACACAAACTAGTCTATGATTGCTCATAGTTCCTCCTAGAGGGTCAAGGAGGCCGCTGGTCTATGGTCACGTCTGGATCCCGTCGATTGTAACCAGGGACCAATACCAGAAAGTAAAATGATTGTAGAATACTCCGAGTTAAGATTAAAATGACGCTCTGTTTTCAAGTGGTCCTTTTGCATAGAAATGTCATTTGTGACTAAGATATGTTTTATATCGGCAATTAAATATTGTAATCACAAAAAAGAAGTGCTAGTTACCTTTTCACACAAATTATATTAAATATTTCAGTATAGCTCTAGTGAGTGTAAAACATAGTATTATTATAGCAAACAAACACTTTCAGTGGCATGCGAAAGTAATAAAAATATTGGTTATAAAAATAGTATAGTAACCATCCTATATATTAAATTGATTCCGCTAAGAGTGATCCATACATATTACCACTCGTTGCTAGTTATTTTTATACTTATGATAGTTATTATAATCCTAATCTGTAGTTACGATTTGCCTATGTATGCGGTGCGGATTCCAAATTCCTCTATGGTAATTCAGTATAGTGTGTTTTGAATAAGCAATAGATGATAAAATTTGCTCCCTGGTTATGTTCGATAGAGTCCGAATGGTACCCATTAGAGCTGCTACCGTTGATATAAGACTTTGAAATGAGACCTGTTTTGTTCATTCGATCAGTATAAAAACATGGCAACTTCCTGTATTTGAAATTACCCTAGAATATGCTTACAATCTTTAAAATTTTTCCAACGTGGTTTATTTGGCGTAGTTTGATTCTATATCCTTCAGTAGTTGTAGATTTTTAGTTTGATATTTTAACAACAATGTTTGGACGCTACATTAACAGAATCGTAGATTGGATTAAATATTAGTCTTTATGGGTCGCTCGCGACCACGATTGGTGTAACCAAGTCTGCACGTCGGGCAGTAAGTAGCTATGTATTTGCTACTCCTAATATCACGTGTAGACCCATAAAGACTAATATTTAGTGTAATGGAACGCGAAAGTCTAAAATCATACGTAGATTGGATTGGCGAGAAATTTAGTTATTGTTGCAGTTGTTTGGACGTTTCCGGTGAGTTAAACGTACCAATACAATGTGCACACGGAAGTTGCTACTGTTTTAAGTGTTTATGCCAAGTCTAAAGGAGTTTCGTCTTCATTTCGAGGTCGTATCACGCGGTGTACGTCACCCGTCCGCCGGCGCTCACTAACCATCGCCGCGCGCAGCGCTCGCGCGGCTTCGGCTTCATAACGTTCCAGGAGGCGTCGTCAGTGGACAAGGTGCTCGCCGTCCCAGTCCACACCCTCGACGGGAAACGCATCGACCCGAAACACGCAACCCCCAAGTCCGCCCCGCGCCCCGCCAAGACCAAGAAGATATTCGTCGGCGGCGTCGGCCAGGACACCTCCGCCGAGGAGGTCCGCGCCTACTTCTCCCAGTTCGGCGTCGTCGAGGACGCAGTAATGTTAATGGATCAGCAGACCAAGCGCCACCGCGGCTTCGGCTTCGTGACCTTCCACTCGGAGGAGGCGGTCGAGCGCGTCTGCGACATCCACTTCCACACGATCAAGAATAAAAAGGTAGAATGTAAGCGCGCGCAGCCGAAGGAGGCCGTCGCGGCGGCTCCGCTAGCGCTCGGCAAGCGGCTGGTGCTGCGGCCCGGGCGGGGGCTGGTGTACGCGGGCGGCGTGGGCGCGGTGCCGGCGGTGGGCGCGGCGCACGCGTACCGCTATGCGCCCTACGCGCTGCCGGCCGCCGCCGCCACTACCGCCCTAGTGGCCCCGCCTGCGCCCGCGCCTGCGCCCACCCTCCCCCAGTTCGGCGCCGCGTACTCCCTCGCCGGCGTCGACATGTCCTCCTTCCAAGGAGTCGACTGGGGCGCCATGTACGGCCTCCCCATGTACATCTAAGCTGTCCACGAGACCCCCGAAGGTTAGGCCGCGCATTATTTTTGTTTTTCTTTTCACGACAGTTCCTATACTTTAATTTAGGCTCTCGTCGGCTATCAGTATTTGGGTGTGTAGGTTAGGTCGGTACGTACCGAAGCAAAGATAACGCATTTTTTTTTTAATTTAAGGTGATCTCAGATAATTTAGGACGCGAGAGCGAGTAATCTCCCACTGTCATGGCGGGGTAAAGGGGAATGCGATGTGTGATGTCCGGGATCTTGATGCGTTCTTTGAACACAAATTATGTGTGACTAAAAAGACAATTCTTATAATGATTTCCTCATTAAATGCCTATCGGTAGTGACTCATTGTTGTCATGCTATCTCCTAAATGCGTCGTCGTTTCCTCTCAAGGAGCGATGATAGATATGCTGGCATTTTGCACCTTTGAGAGAGCGCCGACAGACGCCGATACATCTCCATCGAACGACTCTCACCCGGCCATGTTCTAGTAGATAGTGCACGAACGTTGGCAATATATTCTTAATTATTTATATTATATTGACGATTGACGAATGTATGAATCTCATCGCAGCTCTGTATTTTTTATGAAATAAGCGTACTTATAACGCGCCGAAGCGCCCCGTGACGTAATGCGAGTATTATTCAAAAGAAGTGCCATTCTTTTACAACGAGACGGATTTTCAATAGCTGTTTTCTTTTTCTCGAGCTGGTCTCATAGTTTTTGTGGTGTGTGTAGTAAGAACAGTTTGCTCAAAGTATATGTATTGAAATTCCTACCTTGAATTGTGCCAAATCGTCATTTTTTGTAGGATGGTAATGAAATATTCAATTAATACTTAGTTTTATTGAATTACACGAGCTTAATGTTAGAGATCGTTCAAGCAATGGAGTAGAGCAATAATAGATGAAATGTAGTGTTAAAATAGAACGTTTTACAAAAAAATGACGTGTCGTAACGAAATTTAGATTGATTCAAATTTGCGTGCACCACTTTTGGCATTATAGTGCGAATAGCATGCAAGCATTTCTCATCTTTACAAACAATTAAAAGTATGTATGTTTTTAGACTCTCGCGATCCATTACACTAAATATAAGTCTTTATGGGTCTACACGCGTTATTAGGAGTAGCAAATACATAGCTACTTACTGCCAGTTCGCTGGCGACCACGATTGGTGTAACCCAGTCGAAACGTTGGGCAGTGAGTAGCTATGTATTTGCTACTCCTAATAACGCGTGTAGACCCATAAAGACTAATATTTAATTAAAAGTATTCTTATGATAATATGATTAACTCTTACTACACAGAAGTATGCTGCTCGCCTAAAATCTCCTTTTCTTAAATGACGCACTATTTTGTCAAAATGCCGCTCCGTTTCTTAACAAATGACGCTCCGTTTATCTGTCACGGGGGGCCAAGCGCCTCAGCTCATGATACTCCACATACATATCTAACTGAGTAAGCAATCTCATACATGTATGACTTATTTACGTAGTTGTATTTTATAGTGTGGGTCACAACAACGCTGTAGTCACTTTTGAAATGCGCTATATGCCAATACATTCATTATGTTTGATTGAGATATTTATTTTTAAGTAGATGGTTTGGTTTGGGGGATATGTAGAATTACAAACGAAAAGACATGGCTATGGCTTAAGGTCTGACTATATTTGTGTTGTACTTATCATGCGTGTGTACATTAATATAGACGTATGGTTATACATTTGAAATGTTTTAATTATATTTATTGGAATATTTATTTATGTCAACACTTAATGTGTCCTAGTTTAAAAGAAGGATATATTTATTTTCCGTTCTTTGAATATCGTTTGGACGGTATTGATATTTTAATTTATATATGGGCAGTTAAAGTCCGAATATAATCTTAAGCTGTGTATGCAATACTTACATGTGATGGTAAAGATCTGACAATTGAATTTTAACTAAAAAAATTCAGATTGCAATATAATGAGGCTAGAGAAAAAAACAATATCTCATGACTAATGACTAAATTTTTCATTAACAATAGCTCATTCAGAAGTAGCTACAGCGCTGCGGCCATGTTTAGTACGTATGAATAATTTAGCATAGCAACAGGGAATGCGACTAACACCCAGAGTGTCAAGTGACAATAAGCTATATGTAAGCGCTGTAGACCGTACGGCCGCCCGGCCTCGCCTGACACGACAGATCCTCGCTTATAAATGTCCCATTAGGCTCCTGGACTAAAGTAGTTCTAAATGACGCGTCAAAAAAGCTAGATTGAGTCAAAATGACTTCGATAAAGCTAGGTTGCGTCAAAATGGCGCGTCGATAAAGCTAGCTGGCGTCAAATGACGCGTCAATAAAGCTAGCTGGCGTCAAATGACGCGTCGTTAAAGCTAGGTGGCGTCAAAATGACGTTCGGTTACGTGAAATGACACTGAGGCGCATGACAGTATTCTTAAAAATATTTGTCCTACTAGTAATGGTTAAATGCTGCAGTGTTATTTCAAATGACGCTTTATTATCTAAAGGCGTCACTGTAAGATGACGTTAACATCGTTTCACACTTGGGAACCAAATGCCACGTTTATAAGAAAGGTTTTTTTATAATATATTATGATCGGCAGTGAAGCTTAAACTTATTTATAATACCTATTGCGATGAGCTTTCTTGCCAGTCCACATGAGGACGCTATCTTATTCTCATCGTTGCCATATTAAAAACAGAAATTTACCATCGTTAAAAAACTTTTTACAGTATTTAATAAATAAAAAATTTCTAAAATTTAAATGTACTTAAAATGTGCCATCTTGCCGTACATATTTGTATGTACAATATATATTAAAATTATTAATATTTCAACGGCATAGTTAGTGGTTGCTATATTCGGATCAGTATTATAATATTCGCTTTGCTATTTTTAATAGTAATATTTATTCACATTTGTTACTTTTAGAATTAAAATAAAATAAATTACACCGATAGGACGTTTCTTCCTCTAAAATCGTACTTAATAATAATAATCACTATCGATCTAAAAATTATGACGAAAAAACGTCACATCTAAAAATAAACTTAATAGTATTCCCCGACTTAAGAGCCATGAAACGGAAAATACGTGTTTTTAGTCTTATCGGCGTTAGATCTTAATTTGTAGTTTTAAATTCGAAAGCAATACTATACCTTCTTACCCTGTGATTAGAAAGTATTATTAAATTTATATAAAAGACAAATTTATGGTTGTGTTCGTGCAATTTCTAGGGTGTAAGACTATCAGTAGGACTTGGTCCGTGGGAAATATTTCAAGTAAATGAAAAATGGTGTTATGTGACACTGATTGTGATAGGTCCAGTTTGATTGTTTAAATTGGGATTTAAAATTAATTTTTTTTTTTCAGAATTAGAATACTATAAAATCAATTTTGTGCTTTTACAAAATTTTGCTTTGGTCAGATGTTATGAAAAATGGTTGGCCTAAATTTGGGTTGAAACTGTCATAATCAGAAATATAACTCTGTGTTATAAGACGTGTGTCTACTATTTCTAACTTGAAATAACCGAAAATTATTCAGACTTTTTGTACTTAAATATTCTTCAATAAGGACCTATCTCAAAATGTTATCACCTTACTTACTTATCTTCTAGTGAGAAAACTAAGTTACTATTCGGATATTAAATAGATAGATTTTCATAAATTAGTAATAGTACTTAAAAGAACATTAAGCAATCATTTTCGAATTATCAAAATTATGTGCTCAATATGTAGGGAGGATCGGTGTGCGGATTGACAAGGTTAAAAAAAATGAAAATGTCACATGGATGATAGATACAATAGTGTTATAATTCGAAATGGGACATTTCTTTTCATAGTTATACAAAATACTTGATTAATACAGATTTATTATAGATTTTTTTTTCATCAAAATCATGTTTTTTCTTTTTTCTTTATAACAAAAAATAATAAATATCTTATTTTAGTACTAGGTTTTATTCTAATAAAAACCTAGAGTGGATCCGATATACCAAACAGATTTTTGAATGGTAGATACGAAATGGTTTTTGACATGTGTTTTGACTTGTTCAGAACTTTTTTTTTGTTCAATGGAGAATTAGAACACAATTGTATCGCTACGGAACCATAGACACGGAGTATTTGACCTAGTACCCGGTACCGGTAGGTGTTGTAGTGTCGGGCGAAGCCGGGCGGCGAAGTAGTGCGATGCATGAGGTGGCTTGGGCGGGCTGCCCTCCGCGATCACCGGCCCTAGGCGGGGTGCGTGGAACGGTTTATATGTGTATATGTTGTTTTTATATGCGAAATTGTATATATTTATTTATATTTCTGTATTTTTTTTTATTTCTAACTGACAAATTTTCTGTGTTAAAAAGTAAAAAATTGTCTATGATAATGCAATCTTTCATAGACAAAAGTTGCCAGTGATGAAAATCTGCAGGAAAACAGTTGTGGTCTATTTCTTGTCTATGATTTTTTTTTTCTTTTTCTTCCTCTTCCACGCACCACGCCTATCGAGTGCTATATCACATGTATACACATACCTGTCCTTATTATCATAGCAGTATTCTTAGCGTAAGTAGGTTTAGAACCTCTTTGAGATTATTTCGCGGGCGACGAGGTTCGATTTTTGAATATTTTTATTTTTTTTCAATTCGTCCAGTGTTGTGGCACGGAGGTTGTATCGATTGAGTCTATTATTTTCAAATGAGAGGCTTTTAAGTGATTTTAAAGTATTTTTTTTATATATTTGATTATGGAATTTCGCCGCCCGCTGCTCATTCAATGAAAACACCTTTTGTACATTAGCATTTTTCCCCTGAAATTCTCAGTATTAGATGGTTGATGATATTATTGTGATGTCCTCTAGTTAACCCTCCGCTGGCGACCGCTTGGTGTCTTGCCAAACTTAGATAGAGCGGCGCCATTAGTATTGTACTTAATTTTCTTCGTAACTTATATTTGTCACGCGATATTCCACTGTTACCCCTAAAGTCACAGTGACAAATAACAGGTATCTAAAAAAGCACTGTCATCCTAATATTGCGCTGCTAATTTTCTAGAATACAGTGGGATACCGCGTGAATATGCATAAAGTATATTTTTTATTATTTTTTCTAAACACCCTGTACTTGTTACCTTGGTAACTTGGTTTTTCGCCGCGGTCCTTCGCATTGGTTTGGTGGAGCGACGGGCCGCGGTTGTAGGTAATAGCAAGTATGTAGTTTTGTATTTAGCTAACTAGTTTGCTCGTACTTAACTGATATGGAGCACTATAGATACCCATTTGTGTCATTACATGATAATTATTAGAAAATACAAAAAAATGTGTGTTTTATTTCGTAGATGAAAGCGTGGGGTAGATCTTTTGCTGGGTTGCGGTTTTCCTACCATTATTATTTTTTTTTTATATGTATCTTGCACGTTTTGTTTCTGTATGGAAAGTATCTAGTATTTTATACCTAGTATTTTTGAGTGTGATTTTTTGGAACTGTGCGAAAATTTTGCCCCACGGCGCGGTACCTATACTCTTAGGGGGGGGAGGGGTTATTAAAAGGGGTGACGTCGGTAAGTCACATTCGAGGCATGTGTAAAAAGTATATTTTAGATTAGAAACGCGTCTTGTTACTAACCTCTGATCATGAGTCGGTTCCTTACTAAAGGGTAACTTCATACAAGCGATGACGTTTGATGAGATTGGCTTAGTCATGTCAAATGGTACTAATACCGAATTTGTATCAAGTTACCCTTATGTATGCGATCACTTATGCCTCTACAGACTTCGGCATGGCTGGCATGGACTTAATACGTAACCACGAGATATCTTCCATTGTATTTCACTGTCAATTTCTCCAAGGCGTTAGCCACACGTTGGTTGTGAAACGTGCTATTACAGGTCTCCCTTTAGACGTCCGATTCGTTTGAGAGCGCGCGAGAGAATGACGCAGTTCGAGCCAATTATGAGGGTAGTTGTCAATTACTTGATGTATACTACCAGCTTCACATTAAAATACTGCAATTAGACTCTCCGAACATATACTTTACCCGTTCTTACGTATAGCTGCGTCCTTTTCTCACGCCTGACCTTTCGCGTTGGAAGGAGCACCGATGATGTAGTCACGTAGTGTAGGCCGAGTAGTGCTTCGCTTGAGGCCCGCAGTGCAGGGTCGCACAGTCTTCCTGGGGGTCCCGGTCTAGTTCGGTGAGGTCGCAAATATATGGCCAGGATCAAAATTACGTAATCAATCTATAAGGTATAGGAAACAGGAACATTTTGACTTACATACTTTTGATGTTGGCCGATATTAGAATGTTGACTCGATCTATGTATAATGTTCTCACAAATTGCACACTTTAAAGAAAATCATCGCCAAAACATTATATTTGTCGACAGTTTAATAATCATCAACACTTGTCAATGTACTGTGCATACGTTTTAAGGTTTCATTACTATTTGCGACTACGAAAATATAAAAACATGCCTAAGATAAATATAAATAACATTTCTGACCCACCGAATGCATTTAGGTCTGTCACGTAAAGTGAGAAGAGTTGATTTGCCAAATTCAGGCCAAAATTTAGCCAAAACTATTCAATTGTTTGCTCAATTTCTCTTGCTGTTTTTGCATCGCGGCCACATGTAGATTGAAATTAGATAAGAGATGAATTAAAATACACCACCATCGGCCTAATATTTCTTGCGATATATAGCAATGTAATAGTTGTATTAAGGTTACATGTGGAAATACAGTTTAGTTCATCTCAATTAGTGAATGCGAGGTCTCGACAAGATGGCGGCAGCGGCAGCCATTTTGTTTTGGCGGGAAACGAGGCTGCGATGTATTCTTGGACGAGTTTCGCACTGTCGCCTGTTCCACGCCGCGTAGCTTAAGGAAGAGACAATAATCCGAGGAGGATGCCAACAGACGCTTAAAAACTCTTTTCAAACGAAAATTCGTTGCCATAAACATTCCTCTCTAGTCATTTTAGTTAGTTGTCTATGGAACCATTGGAGTTGAGCCGAGAACACCATAGAGATGCGACTGTGACCACACGTTGTGTAAGTAAATAAAGTAAGTGCGTCATTTAAAATTCTTTATTAATTAATTAGATAAGTCGCCGCGATTGATCGCCGGTCGCATGTCTGTGGCGGCTCAACCAGAGGGAATACTACAGAGTCTAATCTTGCTCAATACTTACTCTTCGAGTAGATGTAGATGGTTTTAAAGATGCTTCGCTGTAGTGATGTGCCATACAAACTCTGACATTGTTCGTCGCGTGAATTTAGTCTGAATGGATGCATTTTCTTGCACATGTATGAAATATTTGAAGAAGACTTGGAAGATTTATCTATATTATGATATGGCTTACGCTCGTCGCCAAAGGTAACAAAATGGCGACGAGGATTTAAATTCGAAATGTAAATAAGCGTTTGAATTTAAATATTTTACATGTGAATCCGTTATTCTACATCCACGCTTAGTCAATGAAATCGGAGACAGACACAGAGTAATATTGCGAGGAGTGAGCTTCAACGGACACTGACGCGTGTTTGAAGTTTTCTCTGATTTTAATGCATCTACCAAGATTTTTGTGCGCGAAAATGGCGATAAACATTGACTACATCGGATGACTTGGTGATGTTTTAAAATAAGGTGGATTTGAATTGAGCTTGTAGTTCATGGTAGATTGTAAGGTGGACGATTCTAAACTGATGTTTTTAATAGTGCCGCCAATAAAGGTATTGTACCTTTTTGTCGATTGATACCATTTTGATCGAATCGTCGGGAAGACATCCGATTAGTCACATGACCTAAAATCTTGGTACGATGTATTATTTACCCATGTGGTTTAGCCCAAGAATTAATCTCACGAGACGGTAGTATGCTCGTTTCCAGAATTATCTGGACCAAATGTAAAACAACTTAAAATATATTCTTAAAATTAAGGTCAATAATATATACATGGATTGAATATACAATTTTTGGATTGGTATAATATAAAATATGTTAAACAAGTAATAAATATGTTGTGTGTTGTATGGCGATGCTAGAGTAGCGATGTAGCGTAGAATTTTGAGGTTTTACATATTATTATAATTAAATAAGGTAACTAACTAACCGAAAAGCAATAACTTATTATTAATAATAATAATTATTCAGCACGCGCGCGCTGCGTGAACACGGTCAGTTGAGAATGGACCCTTCGCGTTGCCTCGCCTTCTTTTTTTTATGTGAGTAAATGCTATTTTGTAACTACCCTCAAATTTTCCGCACATTATTAAGTGTGGAGTTTCTTGATATGACTGTTTGAATGTACTAACTACAGTCCGATATGCCTAGTTTTGGTAATTCTATATGTTGCAACTATTTCATTACATTATGCAAAGAGGGATTTAATTTTTTTTGTCGTTGTTTGCCTTCGATAATAATTACGCTTTCTTATATAATAGCTGCGTATTTGAATTTCTGAATACCTTCAAATTGACTTGAGAATAATCTTAATATTTTGTATTTTTTCCTCTCTGATTGATGCATTCCATTTGATTGGAGAAACTGCGAGTCCTTGAGAATTGAACAGAAATGCAGTATGATTTGCAGTATTTTTTAAGTATAGGGGGACACGAGGCAATCCGAGGTGTATAAGATGCTATGTTTGAACAGAAGTTTCACGTTATTTCTTTTGGATCACGCGACATGTTTATAAAGATGGCATGGAACAATAATTGTTTTTCCAAAAGATTCCCAAATTGTTCTCATCGACGCTATAAGATGATTCCAAGGCCGCGTTTTCTGAATCATCTTGAATTTGTGTTATCCAAAAGAAAAAAAAACCGGTTTGTTTGTCTATTGATCTTAATGGAATTGCACCTATCGCTAAGTCAGCACTGCAGCGCGCGCCATTACTTAGTATTACTGATATACACACTTGCATACAATATATAAATATTACAATATTTTTGTATAAATAGGATTGGTGTACTCCGTAGCGAGGTATTTGTACTTTTAAAGTTATTATCGTGATAAAATACGAACACTTGTTATTAAATAAGTGAGAGTTTGTGATTTTAATCTCTTAGCGTAGGGCGTTTGCGCGCCAAAATGCTTGAGGGCGTGCGGCCATGTTTATTTTTTGACAGTTGACGAAATATGGCGGCACATCGACCAATCGTGACTTTGCAGTGGGACGAAGGTCGTTTTCCTTTTAAAAAGTATTTGCGAAATTCTAGTTAATACTCTTTTGTATATAACACCGCAGAGTCATTGTGAGGCTGTATTTAAAACATTCCTTTATGTATATTTTTGGTACCTAATCGATTAATTGCATTTTATTTATGGTAGTTATTTTTATCGATTATAGATTCATAGACATTAGCGATGGGCTGTTTTTTATTTTATTACTCATATCACAGTCTGCTATAGAAAAATATGTGCAATATTTAATGGATTATTATCTATGTAAATTTGTTTGGAATACCCTTAGATATGGGGGCCGGGGTTTGGTAGTTGTAGTGCCCGTATTAAAATCTTGATTCTTAAAGCGTAGACTGTGAAGAATAAGTTGTAAAAGTCTATGTTTAACGAGCGCTCTACACTGGCTTTTGGAGTAATATGTCTTGTAAACGGCGTATTGAAATGTAGTTTAGCCTTTTTTGAGTAAAATGCTGTTGTAATTTTTATTTTTTTTTTTATTCAAAAAGGGTATTTAGGCGGGTACCTAGCGCCCTCTTGCTAGAGGCCGCCGTAGCGCGGCGCGCTCATCGCCATCAAATATCTATGGTTCATATTCACTTAGAACTTAGAAATAAATGGTAACAACACAAGCTGTTATTTCATTTCTCGCTTAAGTTCCATACCTGTTTATTTAATAGTATAGTTTGGAGTTTCCAAGTAATTCGAAGGCGTAGTTTGTATGCGCTTGAGTCTGACGGGCGACAAGATAATATACTTTTTAATTTTATTTCTTTAGTTAGTAAAGACCCGATATGGTAGATAGTCATGTGATAGTGTTTGGAGGTGTCGATACAAAGGTTTGTTCCGCTGTTTCCAAATTCCTTTTTGATTGTAGTGGTTTCGGACGGGTTTTAGCCAAAATTAATTTTTCCTTGCTTTTATCTTTCACAAATATTATTGCATAGGTTTAGGATAATAAATAATAAATACAGCCTGTACATTTTGTACTACAAATCATAATAACTAATGTTAAAAGACAGTGTATTTAGAGTATACTTTAATATTTGTGATAGAAATATGCAAAGATGGATTGCTGTTGGCTAAAATGTTCTGGAATGGACGATTCCTTTTTGGACAGATAGAAACGTTTATCTGCCAATGAAGAATTGTTACTACAGAAAAAACGTATATACAGGAATATAGATAACCTATCTACCTACCTACACCAATTATATCATAGTTTCTACAAGGGGTGATAGCCATCCGCTCCCCCGCAAGTCCGTAAGAAAATAAAATGTTTCTACACTTTAAAATTCTAGCTACTTACTAACTCGTGAATATCAGTAAATTTTATGTATAAGAAATAGTTTGATAAAATATCAACATTTGGACTTAGAGCGATATTGCTTTCTAACAACTTCTCCACCAATTTCATAGTAGCGACTGCAGCTGTACACAAATAAATATCACACATCACATAGACAGAGGAATACACAACTATACTTAGAGATGAATAACACACCCAGACACGGAGCACTCATGATTGGATACCTAAGAATGGAGTTAGGATTTTTGTACGTATCAAAATTGAAACAACACTATAACAAGAGTTGAACAACAGAACTTAATACTCCTGTATATACGTTTATGTAAAGGTATTAGGAACGGCGCTAACAAACAAACGTTGGATAGATGCATGCAAGAGTATGGAGCGATAACGGGGAGTTGCATGTTCCGAGGCGCCGATGAAGACCGAAGACGAAGACGACAGTGCGGTGAGATGATACTGACGTTTTTTTGTACATTTTATTTGTTTTTTTTTTTTAGACGGAAAAGGTTATAACTCGTTTTTATAGGTCCGCTTCCGATACGGAATTGAGAAAAAGAAACTATATCGTTGCTCTGTTATTTTACAGACATTTGCATACGTTCTTAGCTTCATAGATTTTTGATCGAAGTTGTTCGATTAGAAGATGTAGAGCCAACATTCTTAAATCAGTGATTGATCAAAACTTCTTTATATTTAAAAAATGGCTATAATAGGGGTGTAGACTATTTTTTGGAAATATTTTTTTTTAACAGATGTGCCTTTATTATACCTAAAAAAAAATAAATACAAAATAAATACAACATTACTTAATTAAAAAAACCATATTTTAAATTTCGTTTTACAACTTCCGGTTAAAAAGCTTAAATTCCAACATGGCGTCGCTATGACGGCACGATCCTCCAAACAACAACATTCCTTCAAAGTAAACAGATGCAGTTGACCATATATTTTATGCGTTTAATAATAAAAACTGTACAGAGATGGATTCCAAGTTCTACAAGTATTGTGCAGTGCCTTTGTGTCACAATACCACAATCAAAAAACCACAAAAACTGTTTGTGCACGTCCCAAAACAAAAAGCAATACGAAAACAATGGTTTCAACTTGCAAGGAGAGATAAACCACTAACAGTGCAAAATGTTTACATATCCCGACTCCATAATGAATTGCACCGTGTTTTTGGGACAAATATTCACTTAATTTCATGTTTTTCCAGGTTTTAAACTTAAAGTTCGCTTCGGTTTGTTTACATCAAAATGTCACTGTCACAGTGTTTTAGATATCATTACGTCACACGCTGTTTGCGATCACGTGATATTACGGATTAAATATTTAATTTTCATTTATTAAAATATAAAAGATAATAAACTTAATAATAATAAAAATGTAATTTTCGATAATTCCATGATATAAACTCTCATTAAAACAACAATTTGTATTATATTTCGTTTACTGTCTACACCCCTATTGTTCTGCTTTTAGACCTATTTATCATAGACATTGAGATTGGTATTTAAGACTTATGGATCTATATAATATAGTACTTGGTCATCAAATAGTATTTACAGAGTATCTACTACATAAGTTATCATTGATTTATTATCAAAAGTAGGGTAATTAAGAAAACATGATATTAGAAAGTATCTAATTCAGCCCAATCTAGTTTTATTGAAGTAACGACTTATCTCGTATAGTTCGCCATTTTGTTTTACCGTTTTCCAAAATGGCCGCTTTTTGACATAACAATAAAAACATCAGTATTGTCTTTTGAAGCTGAACGCTTAGTTTTTATCATTAATTTGAGTATTTACAGTAAAGTGCATCCCAGTAACATAGTTAAGTAGAAATAGATTGGTTTCGGGTGCTGGGCTCCACCATTGTAGTTGGCTCTTTAGTAATGATTCTGTTGCCATAAAAAAAAATAGTGCACTTTGCCGTTATGTTCTTTTTTCAAAGTGCCAAAGACAACAAAATCATTGACTGAAGTCTAATTTGAATGATCATTTTTTGTTCACCCTAAAACGAGATGTGATAATCCCAGGATATGCCTAACTTTTCGATCTTACGTAGTTCAGTAGATCTGTAGAAGATTTAGACTTTAAATGCATATCAAATAACTGAGAGAAGACACAATATCATTGTGCCTTAATTAGTTTTTTATTCATTTGGACGTAGATAATCATTATAGTTCGGACCAAAATTAGTTCAAGATATATTTTTTGTACAATATTTAATTTTCTGTTATAAAAATGTTGTTGAGAAACTCAAACGTAACGAATTAGATGTTCTCGTAGCGTGTTCTTAGACGAATACAGGTGTTAAACGAATACTTACTATACGATTGTAAAACGTAGGTGAACCTCCTAGTAGTACAAATGAAATATAAGTATTTTTAACTGCATTTAATATGTCAATGATGAGTCTTCCTTATAATGATAGACTGAACATTTGTTAGTCACCCATTTGTGTATTTTCTTTGACACGATCCCTTATCGCTGGGATGCACTGGATTCAGTTGACCATAGATAATGTAAGGGCACTTGTTTAGATCTGACAAGACTCCCGCCTTTATACCATAAAGAATAAAATCTCCCGCCATTTTCTTGTTTTAAATCTTGAATTAAAGAAGTTTAACTATTGATAAATAACTTTGGAAATGATCTAAAAAAGTGCTTTTTATTACCCTGAGAGTAGTTTCTCTCTTTGTAGCGTTAACTTGAGTGTTCAGTAGTATAAACCCCAGTACAACATTGTAATGTACGCAAGAGTGCCTATTCGTGTGACAATATCATAATCACACTTTGTTTTTCATTTAAAATAAAAATGAAAAAGTAAATCTTATTCATACAAAAAAATAATACAAATTTTCTTAGCTTATGACGTAGACAAAGGTATTTAAAAATATGGTGATACAAATATTATGTACTTTTTTGAATAAGGTTTGCATGACCAAAGATATTGGTGTCGAATATTGCAATAGATTTTTTTTTTGAGTACAATAGTCTAGTCAACTGAAGGATAAAGTTGTTAAAAAGTTGAATCTGTTTAAAATAGACTAGGATTTTGTTTTTGTTCTCATATTTTACTCGCTGTTTTGTTATAATAAAAAAAAGGCTTGATGTAAATTTTAGTTATTGATATCTCAACTATAATTTTTGCTAAATTTAAATAATTGCATTAAGATGTTACTAGCAATGATAAATAACGTATTTATAAACATCACGAGAAATCCCTTTTGTGGAATACAAAGTGCAATATTTATTTTTTTATAATAATAAATAACAGAACGGCGAAAGAAATCGTTTTTGGTTCTTCAAATTAAATGTAACTGTAAATATAATAGAGTAAGATTGTTATTACTAATGTGTGTTTAATATCATGTACTGACGTTACGTATATAAATTAGGTCTAATATTAGTATAAACTAGGTATTCTCTCTTAACTTATTTGAACTTTGAAATTTATTAATCATAGTTTTTTCTATCGATTTGAAGTAGAATTCTCTTGAAATTATTATTATGCGACTAACGGTGGACTAAAATTTGACAATCGATTAAAAAATTATAAATTGTCTATGCATTTTATTATATTTGGCATTAAAGTTTCGACATAGATTGCATAAATTGTATTTAATGGATTTGATGCTTGAAGTTTACGGCATATTTTGATTAACTTCAATTAAATAGATTAATAAAAGGGAATCTGACAATAAAATAGTTTTATTTTTAGTCCATCTGACGACGCATCTAGTGATCGATTCGAACAAAAGTGCCCCGACGAATTTGTCTAACTTAAGCTCATTATAATCTGAAATTGATATTTACATCATTACCTACCTACTATTAGACGTACTTACGTAGTTTGTGAAATGTAATATCGACAAGAATGTATAGATTTTTTACTATTCTACGTTTTGAGACTTGCGGACTACGGAGCGTGGTTACCTACTTTCAAATAATTAATAAAATATCTAATTTACATAATTCATGAAGATAAACTTAATTCGTAAAACGTATTTTCGGGAATAGATTAATATATTTTTTTAACTGATTTCATCAATCACACTAAAAGATACCTAATAATGGCTATATTTTGCCCTTTTAACAAGTAAATTGTTATATAATCAAAACCGAACTTATTAAAATTTTAATTGCAAGCCTGTATTAATAGAATTGCTAAAGAATTTTGGGACAGAGACAATGAACATTTTTATACTTTTTTTTTATTCTAATATTACAGCTTTGAGCGTTAACACATTGAGTCGTAATGACATTTAGTATGTAACCGCGCCCGTAGCTTTCAGTAGTTCGGAGAACTATCCAGCGTCGTGAGTTTGGATTTTATCGGTCTAATAAATGGTTTACATTCAAAATTGGCTTTTTAATTTCCCTTCCCACCTTTACCTTTTTAGTGATGCTTCAACCAACCAACCCAGCATAGGTAGTACCTTTAGGACATTGGGGTAGGTAGGGGTCACAACTTTGACAAATATGCAACTAAATAGTTTCAGTGGTCTACTTTGCCCCACTGTTGTGTGCTTTCAGTAAAGCGAAGTGGGAATAGGTCACCTAACTAGAGTTGGTAATCCTAGAAGAAGACTGCGATGTCTTATGTTCAGTAAAGTACAACATACTATTAACATGGGTTCGAATCCCAGCAGTTACAACCCAAAACTACCATGTAGACGAGAGTTATGGATTTCATAGCACTCAGTAGGTAGGGTAACCAGTATATTGATTGGCACCTAATGCTGACTTTTGTCTTTGGCTTCAAAAATTCAATTGGACTAACGTTAGTTACAGATTTATATAGCATTAATGGATTTTTAGATACAAACAGATTCCTAAAATGATACTACAATTCAAAAATGTATCCTTATTTATTTAAAAAAACTCAAAATAATAGACAGTGACATAAATGTATAGTCATTGGCACTATGGTACAGTGATTGACACTGTAACTTAGTACAATCATTGGCACTCACAATGGCATTGCAATTATTAGCATAGTGCCAACCTAGTTACTACAACTATTTAATTAATGCTTAAATTGAATCAGTCTTCTGATGAATTAATGAAAATACTGGAAATCTTCATTATTTCATCGTTTAATAATCAAATCATCGACTTGTTGACGGTATAGACTGAGCGTAATCAATAGGTGGTTGTATAGAAGTGGTAAGATGAGGTTCCGCGTCATATGCCGCAGTCCAACGATGGCGTGCCGGCGGTGGGTGTGGGACACTCCCGTCAGCATTGCACCAACGGCTGTCGTTGAGGGACGGGAGTGACCTTGCGTACCGGGACCCCTGTCGCTCCTCCGGGAGGCTTGAGGGAGCCCGTGGAGGCTCCGCCGGGCTCTGTACACAAGGCCAAGTACCACTGCACCACCAGTAGGCGATGAGGTACGCCGCGGAGTTTATTGGGTACACCTCTAGTGGCCCGAGGAATTGCACCTTAGCCCAGGAGCAGCTGCCGGTCTTTTCCATCTCAGCACCCTCAGCAAGGAGTCCCACATACCACCTAGGGTAAACCCCTACCCAAGGTGAAGGTGCATCAAGCATATTCCGCGTCAAAAAATAAATAAATTAGGATTATAGGATTCAGAAGTATAGCGATTGGCAGGTCTGCCAATGACTGAGCGGTAATATATATTTCAGTGCAATTATTGGCATAGCAAAAACTGCGTGAACACTAATCTTTTTTTTTTCGAAAAAGTTAAAAATCATATTCCTAACATAATATCATGACGTAAAGCTAAAATATCCTTCAAATGGTTACCTGGAATTGTATAAAATTCACTTCTAACGCACTCCTCACCAAACTTTTTCACGTTAAAATTGCCGCGAACTTTCACTGTTGACTTAATCCAACAGAAAAACTATTAAGACGTCATTTTGGTGTAAAGTTAAGTATTTCCATAAGTAAATGTAGAAATTTGCCGCTGAATAGTAGTTTTTTCATATCAAAAATGTATTTCCGAAATTAAATATTTGAAATGAAAGGCAAAAGTGCCAATCACTGGGGGGGTGCCAAGAATGGTACTGGTTACCCTATCTACTATACCAGAGCCGCCGCTCTTAGATGACTGATTTGACACTTTTTATTTTATATTTTGCATTTATCCGTATCCGTCAGGATTGCGGACGTATGACTTCCAAATAAACACCGTAAAGTAACGGTCGCTACGCGTACGAGAACGTACATTTTTTCATATCTTAGTACAAAAACGTACATTTTCTGTACATTTTTATACATTATTTGTGATTTATTTGGAAGTCATACGTCCGCCATCCTGACGGATACCATCCTTGTTAAGAGGAACATATTTAGCGAATCATAAAGAACAACTTTTAAAAATAAGACGTTATTTCAAAATGTCAAATGCACCTAATCATCTAATTATCTGTCTTTTAATACTTATAATAATTGAATTATAAAAAGAAAACGTAAAATTTCCACTCTGTATTACGCTTTTACAAGGCTAGGCCGTGACATGTTTTCATAGTGACGTAATAGGTAATACTCACCAGGTATTTCTTTTAAATAGGATGAAGGATTTAATAAGTACTGTATTTAAAAAATAAATATATTTTTAAATAAGAAACTTCAATTCAATCTTCTGGATGTGAATAAATGTTTTTGATAAAAATTTGTTATAATTAGACCTTGCTTGGTTATAAAGTGGAAATAACTGTTACTTATATACTTCGGCAATTTTACCGTTGTCCTTCACCTGTGCAGTCAGTCTGACATGTGTCAAATCGGATAACTTAGAGCGGCTTTGGTATACCTATAATAGTTTGGGGGTGCCTACCCCTTTAAGGCTTTTAGAGTGAGTAGGTATAGCGAATACGGTCTGCTACTCCTGTAAGGTTTGCCCTGGAAATTTTAGGATTTTGAGGGCCTTCCCCTTCTAGAGTGTATAATTGTGATGTAAGAATGCTATTTCGGACAAAAAAAATTTTGCTGTGAATCTAAACGCAAAGAAAGTAATAATATCGTTTTGCTAAAAAACATGGCAACCATTCTCTTTTAAATATAACAGACGTGGTTGTTTTCCCGTGGCAGAACGATTTGCCTGTAGTAATACTATCGAATCACGCAAATAATTCCTCGAAAAAAAACTTTTTTTTTTTAAATTTTCTAAATAATAATTTTCCAACTCGAAAACGAGAGAAGCTATCGTTCTTTTATAAGATGTGACGTAATCAGGTTCTGCTTGCCGCATGAAATCTATGCTTAAAGCTGAAGAAGCTCGACACCCTAAGTAAGTCATAAAGCGGCCTTTCGTAAAACCGGCTTTTATTGATTTTCCACTCAACACCCAAGCGACACCCGGGTGTCGCGTCAGTTGTAACGAATTGTACCGTCAAACCCCAAGCGACACCCGGGTGTCGCGCTCTCCCAATGGACTTTAAACCATAATTGTAGGCGATAGAAACGTTTCTTGTATGGACATGTATACATTTTTAGATTCGTGAACAAATTTCTGAACGAATAAACACAATTGTATCTATGGTAGTTTCTTTTTTTTCGGCAAAACTGTCATTCAAATTCTTGGAAATTTTTGCGCAACGTCAGTGCGAGTGTGACTTTTAGGAGCCGAAATTTAAGGATTTATCGGAAGTAAGTACTGTTTTGTTATTTATAACTGATTATTATGTCTACTATTATGAGTCTTTTTAGATAATAGGTTGTGAAAAATACATTGTAATATAATGAATAATTGTTCAACAAAAGTCGTTATAATTTTTCTTTTTACTAGCGGATTTATGTCAATACTTGTCAGTAATTACGGCTAAAAGTATGTAATAAGTAATTACAACTCGTTTACACAACGATATTACAACGTATTTATTCATTTATCTGAATTATAAGTAATAAAAATTACGCGATGTTTACGTCGATTTCGTGAACAGTCCCTACAAAATGGCGGTTATTCCTTCAATATTCGCGCGTGCTAATTTGAACCTTATTTGTATTGGGCTAAGAACGTTCACATTGCGCAACCTCTTTCGTCGATGTTTTCAGTAGTGAGGGGAATGTTTCGATAAAGGTTTTGTTATGGTCGATGATGATAGGAGTATCGTATAATGATTTTATATTGTAACTTTGTAATTTTAAAGTTTTATATTTTTGGATACTAAATAAACCTATTATGCACGAAAATAAATATGTTATTTTTATAAAAGGAAATAATTTTGCATGATTATTGTTGTTACAGTGTTCTTTTTATTTTATAGAATGAAACCGTGGCGTATGAATGAAGAGCCGCCTTCGAACTTCCTCGGCATCCTGTATGGGAATGACGAGGAAGAGGCCCTACCTTCAGAGGATGAGGAGGAGGAGGTGGATGAGTGTAGCGAAGATTTGGTTCTAACTAATTTTACTTTCAAAGTATTTATAACGGAAATAAACAAAACTTATTAATAGTAGTTGTATTTTTATTTTCATATTATCCTTACAAAAATAACGCAATTACCGATAGAGACTATTTCATAATGTGAAGGAACATCCCTAGTAGTTTTTATGACCGGTCGGGTCGAGTTTCAAGTGGTGTTGTTGTAAACATCTCAAACGTTTTTGTCCATCTGTTTGAATAGTTGCATACTTAGTATTTCTGTATATACCAGAGCCGCTCTAAGTTGGCCGAATAGGCTAGTTGCCTCATGTCATCATTTTATACAATAACTTTTAATTTAAATGTAATTCTGTGCAAGGGTCCGAAATATATAAACTTCAATAAATATAAATAAGGGATTGCTGTAAAAATTCAACTTACAACTCGTTAAATTATTATTTTTTTTCTCTTGATTGAAAACACCGTCCGCCATGTTTCTACGTCACTCATAGCGTAAACAAGGTAACGTCACTGTCAGACACTCAGACGTCAGCTTCAGTTTATTCGTGGTCTTACATTAATCTGCCTTATTACTTGTTTATTTCACACACAGTTTGCATTTATTGAAATTCACATGGATCCTGGGTTTGTGAAAGCAGATGGTACAAATCTGCCCAAAATCGACACGTTGATGGTTGCAAAGTTTTTTGCTTCAAATCCTGATTTCTGCTCAGCTGAGCTTAGAAATGTTAAGATAACTAAGTAAGTACATTTCATTTACAACCTTTTTTTATTTAGACCACATCTTTAAATGAAAATAAGGAAATAAGTGTATTCTGACCTCTGACCAGCTTTTGCTAAAATATTATATTCTTTTTCAGGTCTGCAGGAGAATCATATGGTGATGACGCAATAGGTTATGTTCAATTACAAAGGGACAGTAAAATTTGTACTGTAAAATGTAAAATGTGTCCTGAACATAAGGTGCGCTCTAAGCAGTATACAGTATCCGCAGTCATAGATGAAGAAGAAGAAGAGATTGTTAGAGTTCTATGTCAAGATTGTCCAGCTGCAGCAGGGGGCTGCAAACATGCTGTTGCGTTTTTAATGTGGCTACATCGTCGCAGTGAGGAGCCATCTTGCACATCAGTAGAATGCTACTGGAAAAAATCCAACCTGTCAAAAGTCGGCAGCACAATTAAAATAATTACTGTAAAAGAAATGTGCAAAAGAAAACATCTAGTTCCAGAACCAGATACCAGTATTATGGAGGAATTTGTGATTCAATGCAAAAACAAAAAAATTAAATCCTGTCAGTTAATCAAGCATGTTGGATATTATGAAGAGGAAAAATTAATATTATCTTTGCATTATTTAGTCAATACATACAAAGAACCGACTTGTGACAGTTTTCTTTCAAAAATTAAACATCTCTTCAATGAAGAAAATATAAAGTCTGCAGAAATTCAAACCAGAAATCAGAACAAAAGTCCTGTCTGGTATGAGCTTCGCTATGGTAGAGTAACAGCCTCAAAAAGCTTTGAAGTTAGTCGGTGCAGAACATATGATGGTTCTTTGATTGCAATGATTTTTGGTGCAAGATCTGTGTTGACGTCTGCAATGAAACGAGGCCAAAAGCTAGAAGACAAAGTCCGAGAGATTGCTGAAAAAAAATTGGGTTTAAAGTTTGCAAAATGTGGTCTCTTTATTTCTGATGAATACCCGATGATCGCTGGTTCACCAGATGGAATAAGTACAAAGGGAATCATTGAAATTAAATGCCCCTCTAATGAAAAGAATAGAGAATATTACATTAAAAATGGAAAACTATCAGAGAAATGTTTGGCTCAAGCCCAAATTCAGATGTATTGTGCAAAAGCAAAAATAACATATTTTTGTGTTGCTTGCAGTGATTTCGAAAATACTAAGGAAGTGACAATATTACCAATATGTTATAACAAACAATATGTAAAAAAGCTTATTGATAAGATAGTACCATTCTGGTCACAACATATTTTTCCTAGACTATTTGAAAGTGTAACTCAATAATAAATGATGTAACTTTTAGTATAAGATTTATTATTTTACCTATTTGTAAGTCTAGTTCTAAAACAAAAATACTCATTAACTTATAATGTTCAAAAACACATCTAATTTACATTAATTAATAATATCTTCCTGGCCAATATTGAAGTTATTCTCTACCACAGCGGCCAATCTCGACATTTAGCTGCACAGGATATATTATAGTGCATAAGTGCAGTCACTATTCTGTCACTCTGTTAAAAGAAGAAGCTGATATATTAATGCTATCAAAGATTTAACCTCTTTTGCCTCATGTATTAGGGTGAGAAACTTGAAATGCATAGCAGTTCCTCTTACAA
Organism: Maruca vitrata; assembly: GCA_039566165.1. Lineage (NCBI taxonomy): Eukaryota > Metazoa > Arthropoda > Insecta > Lepidoptera > Crambidae > Maruca > Maruca vitrata. The sequence continues at coordinate 3,820,837 of CM076942.1, read as the reverse complement.
CACAGTGGCAAGACTTAGCCATTAAACCAAGCTAGTTTGCACAATATAGGTACTGGTATAAAAATAAAATACATTGATTAACTCATCATTTAATTTATTGAATTAGAGAGTCTTGTATATTAATAAGAGCACAAGCTGTAGTCACACAAAAATCAAGTACACTTAACAAATTCAAATTAACTACAGAATGTGGCTTTAACATTGAAAACTCACGAATTCTTCGAATAACTCGTTCTACATGGATCCGAAGGCTAGCTATTTCTTTTGTTTGTTTTACTTCTTGCTTTGTTAGTTTTGTTCCAGCAGGAACACTTGGAGGCCTTAATAAAGTAAAACCATGTTGATTTAAATAAACTTCAATGTGTTTGAACCCTCTGTCAGCTAAAATACATGACTTTGGCTGTAAGCTGTCCAAAAATTTACTGTCTTCTAGTAAGTTGACATCACTTATCCTGCCTCCATATCCAGATGACACAAAAGTAACTATACCATCAGGTGTACAAGCTATTAAATATTTAATAGTATTAGCTTTTTTATACTCTGACCATGTTAGAGCTTGGTGAAGGGCTTTTTTTGGTTTCTGGATTTCAATTTCCAAGCAATCTATAATGCAATTTACTTTATTATATTTATGGCGAAATGCTATGGGAAGATTTTTTTTTACAGAGCTTTTGGTACAAGTTTGAACAAATGGGCATAGTACACTTACAATTGTAGGCATTTTATTCACAAATATTTTGCTAGCTTGAGGTAGCGAGATATCAAAAGCATCTGCTAGCTCAGAAAAGGTCCTATTTGTGCGAATTTTCATCAAACAAAGCAAAATATGATTTTCTAATATATTTGTCTTATTAGATATAATATCAATTAAAAAAAACAGATTTTTTGGTACCCCAATGTACAATCTTGGCTTTTGCCTTATCATCCATAAAGTACATTGTAGATTTAATTGCTCATCTTTTCTAACTTTTCCTGGCAAATAACCATCAACAGTTGATTGACTTGATGGTTTCGATGGAGAAGAGTCGAAGGATGATCCTGCTATGGAAGGTGTGTATGAAACATCGCTATCATATTTTTCCTCACTTGGAAAAACTAATCTTCTTGTTGACTTTTTACATATTGATGTAGGTTTGTTGGGAGATGTTGTAGTTGATTGGTGGGACATCGACTTTATTGGTGAAGATATGGCATCTTTCAGAGTCGCACTAAATTGCACCTTCTTACTTCTATAGTGTTTCATTATGGATACTTGAGAGACCTTGTGATCATAATTTGGAACTACTTGGCATGATGCATGTTGATGTTCTGGCTTAGCTTGCACTGCCTTATCTCTGAACTGAGGATTACATTGTTCTGCTTGCATTAATTTGTTACAAATCTTATCCTCAACAGAAGAAGAAGATGGTACAGCATCCTCCCTAAGCAATTCTGAAACGAACAAATTACATTAATAAATCATTTAAATGATGGTCATTTTGGTTTTACATATCAAATTTAAATTGACTAAGTATATTTTATAATCTCACCTGAACTAATTGATAATGAAGATTGTTCAATGTTATATACTCTTTTCTTGTAAACATTTTCATCATTTGATATTAATGTCTGCTTGCGTTTTCTTCTCTCCATTTGACAATCAAATCGAGTTGGAACACAATTAGGTTTCATTCTTATTCTTTTGACTGAACCCATAATTTTATATTGCATGTAGTTTTCCATGTCACTTTCAAGCTAAAATAAAAACAGAACCAATGTTAATATGTGGGCAATTGACTACGCATAGTTTAATAAACTGAAACTTTATTTAGAAATAATAAATTGATAAAATAAACAGTTTTTAGTTTATTGTACTTACATTAAAGTGATCTTCGCAGAAATACACTGCATTTCCACTGGACAGAGTTACGGGATCTCTTTTAGCTAGTTGTAACCAGGTGTTTCGCTTATACTCATCACTGGGTACTTTAATCCACAACTTCTCTGGGGTTTTTATTGATGTATTCTTACATTCACGCACGATACAATAGTGGTAATTACTATATTTATCATGTAATCTTTTCGAAGACATGGTTTTAATTCCGACTTAAAGGTTGTTGTGATGATGATAGTTAAGCACGTGTACTTTACTAGATCAGTGACGTCACGGCACAGATAAATAATAGACCATCATGGCGGACGGCGTTTACGGCCGTATAGACAAAATATAATTTCAAACTTTAAATTTATTAGGATAGGTGCTTCAAAAAAATTTGATATTTTTTTTGCGATGTAGTATAATCGTAATAAACCGTTCTATCAAATAAAAAAAATAGTGGCAACTAGCCTATTGCTACATGTCAGACTGACTGCACTAGTGAGGGACAACGGTAAAATTGCCGAAGTATATAAGTAACAGTTATTTCCACTTTATAACCAAGCAAGGTCTAATTATAACAAATTTTTATTAAAAACATTAATTCACATCCAAAAGATTGAATTTAAGTTCCTTATATATAAATATATTTATTTTTAAAATACATACAATACTTATTAAATCCTTCATCCTATTTTAAAAAAATACCTGGTGAGTATTACCCACTACGTCACTATGAAAACGTGTCAAACGGCGTAACCTTGTAAAAGCGTAATACAGAGTGGGAAATTTACGTTTTCTTTTTATAATTCAATTATTTTAGGTAATAAAAGACAAATAATTAGATAATTAGGTGCATTTGACATTTTGAAATAACGTCTTATTTTTATAAGTTGTTCTTTATGATTCGCTAAATATGTTCCTCTTAACAAGGATAAATGCAAAATATAAAATAAAAAGTGTCAAATCAGTCTTCTAAGAACGGCTCCGGTATAATGGGTTTCATATAGTACATCGATTATTTTTTTTACTTTCGAGCTTTGGCTCGTTGACAAAATTGAACTTGTAGATATAGTATTTCTTCTATCGTTCATTATTTCAATGTAGTACCTGAATGATAAGAAATATATTCCTTTACTAATTTCTTTTTACAGAATGATAAAATATGCTTTCGTTATTGAATAATAATCATTTACGTAAAAGGCGGTAATTACGACGCCATTATCCCGATCGCGCATGTCATTTCCTCAGTGAATGACATTTCGTTGCTGCAGCTTGAGAGGTTAACAAAAAAGAACTGCACAATTCTATTGTACTATATACTAAGATAGAACCAATTTATTGCGGGAAAACAACCACTAAAATTTCACGGTGTACCTATAGCTTATTCAGAATCCGGAGTAATGGTCCAAGATCCCAGAGCTGCCAGACATCACTTATTTTCTAATGGACAAAATATATACGATTGAGTGGTGGTGGGGTGTACTATCATCATATGATTAGTTGCTACCTTGACCAGACGGCCATTTTTCAGATATCAACCAATCAAGGTACATAGAAACACTGCTCACCTCACTTAAATTCTGATGGCTGATTTTAACATATATTTCACACAATATCATTAAAGATCAGGATTCATTACTCCCAGACACATGCGGTCGGCGGTTTTACCTTACAGACGCTTTAAAGCTATGAAAAAATTTATTAAGTTTACTTATTTTCTGATGCTTGATTTTTATATATGTTATTCAAACAACTGAAAAGTGCTCATCTGACCGCAATAATTATAGAATTGTACCTTACAAACTATTTTATTAGAAAAACTTAACTAAATTCAATAAAAAAAAAATTCTAAAACAGTTGGGTCTGGTGAATGTTTGGCCCCTTGGATCGGTCTGTCCGTTTGCAAAACGTTTTAAAATAGTTGTTTGAATAACATATATAAAAATGAAGCATCAGAAAATAAGTAAACTTAATAAATTTTTTCATAGCTTTAAAGCGTCTGTAAGGTAAAACCGCCGACCGCATGTGTCTGGGAGTAATGAAACCTGATTTTTAACGATATTCTGTGAAATATATGTTAAAATCAGCCATCAGAATTTAAGTGAGGTGAGCAGTGTTTCCATGTACCTTGATTGGTTGATATCTGAAAAATGGCCGTCTGGTCAAGGTAGCAACTAGTCATATGATGATAGTACACCCCACCACTACTCAATCGTATATATTTTGTCCATTAGAAAATAAGTGATGTCTGGCAGCTCTGGGATCTTCCTCTATAACCTTAATAGCACTGTAACGGATATCAGAAACAACAGTGATACACGTATAGACAATAAGGATTCTAAAATACATAGGTAGGTACATACGTTGTGAACAGTCCTAGACACACCCAGACACGGAACAAACACCGATTTTCATCACACAAATATATTTTGCTTTCAATTCTGGTCTTTACTTGCACACATTCGAAGGATCTTATGAACTCACTTGGACCCATTCTTATTTAACCCTTGTAGACTAATATTTCACAACAACACATTTCTACATCGATCTGATCCCATGGTAAGTAGCTTAAGCACTTGTGTTACGGAAATCAGAAACGATAGTGGATACCCAAATATATAACTTAAATATATTCAAGAACAAACACTAATGTTCGTCACACATTTATTTGACCAGAATGGGAACCGAACCCAGGACTCTTGGAATGCTAAGCAAATCCCTTTTCAGTTACATATCTACTAAGTTTTTATTTTTTTAAATGCATATGCGTTTTAAAGTTACGTAACTGAATAAATACATTTCTTTCTTTCAATACAAACTAAATAAATAAATAAAAATCACTTTATTGCTCCAAGAAAAAAATTTAGCAAATTACAGAAAAAAAACAGAACAGTACAATAATTAATATAAAAAAGAGACAATTTGCATACAATTCAAAGAAATAACAAAATCAGATGAGCAAAAGGACATGACTCAGCTTGTGCTTACGCAGAATAGATATCCTACGAAGCGCTGATTTTCAGTCATTCCTTCATCTCTCTAGATGTTAGGCGAGAGGAGAGTCGTAAGTGAAGGGGCTACTAAAATATTTACAATTTATATATTTAAAGAAACAATCACAATTTATATTTTATCTTAAAACTAGGAATGGTAACAAAACAAAAACATTTATAAAAACTAATATTTATCATACAAAATTCATGCTTTTTTTACAATATTGGCACGAGACCCTTAGCTCTTGGCCGGGTTTTTTTTTTATTTTGTCCAAGCCAAGGAATCATAAATCACGGCACGCGCCGCCTTGCGGTGACGTAGGATCATTCCGGGCGGGCGCGCGGCAAAAACTGGAGGGAAAAATTTGTACAACTGTCAATGTCACCCGTTTAACAGGGACGTGTTTAGGAAGTTGTTTAAAAAATATATATACATCATCACACACATTGATCTCATCCCGAGGTGGCCAACAGTGGATACACAAATATAGTCAACGTAAAAATTCCTTTATTTATATTATAGGCATTTATACGCACTTATAAATAGTCGGTATATTTAATGACACAATAATTTATTGGTCCGGATTTGAGTTGAACCCACTGTCTTAGAACCTATGTCACTAACGACTGTTCCACCGAGCCAGTCAGTTTTGAAACAGTTTCCATTAAAATCTATTGCTTTATTGACACCCGTATAGTGTTAACGAGCTTATTAATCCTTAATATGTCATTAAGAAAACCTTATGTTTTACTATAATATTTACATGCCACATAGATGGCGAAACATGTGAACCAAACTTTAATTTTAACATCTTTCTATGTAACCGTGTTTCTTGTAAATAAATAAATTATTATTATTATTATTATAGATATATAAGCTAGCGCTAAGCTGAGCTTATATTCCGAGCTCTGTAGGGCAACTGAAAAGCAGCGTCCACCAATCAAAATATACACAGCAAATAAATAATAAACACAATTTATTCTAGTCTGGCCACATCAGCCGTAGAACCGACAACCGTTGGGGTAGACGAGTTCTGGAGTGGATACCGCGTCTCGGCAAACGTAGTGTAGGACGCCCACGAGTGACGATCTGCGCAGGACGGCTGGTAGGAGCTGGATGCGAGTGGCCGAGGAGAGAGAGAAGTGGCGTGCATTTGGAGAGGCCTATGTCCAGCAGTGGACGGAAATGGGCTGATGATGATAATGATGATTCTAGTCTATTCTTGATACTACTTTTTCGAATCTTTTGTTCTTAATTAAGCAAGGCGTCAAACGATTTCACGGCACAGATTCAAAACCCGAATTACTAACAAGATACATGCCATATCTCTATAGTTTGTTATATCACTGTGAAAGTGAGTTTGACAGAATATGATATTTAATTGATTGTGCTGTTGGATATTTTGGACTGGCTCGGTGGAACAGTGGCTAGTGACCCAGATTTACTACCTACGGTTCCAAGAGTCGTGGGTTCGATTCCCACTCGGGACAAATATTTGTGTGACGAACATCGGTGTTTGTTCCGTGTCTGGGTGTATTATTAAATATATTTAAGTATATTTGTGTATCCACTGTTGATTCTGATACCCGTAACACAAGTGCTTAAGCTACTTACCACGGGATCAGATCAATGTATGTGATGTTGTGAAATATTTATTTATATTTATTTATTTATCTATTTTAATAATCTAAATATATAAAGGAGAAACTGACTGACTCACTGACTGACATATCAACGGTCAGCCTAAACGGCTAAACGTGGGCACTTGAAATTTGGAAGGGACGTAGCTTAGGTACTTTAGAGGTGCACTAAGACAGGAATTCCCACGAAAACAGGAGTTAGCGGTAAAAAAACATTTGTATGAAAAATCAAAACCGCTTTTAAGTTAGACGCTTGAAATTGGTATGCAGGTTACCTTAGTAAACTTAAAGCTTAGTTGCAGAAGGATATTGCAAAATTCCCACAGGAACGAGAGTTATTAGGATAAAACGTTTGTATGTAAAATCCTGTAGCTCACGCGAACGAAGTCGCGGGCACAGCTATACTCTTTTTCAGCTAAGATGATCCCTGTGACACTTCGTTGTGTTCTGAATCACGCATCTTACGATTGACAAACGAAAATAATTTTATTGCACACTTATTTAATTTTATTGCAGCTTCATTCATCATCATCATCATCATCAGCCCATATACGTCCCCACTGCTGGGGCACGGGCCTACCCTAAACTAGGGCGATAAGGCCTTAGTCGACCACGCTGGCCAAGTGCGGGTTGGTCGACTACACAACCTTAGAATTTCTTCTTAGGTGTGCAGGTTTCCTCACGATGTTTTCCTTCACCGTTAAAGCGTCGAATGATGGTACATATGAATTTCAAATTAGAAAAACACATTGGTACCTGGCGGGGTTTGAACTGGCGACCTCTCGCATGGCAAGCAACGGCCTTAACCACTCGGCCATCGACGCTTTCTTTAGAAAAACACATTGGTACCTGGCTGGGTTTGAACTGGCGACCTCTCGCATGGCAAGCAACGGCCTTAACCACTCGGCCATCGACGCTTTCTCAGAAAAACACATTGGTACCTGGCGGGGTTTGAACTGGCGACCTCTCGCATGGCAAGCAACGGCCTTAACCACTCGGCCATCGACGCTTTCTTTAGAAAAACACATTGGTACCTGGCGGGGTTTGAACTGGCGACCTCTCGCATGGCAAGCAACGGCCTTAACCACTCGGCCATCGACGCTTTCTATTCATCGCAGCTTCATTAGGAAAAATATTAGATTAATAATTTTAAACTTTCAAAAGGGAAACAGTATCGTTTAGTTTAATTTAAAGTAATAGAATTTTTTTAAAAAAATACCTATGCAGTTCGTATTACGTAGAATGGAACTTAGAGTTACTACGTTCCATTCTACGTATACGAACTGCATAGGTATTTTTTTTTAAATGTTCTATTACATTAAATTAAACTAAACGATACTGTTTGTCATTTAAAATTATAAAATATTTATTTTAATATTTTTTCTAATGACGCCGCAATAAAATGAAAAAAGTGTGCAATAAAATTATTTTCGTTTGCTAATCGTAAGATGCGTGATTCAGAACACAACGAAGTGTCACAGGGATCATCTTAGCTGAAAAAGAGTATAGTAAAATGTAAGGCTCCGAATCCCGTCCTTAAGTCCCAGTGCATTGTAGCGCGTAACGCACTTTTATTCGTCGCGCGAGTGCACTCGTCGTGGCTGCGTCTGTCATACGACTGCTGCCGAGTAATGTAGCGAATAGTTGAAGAATTCATTCCATATTTTTGCCTATGCCCTTTCTCCGGCTCTGGACTTACTGTGTAAAAAAAAAATTTTATCGGTTAAGTTGTTATGGCGTGAAAGTGCAACAGACAGAATCTCTTTTGCATTAATTAGTACCTAGGTATTAGTATATTATAGGTTTGAGGATTTTCTTTATATTTTTTTTCAGCTAAGGCTGTCGTATCTAAATTGTACAACTTAAAATACACTTTGTTCAAATAGGGGACAAAATGTATCCAAATATCACTCCTGTATAGGTATGGTGATATAAATAGGTACCTACGTTTAGGGGTGAGAGCCATCCGCTCTCCCGCAAGTCCGGTGATGATGACGAAGCTCGACTCCAAGCCATCATCGTTGACAGTTAGGAAACGAATACCTACAACACAATACACACCGTGTAAACCGAGCCTGCCAGCAGAAAATACATAGTAAGCTAAATATACTACATCCTCCTATATTATTGCATACCAAAAGAGGGACCACTAATGTTCACAAATTTTTAATATGCACTTTTTATCACTTTGAGACATTAGTCCAAGGCCATTAATTTTAAGGTATAATTAAAAAGTCAGCGCCGAGTTGCTGGCACGCGGGTGGTTTTTAAATCGCGTCATTTGACCGCAGACATTTGTATCTATGGTTTTAGGACTCCGTTTCCATTGGGACACGGCTTTTATACTGGAGCCGCTCTTAGATGACTGATTTGAACCTTTTTATTTTATATTTTGCAGTTATCCTTGTTAAGAGGAACATATTTAGCGAATCAGAAAGAACAACTTTTAAAAATAAGACGTTATTTCAAAATGTCAAATGCACCTTATTATCTATTTATTTGTCTTTTATTACTTAAAATAATTGAATTATAAAAAGAAAACGTAAAATTTCCACTCTGTATTACGCTTTTACAAGGTTACGCCGTTTGATACGTTTTCATAGTGACGTAGTGGGTAATACTCACCAGGTATTTTTTTAAATAGGATGAAGGATTTAATAAGTATTGTATTAAAAAGAAATCTATTTTTAAATGAGAAACTTCAATTCAATCTTCTGGATGTGAATAAATGTTTTTAGTAAAAAATTGTTATAATTAGACCTTGCTTGGTTATAAAGTGGAAATAACTGTTACTGATATACTTCGGCAATTTTACCGTTGTCCCTCACCAGTGCAGTCAGTCTGACATGTGTCAAATCAGTCAACTTAGAGCGGCTCTGGTATAGACAAATTAATAAGAAAGAAAGAAAGAAATTATTTATTTGGTATTTATTCATATATTAAGAATGATTTGGCTGTATTCTTGCATAGTTTAAACAAATTCTGCGCTAAAAGCACATGCTAAGGGCGTCCCGTATAATGATCAAAAATATTGATTAAGAACAAAAACATATTTTACTGTCTCATAACACAAATTTAGACATACAAGTAGCATGCATGAGACAAAGGGAAGGAAACGGGTTTTTTTTTTGGAAATAAATTATTTAAATTGAACCGACTTATTTCTGGCTCTAATAAAGAGGAATTAGTTAGGGAAACCCGGCAGGGAAAACATCAATGTAAGTAGTATAATTTATATGTTCTTATAACCGCTTTTATTGATTTCTTCAAGTAACCAATGCAAACAAATAAAATAAAAAGGCGAATGTTTAAGTATCAAGTATGTACAAAGTAAACATAATTATTTTTGCAAATAAAATATTTTACATATTATGAATATTCGTGGTACAATGCAAACCTTCCACCTACGAGCCAACGCCGGACACATTACAAAAAAAAAATTAAAGCGCACGAAAACACCGCGAAATAATAACACCGTTTAGGCGGGAAGAGAAATATGGACGCTGCGTGAGATGTTTTCATCACGTTAAATCTAATGTTTTATAACTACACACATAACAGTACAAGAATTTATACTTATGTCTGTTTGTAATAGAACTTATTTACAAAAAATGTATTTTTTGTTGAATTTTTGTCCAATTCATCCCATCAGGTAAATGCAAAGGGATCTAGCCCGTACAGCCTATACTAGAATCCGTAATAGGCTAGTTGCCACTATTTTTTTTATTTGATAGAACGGTTTATTACGATTATACTACATCGCAAAAAAAATATCAAATTTTTTTGAAGCACCTATCCTAATAAATTTAAAGTTTGAAATTATATTTTGTCTATACGGCCGTAAACGCCGTCCGCCATGATGGTCTATTATTTATCTGTGCCGTGACGTCACTGATCTAGTAAAGTACACGTGCTTAACTATCATCATCACAACAACCTTTAAGTCGGAATTAAAACCATGTCTTCGAAAAGATTACATGATAAATATAGTAATTACCACTATTGTATCGTGCGTGAATGTAAGAATACATCAATAAAAACCCCAGAGAAGTTGTGGATTAAAGTACCCAGTGATGAGTATAAGCGAAACACCTGGTTACAACTAGCTAAAAGAGATCCCGTAACTCTGTCCAGTGGAAATGCAGTGTATTTCTGCGAAGATCACTTTAATGTAAGTACAATAAACTAAAAACTGTTTATTTTATCAATTTATTATTTCTAAATAAAGTTTCAGTTTATTAAACTATGCGTAGTCAATTGCCCACATATTAACATTGGTTCTGTTTTTATTTTAGCTTGAAAGTGACATGGAAAACTACATGCAATATAAAATTATGGGTTCAGTCAAAAGAATAAGAATGAAACCTAATTGTGTTCCAACTCGATTTGATTGTCAAATGGAGAGAAGAAAACGCAAGCAGACATTAATATCAAATGATGAAAATGTTTACAAGAAAAGAGTATATAACAATTGAACAATGTTCATTATCAATAAGTTCAGGTGAGATTATAAAATATACTAAGTCAATTTAAATTTAATATGTAAAACCAAAATGACCATCATTTAAATGATTTATTAATGTTATTTGTTCGTTCCAGAATTGCTTAGGAAGGATGCTGTACCATCTTCTTCTTCTGTTGAGAATAAGATTTGTAACAAATTAATGCAAGCAGAACAATGTAATCCTCAGTTCAGAGATAAGGCAGTGCAAGCTAAGCCAGAACATCAACATGCATCATGCCAAGTAGTTCCAAATTATGATCACAAGGTCTCTCAAGTATCCATAATGAAACACTATAGAAGTAAGAAGGTGCAATTTAGTGCGACTCTGAAAGATGCCATATCTTCACCAATAAAGTCGATGTCCCACCAATCAACTACAACATCTCCCAACAAACCTACATCAATATGTAAAAGTCAACAAGAAGATTAGTTTTTCCAAGTGAGGAAAAATATGATAGCGATGTTTCATACACACCTTCCATAGCAGGATCATCCTTCGACTCTTCTCCATCGAAACCATCAAGTCAATCAACTGTTGATGGTTATTTGCCAGGAAAAGTTAGAAAAGATGAGCAATTAAATCTACAATGTACTTTATGGATGATAAGGCAAAAGCCAAGATTGTACATTGGGGTACCAAAAAATCTGTTTTTTTTAATTGATATTATATCTAATAAGACAAATATATTAGAAAATCATATTTTGCTTTGTTTGATGAAAATTCGCACAAATAGGACCTTTTCTGAGCTAGCAGATGCTTTTGATATCTCGCTACCTCAAGCTAGCAAAATATTTGTGAATAAAATGCCTACAATTGTAAGTGTACTATGCCCATTTGTTCAAACTTGTACCAAAAGCTCTGTAAAAAAAAATCTTCCCATAGCATTTCGCCATAAATATAATAAAGTAAATTGCATTATAGATTGCTTGGAAATTGAAATCCAGAAACCAAAAAAAGCCCTTCACCAAGCTCTAACATGGTCAGAGTATAAAGAAGCTAATACTATTAAATATTTAATAGCTTGTACACCTGATGGTATAGTTACTTTTGTGTCATCTGGATATGGAGGCAGGATAAGTGATGTCAACTTACTAGAAGACAGTAAATTTTTGGACAGCTTACAGCCAAAGTCATGTATTTTAGCTGACAGAGGGTTCAAACACATTGAAGTTTATTTAAATCAACATGGTTTTACTTTATTAAGGCCTCCAAGTGTTCCTGCTGGAACAAAACTAACAAAGCAAGAAGTAAAACAAACAAAAGAAATAGCTAGCCTTCGGATCCATGTAGAACGAGTTATTCGAAGAATTCGTGAGTTTTCAATGTTAAAGCCACATTCTGTAGTTAATTTGAATTTGTTAAGTGTACTTGATTTTTGTGTGACTACAGCTTGTGCTCTTATTAATATACAAGACTCTCTAATTCAATAAATTAAATGATGAGTTAATCAATGTATTTTATTTTTATACCAGTACCTATATTGTGCAAACTAGCTTGGTTTAATGGCTAAGTCTTGCCACTGTGTTGTAAGAGGAACTGCTATGCATTTCAAGTTTCTCACCCTAATACATGAGGCAAAAGAGGTTAAATCTTTGATAGCATTAATATATCAGCTTCTTCTTTTAACAGAGTGACAGAATAGTGACTGCACTTATGCACTATAATATATCCTGTGCAGCTAAATGTCGAGATTGGCCGCTGTGGTAGAGAATAACTTCAATATTGGCCAGGAAGATATTATTAATTAATGTAAATTAGATGTGTTTTTGAACATTATAAGTTAATGAGTATTTTTGTTTTAGAACTAGACTTACAAATAGGTAAAATAATAAATCTTATACTAAAAGTTACATCATTTATTATTGAGTTACACTTTCAAATAGTCTAGGAAAAATATGTTGTGACCAGAATGGTACTATCTTATCAATAAGCTTTTTACATATTGTTTGTTATAACATATTGGTAATATTGTCACTTCCTTAGTATTTTCGAAATCACTGCAAGCAACACAAAAATATGTTATTTTTGCTTTTGCACAATACATCTGAATTTGGGCTTGAGCCAAACATTTCTCTGATAGTTTTCCATTTTTAATGTAATATTCTCTATTCTTTTCATTAGAGGGGCATTTAATTTCAATGATTCCCTTTGTACTTATTCCATCTGGTGAACCAGCGATCATCGGGTATTCATCAGAAATAAAGAGACCACATTTTGCAAACTTTAAACCCAATTTTTTCAGCAATCTCTCGGACTTTGTCTTCTAGCTTTTGGCCTCGTTTCATTGCAGACGTCAACACAGATCTTGCACCAAAAATCATTGCAATCAAAGAACCATCATATGTTCTGCACCGACTAACTTCAAAGCTTTTTGAGGCTGTTACTCTACCATAGCGAAGCTCATACCAGACAGGACTTTTGTTCTGATTTCTGGTTTGAATTTCTGCAGACTTTATATTTTCTTCATTGAAGAGATGTTTAATTTTTGAAAGAAAACTGTCACAAGTCGGTTCTTTGTATGTATTGACTAAATAATGCAAAGATAATATTAATTTTTCCTCTTCATAATATCCAACATGCTTGATTAACTGACAGGATTTAATTTTTTTGTTTTTGCATTGAATCACAAATTCCTCCATAATACTGGTATCTGGTTCTGGAACTAGATGTTTTCTTTTGCACATTTCTTTTACAGTAATTATTTTAATTGTGCTGCCGACTTTTGACAGGTTGGATTTTTTCCAGTAGCATTCTACTGATGTGCAAGATGGCTCCTCACTGCGACGATGTAGCCACATTAAAAACGCAACAGCATGTTTGCAGCCCCCTGCTGCAGCTGGACAATCTTGACATAGAACTCTAACAATCTCTTCTTCTTCTTCATCTATGACTGCGGATACTGTATACTGCTTAGAGCGCACCTTATGTTCAGGACACATTTTACATTTTACAGTACAAATTTTACTGTCCCTTTGTAATTGAACATAACCTATTGCGTCATCACCATATGATTCTCCTGCAGACCTGAAAAAGAATATAATATTTTAGCAAAAGCTGGTCAGAGGTCAGAATACACTTATTTCCTTATTTTCATTTAAAGATGTGGTCTAAATAAAAAAAGGTTGTAAATGAAATGTACTTACTTAGTTATCTTAACATTTCTAAGCTCAGCTGAGCAGAAATCAGGATTTGAAGCAAAAAACTTTGCAACCATCAACGTGTCGATTTTGGGCAGATTTGTACCATCTGCTTTCACAAACCCAGGATCCATGTGAATTTCAATAAATGCAAACTGTGTGTGAAATAAACAAGTAATAAGGCAGATTAATGTAAGACCACGAATAAACTGAAGCTGACGTCTGAGTGTCTGACAGTGACGTTACCTTGTTTACGCTATGAGTGACGTAGAAACATGGCGGACGGTGTTTTCAATCAAGAGAAAAAAAATAATAATTTAACGAGTTGTAAGTTGAATTTTTACAGCAATCCCTTATTTATATTTATTGAAGTTTATATATTTCGGACCCTTGCACAGAATTACATTTAAATTAAAAGTTATTGTATAAAATGATGACATGAGGCAACTAGCCTATTCGACGGAGCGGTTTGACAACTCAAATCGCATTATGTTGCCAGGTTCAGCCTAGTGTTGTTTGCGTCGATAATTTGTGTTCCGATTCGATCCGAATAAATAATCGATTATTTTTTTCGAGTTTATAATTAAAACGGGAATAAAATAATTTAATGTGGAAGAGTAAGCCCCATATCGTAAATGGGCTCAAGCAAAAGGGCATGTGGCAAGACACAACGAAAAATATAAAACGGGGGAAGTAAGACAATTATTTTTGAACAGAAAAGTGGTAGAAATGCGTTAGCCATGTATTAGAAACAGAAAATAAAATGAAGGATCTAGATCACCAAATAAATTCCGTATCTGATAGATTTATTATCAATCTAAATAACGAAGACGAAAGCGAAAGTGATGATTCTGAATAAATTACTGATGAAACAAATATACTGTTTCAATTAAAACTCTTATAATAATTGTAAATTGTAATTTCGTCGTTTATCTAATAAAACCGCCCGGTTTTCACTTTTGGAACATCACTGAATAAAGTTTTCTTCCTGCATAAAACTACAATGATCTTGCGATATTCCACCAATCAGGGCTTAAATTACAACATTGTTAAACAAAAACTCTTAAAATTAATATAATTATAAAGTTTTTTTTCACTCTCCAGTAAAGTTCATCAAATGAATTGAGCGGTGTTATTAGATAATTAATCAATGATTTTATACTTAGACCGGATAATTTTGTCGATAGTTAAATTACCATTTACCTCATCACTATTTTATTTTTCCTACACATAGTAACACTCGATCTGTCAAACTGCTCCGTCGAATTATGGATTCTAGTATAGTATTTTTTATTGATTAATATTATATGTTTTTCAATTATTCCTTTAACACAATAATGGCCATAAGCATCAAATATTTCTTACTAGCTTCACTTCGGGTGAATTTTACAGCAAAACACTAGTATTCCTCTATCGATTTACGCATTAAAATCCGTTGCGTTATTGCTGATTTTATTAAGCATTCATATAGAGAAAGCGTCGTGTTTAAAAAACATTTTTTTTAACTTTGTTGATGAGTGATGTTATAAAATTCCATAAATTGCGAGTTTACTCGCTAGATGTCCCATTCGTCTTCCTTGAAAGATTAATCCGCAACTTACAAGAAAAAGGCCGCCATTTTTAATTCCTCGGCCAATCGGCGCGGTCCGTAAGACGCGTACATATTTAGTGGGTAGGCACTCTAATCTCTAATTATCTTGTTGATCCATGCATAATTTGTTTGCCTCAGTCTACCAGGTGCGAGTCCGTCAGGGGAACCCAGGTGTGACGTGTTGATTAATTGGCCCACGGATGGCTTATAGCAGCTTCAGGGATACTGTTCTACGCTAAGCCTTAGGCTAGCACTCATCGTAATAGTTGTCTAGTTAGGTTTTGAATACATACATAAAAAATTACGCCTTTTCCAAAGGGTTAGGCAGATATCACTTCCTGCAATGTGCTACGGTCCTGGTACACTACTTAGCTAGATCATAAATATAATAAATAAATAAATATCTGGAACATTTCCACACACGGTCAACTGACCCCAAACTAAGAAGAGCATGTACTATGGGCGTCAAAGACTGATATACAGGCATGCATAGATCCTTACTAATATTATAAATCCGAAAGTAACTCTTGTCTGTCTATCTGTCTGTCTGTCTGTCTGTTACGCTTTCACGCATAGAGTACTGGACCGATTTAAATGAAATTTGGTACAGATATAGTCCAGAGCCTAGGAAAGGTTGTAGGCTACTTTTTAACCGACTGCGCTATAAGGCAGTAATATTTTACCCGTTAAACGTATCTACGCGGACGAAGTCGCGGGCGGAAAGCTAGTATTTTATAAATACACAAAAAATTTGAATCGAACCCACGACTGTTCAAACCGCCAGCCAGTTGTCACTAACCACTCTTCCACCGAGCCAGTCAACTATCTGTGGCTTAGTTAACTTTTTAAAACTCATCGCACCGCGGCTTTACTTTATCAGTGCAAAAGACTATTAACACCCCGGTCTCATATCTGGGCACCCTTTCAAAGGCCGGAACAGGAGTCAATGCAGTAATCTCTTCCTCTCGACCGCTTCTATACACACAATTAACTCTTTAATTGGCCGGTTTTTGCCCGCCATTTTCCATTAGCGCCATTTTGTGGCGCGACAAAATGGCCGAACTAATGGCCTGTGAAACTGATAAAAAGAGGGCGCTGCTAGTACGGGCGGGAGCGTTTACAAAATGTGAATTGAAAATAACTCATTATCAGCCCATATAGGTCCGCATTTTAGGAGCCCTAGTTTAGGGTAGGCCCCTAAACTAGGGCGATGAGGCCTTCGTCAAACTGTGGAAAAAACTAATCCGACTATGTAGTAATATGTAGTTGACTGCCTCGTTGGTCTATTGGTAGCAAGCAAGGTAGTTTAATTAGATTTTTTTTTTTTTTTTTTTTTATAATAGGCAAACAAGATGACCACACTCCGCCTGATGGTAAGCGGTAGTGAGATCCAAATATGAGGTCGACAGGCACAATAGATCATATTGCGCCTGTCGCACTCACCCTGAAGGCCTGCTTAAATGCCGTTTCACGCCCCGCCTGAAGAGCCCGGGATCATAGGAGGGAGGGAAAACATGAGCTGGAAGGGCATTCCATGCCTTAATGGCACGGGGCAGAAATGAAGAGCTGAACCTCTTAGTCCGAGCCACCAGCGACTGCATTGTATGTGGATGGCAGCGCTGTCCTGCACGTGTCGTTCGGGAGTGGAAAGGGGAGGGAGGGATTAGCTGAAATAGCTCTTCAGAGCATTCCCCATTAAAGAGACGGTAGAGAACACTAAGACCGGCAATGTCTCTACGTAGTTGTAGAGGCTCCAGAGTTTCGGACACCTCTACATCACCGACAATACGGATAGCACGTCGCTGCAACCTATCGAGAGCGTCGAGCAAGTATTTTGCGGAGCCATCCCAGAGGTGACAGCAATATTCCACACATGGGCGAACTTGTGCCTTATAAAGAAGGCAGAGCTGCACCGGTGTGAAAAATCGCCGCACTCTGTTCAGGATCCCCAGTTTGCGGGAGGCTGTTCTAATGACGCTCTCGATGTAATCCCGCTGGTTCAGGTCGCGGCGAACATCTATGCCAAGGATGCTAAGGCTCTGTATTGGTAAGGGGGTGCTCTGAAGAGTAGGATGGGAAAGGAAAGGAGACACTTTACTAGAAAAAACACACACCTGTGTCTTCTTGGCATTGAACTCGACAAGATTGCATGAGCCCCATTCGGAAATGCGGTCCAAGACCCCGTCAAGCTCGGCGACAAGAAGGTTCCTCTTTTCCTCGGTTTCGGTCTGCTTTACCCCAGGTCTTCCAAAATAACGTGCGTGGACAGTGCTGTCGTCTGCATAGCAATGAATGTTGCCTAGTGACAACATGTCATTGATATGCAGCAGAAACAATGTCGGCGACAGAACGGAACCTTGAGGTACACCGGAATTTATTGGGTGGAAACAGGAAGTGCGTCCGTCACAAAGGACACGAATTCTGCGCCCCTCCAAAAATCCCGCAATCCATTCGCATAAGCGAGGTGGCAGACCGTATGCCGGGAGCTTGGAGAGAAGCGAACGATGCCATACACGGTCAAACGCTTTAGCGATATCAAGGCTAACTGCCATAGATTAATATCCAATCAAAAACATAAATGTGAAATGAGAGCCAAGTTCAATATTATGATAATTGCCTTGGTTGTTGACTTCAACGACAAAAGAAGTGAGATCTAATTGGGTGCCAAGTTCAATGGTCAACCCAGAAATTTATTTATAAGTAACACTATAACAATCAATCATATCTTCTTATAACATAAGATAATGTATGGTGGTAGCCTATGAAGGTCTGTCTTGGCTAGTTTCTATAAACCTACCAACGTATTATTATGTTCGCTCGCTAGTTTCTACCAACAATCCAAATTTTCGGAATTATAAAATAAAAACTGCCAAATACCAAACTAACCAAGACAACTAACTAGACTACTAACTAACTAACTAAAGAAAACTAGCCAAGACAGACCTTCATAGGCTACCACCATACATTATCTTATGTTATAAGAAGATATGATAGGTATGTTATAGTGTTACTTATAAATAAATTTCTGGGTTGACCATTGAACTTGGCACCCAATTAGATCTCACTTCTTTTGTCGTTAAAGTCAACAACCAAGGCAATTATCATAATATTGAACTTGGCTCTCATTTCACATTTATGTTTTTGATTGGATATCATTACTTTTTGTAGAAAAGTATATTTCATCGTAACACCGTGGGTCCTTTGAAAAGGACAAATTCAAAACTAAAACTAGACTTTATGTAGGTACCTACTCTTAATTGTAAATAAGTAAGTATACCTAAATATATACTTAGTGCTCTGCCTTCCCCGGTATATAGGCGTGATTAGGCACTAATTAGGTATTTATGTTAAGCGTTCATAATAGAACCTAACCTAATTATTAAAAAAATGCCAGTTTTTTATTTATTCCTTTGTATTCATGTAATTACCTATCTGCATACCAAATTTTAACTCTCTAGGTCATTTGGAACTGGGTTAGAATTTTGATCTGTCAGTCAGTCAATGATAAAAATGAGGATTTTTGGACATTAATATCTAAATAACTGTTTGAGATAAGCTTATGAAATTAACAACACATATTTATCTCGCAAGTCACAATATATGAGCCAAATTTGATACGTTTATGTGAAATACTTTTTGATTTATGAGGGGTTCAAAAGTGGTTCCAAATGGTTCGTGTAATATTACACACGGTGCGGCTCGCCAGTTCTGTTTCTTGAACTTGGCTTGACACGCTACCGCGTGTCTAGATCTAAGGCCACCATACACGGACCGCTCGAGCAGTTAGCCAGTGATCAACATACACGGACCGCTCTTGCAGTCATAGTCACCAGCTTATGCCTGGCGACTGCTTGAGATTTCATCGTGCTGCTAGCTGCTCGGAGCAGTCACGACAGCTCGAGCGGTTCCGTGTATATGTGAACGTAGAATCTGTAGTTTACTATGCATTCGCAGCTTCAAGCAGTCCGTGTATGTAATTTTTTTTGTGGTGCATGATGTGGCTGGTCAAAGGTTGTGCATAGGCACTGTATGATTACATATTTTTCAGCTTTAAGCTTTAATGTAACATCCACTGGTTGTCCAAATAAATAATCGTATTAAACACGAGTTCAATCAGTAAACTCAGTTTCATTCCAAATGGCCTAAGTTTTGTAAGTCCTACATTGTTGTCTACACCGCTCGCTCTTTCGCTAGCTCCGCTTTTTCGCTATCTCCGCTCTTTCGATAGCTCCGCTCTTTCGCTATGACTGGCTCGGTGGAACAGGGGCTAGTGACCCAGGTTTACTACCTACGCTTCCAAGAGTCGTGGGTTCGATTCCCACTCGGGACAAATATTTGTGTGACGAACATCGGTCTCTGTTCCGTGTCTGGGTGTATCTATACTAATTTATAAAGCTGAAGAGTTTGTTTGTTTGTTTGTTTGAACGCGCTAATCTCAGGAACTACTGGTTCGATTTGAAAAAATCTTTTTGCGTTGTATAGACCATTTATCGAGGAAGGCTTTAGGCTATATAACATCACGCTGCGACCAATAGGAGCAAAGATACAATGGAAAATGTGTACAAAACGGGGGAAACGCGAACGAAGTCGCTGGCACAGCTAGTTATTAAATATATTTATGTATATTTGAGTATCAACTGTTGATTCTGATACCCGTAACACAAGTGCTTAAGCTACTTACCACGGGATCAGATCAATGTATGTGATGTTGTGAAATATTTATTTATTATTATTTATTTATTTATTCGCTCGCTCCGCTCAGCTCTGCGCGCGCCCTCTGTCCACATGAACGCGTCCGCTTTCTATTAACTTATCTCGTAACGCGGTGACGTCACCGCTCGCCCCGGATGCGTTTCGTTCGCAGTTCACCTACCAACAGTTTATGGCTTTTCAGTATGTAAACTCGATATGTTAAGCTTGCTTTGGCAAATTTTTAGGGTTTTGGTAAAAAAGGTAAAAAGGTAGGGTCCCGCCCTATTACTAAGCCTCCGCCGTCCGTCCGTCTGTCTGTCTTCAAGCTGTTTCTCACAAACCGTGATAGCTAGAAAGCTGATTTTCGTATTTCCGTTGCCCCTATAACAACAAATAAAAAATATTAAAGCGATACAATAACGTGTTTTTAAGCTATTGCATAGCTTTTATCGCGGGCTTTGAGCGCGGCGACCGAACCAAGAAATTCCATAACGAAAAAAACCTCACAATCGTCTAACGTCGTTTCAGTTCGGTAGACTTCGGCACGGTGTTTGTGTGCGTGCGGTTAGACGTATTGTACGACTCTACAAAACTCGCACGAATCGAGACGAGCTGCTCCGAAATCGGACGATGCTATGCAATAGCTATACCGCGGCAGTCCCCGAGTGCCACACGTCTTTTTTTTTCAGGGAATAATATGCATGATTCCATAGTATTACCAAAAAGTTATGCCACGGGAAAACAACCACTCAAATTTCACTGTATTTTAATTCTGATAAAAACTAGTGAAGTAAACTCTAACCTATAATTTTTTATACTTTCAGTAGTTGAGACTACTCAATTGAATATTAGCTAAAGCTTTACGAACCTGCATATCCGTCCGTAGTAGTTTATAGCTTAAAAAACCCCTGCCTTAAATCGCAGCCGGTTAATAAAGTACCCTAAATCTCAGTCTTTAGATTATTATCAGTGAACCAAATCCATACAACTCAATAAAATGTAAGTGTCAGTTTGTAATATTAAAACAATCAAAAACATAAATGTGAAATGAGAGCCAAGTTCAATATTATGATAATTGCCTTGGTTGTTGACTTCAACGACAAAAGAAGTGAGATCTAAATGGGTGCCAAGTTCAATGGTCAACCCTGAAATTTATTTATAAGTAACACTATAACATACCTATCATATCTTCTTATAACATAAGATAATGTATGGTGGTAG
The DNA here is from genome assembly GCA_039566165.1 of Maruca vitrata. NCBI lineage: Eukaryota > Metazoa > Arthropoda > Insecta > Lepidoptera > Crambidae > Maruca > Maruca vitrata. Next base: position 3,799,199 of record CM076942.1, on the reverse strand, counting down.
CCTATGAAGGTCTGTCTTGGCTAGTTTCTATAAACCTACCAACGTATTATTATGTTCGCTCGCTAGTTTCTACCAACAATCCAAATTTTCGACAAATACCAAACTAACCAAGACAACTAACTAGACTACTAACTAACTAACTAAAGAAAACTAGCCAAGACAGACCTTCATAGGCTACCACCATACATTATCTTATGTTATAAGAAGATATGATAGGTATGTTATAGTGTTACTTATAAATAAATTTCAGGGTTGACCATTGAACTTGGCACCCATTTAGATCTCACTTCTTTTGTCGTTGAAGTCAACAACCAAGGCAATTATCATAATATTGAACTTGGCTCTCATTTCACATTTATGTTTTTGATTGGATATCATTACTTTTTGTAGAAAAGTATATATCATCGTAACGCCGTAGGTCCTTTGAAAAGGACAAATTCAAAACTAAAACTAGACTTTATAAATAAAAATCAATTGAATCAGTTACTGTATTTTCCTACGTTTACGGGGTATAACCCTAAGTAATAAATATGAAAACCGACTATAAGTACCTACTCTTAATTGTAAATAAGTAAGTATGTATACCTAAATATATACTTAGTGCTCTGCCTTCCCCGGTATATAGGCGTGATTAGGCACTAATTAGGTATTTATGTTAAGCGTTCATAATAGAACCTCACCGCAGCAGTGGTCTCCTTTTTCACGGCTTTCAGGGTGAGTGCGACAGGCTCAACATGGTCTATTGTGCCTGTCGACCTCATATGTGGATCTCACTACCGCTTACCATCAGGTGGAGTGAGGTCATCTTGTTAGCCTCTTATAAAAATAAAAAAAATAAAAAAAAACCTAATTATTAAAAAATTGCCAGTTTTTTATTTTTTCCTTTGTATTCATGTAATTACCTATCTGCATACCAAATTTTAACTCTCTAGGTAATTTGGAACTGGGTTAGAATTTTGATCTGTCAGTCAGTCAATGATAAAAATGAGGATTTTTGGACATTAATATCTAAATAACTGTTTGAGATAAGCTTATGAAATTTAAAACACATATTTATCTCGCAAGTCACAATATATGAGCCAAATTTGATACGTTTATGTGAAATAGTTTTTGATTTATGAGGGGTTCAAAAGTGGTTCCAAATGGTTCGTGTAATATTACACACGGTGCGGCTCGCCAGTTCTGTTTCTTGAACTTGGTTTGACACGCTACCGCGTGTCTAGATAACGACGTTTTACTGAATGGATATGAATCTAACCGCACGCACACAAACACTGTGCCGAAGTCTACCGAACTGAAACGACGTGAGACGATTGTGAGGTTTTTTTCGATACGGAATTTCTTGGTTCGGTCGCCGCGCTCAAAGCCCGCGATAAAAGCTATGCAATAGCTTAAAAAGTTTTTTTTATTCAAACTTTCAAAATAATAATTTTCAAACTCGAATTTTGCCCACTGCGGGGGCACGGGCCTACCCAAAACTAGAGCGATGAGGCCTTAGTCAACCACGCTGGCTAAGAGCGGGTTGGTCGACTATAGAACCTTAGAATTTCTTCGTTGGTTTCATATGAATTTCAAACATGAAAACACAGTGCTACGTGGCGGGGTTTGAACTGGCGACCTCTCGCATTGCAAGCAACGACCTTAACTACTCGGCCATCGACGCTTTTTTAAGCTTTTTCATTGAAGCATTCAAAAATGAACTCCTGTATACTTTTGGGGAGTAAGGGGAGAACGGAGATAACATCGTATCCGGCCCAATTGTCAACCTCACCTGCTCGCGTCGATGGTTCGTTATGAATAGTCGGCGGCGGTGTTCATGTGGCATCGCGGTGCTCCCTGCTAGATAACAGACGAGGCAATGGCGACCGAGCATTGGCGGTATAACCAGAACACCAGTCGGGCAACCGTCTGAAGAGGCAGCAGCGGCCTGAAGTCTAAATAACTTCTGAAATGTCTGGGGCAGAAGGCAACGGGAAACCACTGCTTCTATTTCCCAAGAGAGTCAGCATAATGGAAGAGCAAGATATGGAATGCAGTATGTCTGGCGATCCGGCTGACGCCCGGCGCCGCCTTTCCGGGAAAGGTGGTGTGAAATGTGCTACCGGCCATGCGCTCGCGACTCATCAGGCACCGCATGGAAACTATGCTAGTGATGAACCTAACACTGGCGAATCGCTCCGCCACCCCCACCGCTTTGGGACATGGAATGTGCGCGGCCTCAATCAACCTGGCAAACTACAGATTGTGGAAAACGAGATGCAACGAAAGAACGTTCATCTGCTAGGGCTAAGCGAAACGCACTGGAAAGGTCGGGGTCACTTTACAGCTGATTCAGGAAGTACAGTGTGTTTTGCGGGCCCAGAAGACGAAAGTAGCAGAGGAGTGGCCTTCATAGTATCGCGCTCTATAAGCAGATGCGTTTTGGGCTATAATCCTGTCAGCGACCGCATAATCTCGCTTAAATTGAACACCGTACCGTGCAAACTCAACATCGTGCAGGTATACGCTCCTACAACAAAGTCTACTGAGGAAGAAGTGGAAAGCTTTTATGACACGCTGACTGCAACGCTCCAAGGAATATCAAAGCGAGAAGTAACAATCGTCTTAGGAGACTTTAATGCCAAAGTTGGAGAAACCAAAGACGACGACCATCTTCGTCGTGTTGTAGGCAAATTTGGAATCGGGGAGCGTAATGACAGGGGAGAGCGACTGCTGCAGTTCTGCTGTGAAGAAAACTTCACCATATCTAACACTTGCTTCAAACATCATATCCGTAGATTATACACTTGGATATCTCCTGGCGATCGATGTAGAAATCAAATCGACTACATACTAATAGGGTCACGATGGAGAAGCTCTGTGACAAACGCCACAACTTTTCCCGGTGCTGATTGTGGCTCTGATCACCAACTTCTTGCAGCAACAATTCAATTGCGGCTAAAGAAAATACACAAACCTAAAGCAGCTCTGAACATGCAAAGTATAGATATCAACGGCTTCAGAGAAGGGTTAGAACAGAGAATGATAGACTTGTCGAACACCACCGATAGCGACAGTAAGTGGAAACAATTTCGGAAGATTGTGGAAGAAACAGCTGCTGACAACAAACTATCCAAACCCATCATGAAAGAGTTTATCACACCAGAGACTGCAAAAATTATCCTTGAGAGACGAGATCTGAAGCAGACTGGTATACGTTCCTCACAAGATAAAGAGCGATATTCGGAACTAAGCCACCAAGTGCAACGATGCTGTCGAAAAGATTACGATTGTCACATTAACAGAATCTGTCTGGAACTTGAACAACATTCGCTGAAAAATGAATCCAGGTATCTTTTTCAAAAGGTAAAAGAACTTACTGGAATGCGCAAACCGAAAACCTGTGTCATTGAAGATAAAGACGGGCGTCTACTGACAGATGTGGCTCACGTATTAGAGCGCTGGAGGAACTACTGCACTGAGCTTTTTAACGCGGAAAGCTCTACAAACGCTAGAATTACATGGTCGGAAGAAGAACCCTATATTTTACCATCGGAAATTGAACATGCCATCAAAGCTCTAAAATCGAAAAAAGCACCTGGTAATGACGGCATTACTGCTGAAATACTTAAAAACCTTGGTCAGCGGGGTTTTAAAGCTATTACTGAAGTATGTAACAGCATTTGGAAAACCGGAAGATGGCCAAAGGACTGGTTAGAATCAGTATATATACCGTTACACAAGAAGGGCTCTTTCAAGGACTGTGGAAATTACAGGACGATAGCGTTAATATCCCATGCGAGTAAGATCCTTCTCCATGTAATCAATCGACGCCTCAACCACTTTTTAAGCCGACAAATACCCGAAGAGCAGGCGGGTTTTGTGAAGGGCAAAGGAACACGGGAACAAATACTCAACATCCGACAAATTATTGAGAAGAGCAGGGAATTCAATAACCCCGTGATACTCTGCTTTATAGACTATACAAAAGCCTTTGACTGCGTGAAATGGGACGAACTTTGGAGCGTGTTGCTGAAGATGGGTGTGCCTGAGCACCTTGTCGCTCTGGTTCAGAGTCTGTACACGCAAAACCGTTCATTTATCAGGATTGGTACTGACTGTTCCAATATGTTCCAAACAAAAAAGGTGTGAGGCAGGGTTGCATACTATCGCCTGCACTTTTCAACATATATGGAGAGTATATCATTCGGAACACCATCGACAACTGGGAGAAAGGTTTTCCTATAGGTGGAAAAAGGCTATCTAACCTACGATATGCTGACGACACCGTTCTTCTTGCAACATCCATGGAAGACATGAGCGAGTTGTTTCGGAGACTTGAAACTGAGAGCGTCAAGATTGGTCTTGCAGTAAACCGAGCGAAAACTAAGGTAATGATAGTGGATCGAGCTGGAAAACTAACAGATGTCACCTGCAACATTCCTGGCATCAACATCGTTGATCACTATATCTACCTTGGCTCACAAATCTGTAATGACGGCAGCTGTGTCCCCGAGATCAAAAGACGTATTGGGATGGCCAAGGATGCCATGACCCGTTTGAAACTCATCTGGAAGAAGAGAGGAATCGGTATCAAAACCAAAATCAGACTGATCAGGTCTCTGGTATTCCCTATCTTCCTGTATGGTGTAGAAACGTGGACAATTCTGGCCCGAGAAAGGCAAAGGATCGATGCTTTCGAGATGTGGTGCTGGAGGCGCATGATGAGAATACCTTGGACCGCAAAGCGCACCAATGCATCGATCTTAGCCCAGCTCAAAATTAAAACCCGCTTGTCCACCATATGTCAACAACGAATCCTTTCGTATTTCGGACACACAGTGCGCAGAGGCGATGAAAGTCTGGAAAAACTGATCGTTGTTGGGAACACCGAAGGCAAACGATCGCGCGGTCGCTCACCAACAAGATGGACTGACCAAGTGAAAGACTCATCGTCCTCAAAACTTTCCACGGTGGTGAAGGACGCGCTGGATAGGAACCGGTGGAGGCAGATTATCCGCTCCAGGCTTGGATCCTATGCTGACCACGATCCTCAGACATGAGGGAACGACTAGAGAGATACTTTTGTGGCTTTCGGTTGTAAAACGATATGTCACCTTTTTTTCAGAACTCGATCGCGATGGAGCGTGCATCGAAACTTGATAAGCTAAAAATAATATATTTTTATTTCAAAAAAGCTTAAAAACAAGTAAAGAAAGACAACATACAGATAAGTAAATAAATAGCATCTAAAGATATTATCAAACTAGAAGTTCTAACTAAGCACTAAACAATTTTAAAATAGGAAAGAAAATATTTTTTTACAATATAGGTAGAACGTAACTAATGGTGCGCGAGTTCGAAACGCACTTATTGATTTTCTTATAGCATTTCTTTGATTTTGAAATATTTTCTTTTTATTTTTTCGTACCTATCGCTCTTTTAATCTATTGACATGTAAATAATAATGTATTGGTGAAACGAAACGCAATGTCAAATTGACAATCAGCTGTAAACTAAGAAATAACCTCAAAAATCGGAGGGAAAAATATTTTATTTCGCTATTTATACTTTATTCTAAATAAAATGAGATTATTATCTCAGATATTCCAACCGGTTATTACGATACCAAAGAATGCTAAGATAAAAAACACGGAAATAACCTGTAAAAGCCAAAAAGTAAGTAAGAATTTTGCATACTACTTTTAGATTTCGAAATATTTTTTTACATTTACGTAAATAAAAAGTGGATCTGTAAAGTTTTTTTGAAGCTTTAAGTTTAGTGAAGAGAATCCGCTAGATTTATGAAATAGTATTATTGTATGAATCATACTGATTAAAGGGAAGTTACAACTTGAAATAATTCCCAAAAAAGTCGTATAAAGCAGTTCTATATTTTTCGTATTTCCAGCTCCTTCTAGAATGTGGGTTAGTCCGCCCAACCAGCTCTGGCCTCTTCACACTCCTCCCTCTTGCCAGGAGAGCCCTAGACAAGCTAGAAGCCCTTGCCCGCGAAGCCCTAGAGGCTGTGGGGGCGCAGCGCATGTCCCTGCCCTCACTCACTGCCGCTGCACTGTGGGAGAGGACTGGCCGACTGGATGATATCGGTGCTGAGCTGATGAAGGTGGAAGACAGGCATGGGAAAAAATATTTACTGGCTCCGGTAAGCTTCTTATTTTGAAGGTATGTAAATATGATAAGACGAGAAAGTTATGCACTTTAAAAATTTGTCCACTGAAGATTTTAAGCAATCATATTGGTTAATATTTCTCAGTTTCTCTGCTCCGCTCTGGTGGACGGGCAGCCTTATTATCAATTCAGTAGTTTACATTTCTACAATGAAATGTCTACGGCCATTAGTATGTATCACTAACGGATGATGGCGCCACCTGTGGCTAATAGGTAATATTCGGGAAAAAAGAGTTATAGACTTCCACCATGGTTTATTGTCCTCAGGGTTTTAGCGTAAATAATATAGTCCTTATTGAAAATGAAAATGAATATGAAAAAGTTTTTATTGAAACAAGCACCAATACAAAGATTAATGTAGCGCTGACTTTTGAAATAGGAGAACCTGTGTTACAGAAGCCAGTATTGGCTAAACAATTAATGTTAATGGATATCAGATTTCCAAAAGTTTTTTTTTTTTTTTTTTTTTTTTTTTCCGTCTTTCTATCTGCCATCAGCCTCTCGTGGCTATAATCAGATGTGTTGGCAATAATTATGGGTAATGTGGGAATGCACATCCTTTGATGTGTCATTCCATAATTGTTCACTTCAATAGTGTTAGATGGAGGCTAGACGCATTCTTTTTAGTCTGAAGGTGGAATTAGTGGTGTTCATAAGTTCCGATGCCAGATTGTTCCTGTGTTGATTGAGTCTTTGCTTGTAGGTCACACACAACTTTTCTATTTCTTCCTTGACTGTCGGGAGTTCTAGGTATTCATGTACTTCCGTGTTTCGTGTGAACCAAGGCGCCTTGCATAGGGTCTTGGATATTTTATTTTGGAAACGCTGGAGGATTTCTATATTTGAATGACTCGCTGATCCCCAGAGTTGAATGCCATATGTCCAGATTGGTTTTAAGATGTTTTTGTAGATGAGAAGTTTATTTTCCAGACTTAGTGTTGATTGTCTCCCTAGTAGCCAATACATTTCTCCAAATTTCTTATTTGCCTGATCTCTTTTAGCCTTTATATGATCACGCCAGGTGAGTCGCCTGTCGAGATGCATACCCAGATACTTGACTGTGGAGTGATGTGGTAAAACAGTTCCATCGAGAGTAAGTGGCGAGCAGTCTCCTTTCTTTAGGGTAAAAGTTATATGGACCGATTTTGTGGGACTCGGGCGAATTCTCCACATTTTCAGCCATGAATCCAATTTGTCCAGACATTCTTGTACATTTATAGATGCTAAGTTTGGGTCTTTATTACAGGAGAGGACTGCAGTGTCATCTGCGTAGGTTGCAGTTACCACTTTATCGGAGGTGGGGAGGTCGGAGGTATAAACTGTGTAAAGAACAGGTCCCAGTACCGAACCTTGAGGTACTCCTGCTTTTATTGGGTAGATACTTGACCGACAGTCCTCGTATTTGACTTGAAAGAGTCGGTCTTGCAGGTAAGACATTAGAAGCATGTACGCGGTATTTGGTAGGTGTAGTTTTAGTTTATATAAGAGGCCTTTATGCCATACACGGTCAAATGCCTGCTGAATATCAAGAAACACAGCAGAGCAATATTCTTTTTCTTTCCAGGGCTTGGCGTATTGTGTGCGAGACTCTGTGTATTTGTTCGGTCGTTCCATGGTGTTCACGAAAGCCGAATTGATGGTCCGGTATCACATTTTTCTCTTCAAGCACTGGAAGAAGGCGTCTAAGCAGAATCCTTTCAAAAACTTTTGATAGTAAGGGAGCAGGCTTATGGGTCTGTATGAAGTTACTTCTGTGGAGGGTTTTCCAGGTTTTGCTATCATGTTTATGATGGATACTTTCCACAGCATTGGGAAATGTTGTAGTCTTATTATGGAATTGAATAATATGGTCAGAAGGACTACCCCTTTTTTGGCAGTTGTTTGAGAACTTCGGAAGTTATTAGATCAAATCCGGGTGCCTTTTTATTTTTTAAATGCATAATACTTCTTTTTACTTCTGCTGGTGTTACGGACTTTAACGGTAAGGACATCTGTTGGTCACTATTCAAAAGCTTATCAATTTCTTCTTCTGTTTGTGTGATATCAGGATCGTTGGGTGTGAAAACATTTTTGAGAAATTTAGCAAACAGTTCAACTTTATCTTGTGGTTTTCGAGCCCAATTTCCGTTAGCTTCCTTAGGGGGGCATGTGCTCTTTTCGGTCTTTTTAGAGATTTCGTCATTTTCCATAGTGAGTAATCTTCTGCTTTGTATGGGGACAGGGTCAGTAGTTTGTCTTGCAGAGTTTTATCTTCGTTATGTCGAAGTAATTCTTTCAATTCCTTTTGTGCTTTGTTAAATGCCTTTTTATCTTGTTGATTTCTGCTAGTGTGCCATTGTCTTCTTAGTCTTCTTTTCATAGCTATCATATTTCGTATTTCTAGGGTAGTATCTCGATAGTGTGGTTTGGTTTCTCGTACCGGGGTTGATAGCCAGGTAGCTTTCTGTATAAGGTTGGTAGTATACCACGTGAATTTTTCTACGTCAGCCTCTGTTTTAAGAGGTACATTTAGGTTGGCATTTTCTTCGATGTACTCTTTGAAGGCTATCCAATCCGTATTGCGATTGTACAGGGTCTCAGGTGCTTTTATTTGGATGACTGTGGAGCTTATTGTACATATCACTGGTGTGTGATCTGACGAGCCATCCAAGGATGATTCCACTTTGGTGTACAGTCCCGAGATTCCTTTTGCGACGAAGAAGTCGATCAGATCTGGTGTTTTTTTAGCATCTGAAGGCCAATAGGTTGGTTCTCCTGTTGACATTACGTTGAGAGTATGAGTGTCTATAGCCTTTTTTAGTTCTCGACCTCTTGTCGTCGTTAAGCGAGAGCCCCAAAATATGTTTTTGGCGTTCCAATCACCCCCGATAATGAACCTGCTGCCTAGTGTTTGAAATAGATCAGTGAACATTTGTTCACTTATGGTGTGTCGTGGGGGACAGTATACTGCAGCTACGTTTAATGTTCCCTGCCAATCTTCTATTGATACCATAGCGGCCTGTATATGAGTATTTATAAAGCTAGGTAGGATGTGGTGTTTTATATTTTCTTTGACTAGTACAGCAGCGCCGGCGTGTGAAGTTCTATCTGGATGATTAGCATTATACATGTTATATCCTTTTATTTTAATAGCTCTTTGATTCGTCATATGGGTTTCAGAAATAAATAATATGTCAATTTCGTTATGATTTATGAATAGCTCGACTTCTTGTCTATTTGGAGACAAGCCATTTATATTCCATGTGGCAATACGGAGGAATTTCATTTTGCTAGCTTTGTTATCACTGTTGATATTTCCAATTTCCAAAAGTAAGTTAAGTAGATTGAAATAACAACCAAAACATAAATAAAATAAATATTACATTCATTGATCTGATCCTGTGGTAAGTAGCTTAAGCACTTGTATTGTGGATATCAGAATTAACAGTGGATATACAAATATACTTAACATATTTCATAACACACCCAGACACAGAACAAACACTGATGTTCATCACACAAATGTTTGTTCCGGGTGGGATTCAAACCCACAACTCCTGAAACCTATGGTATTGACTCCGCTGCTACTACTACTCTACTACTACTCTGGTCGCTAACCACTGTTATTTATTTATTTATTTATCACTGACCATGATGAATTCCTGCATTTTCCAGACTCATGAGGAAGCAATAGCAGACCTGTTGGCAGATGTTGGTCCGGTGTCCTACAAGCAGCTACCACTATTATTGTACCAAGTATGTAAAAAAAATTATGATACAATCAGTTACACAGTTCACCTTTAGCTTTAACAAGTCTGTTGTATTCATTTGAAATTTTATACTTCAGAGTACCTTCTTTTAAGCAAATTTTTAGACATACTCGGATAATTTTTTTCCCTTCTCTGCCCCATGTTTTTAAGGCATGGAATGCCCTTTCAGCTTATGTTGTCCCTCCCTCCTATGATCCCGGGCTCATCAGGCGGGGCGTGTAACGGCATGCAGGCCTTCAGGGTGAGTGCGACAGGCTCATTAGGGTCTATCGTGCCTGTCTACCTCATATGTGGATCTCATTACTGCTTACTAGCGATTGGAGAGCCTGCAAGGAAAAAATGGAAGACATGAAACATCTCTTATGAATGTCACTCACTGGCCACACACTGGCTCAGACTTCTGGGAACGGCTTATCCGAAACCAGAAGAATACAGGCACCTCAGACCCGAGGACGTTATTGCATTAATGCATTTGGTCTTCAGGGAGTAGGTGTATAAAGGTAAGGGTAACACAAAAGATCCCTAAGGGTTGACGTGAACTGGTTAGACGGTCCCCAGTATAAGTTAAGATAACAGGTCATCTTGTTAGCCTATTATAAAAAAATAGGAGTAGCAAGGTATTCATGTGTGAAAAAAATATGATGTTGTCTGAACACATTTAAAATGTAGGTAGCTACTTGTTCACAAGATCCATCTGTAAAACAGTACAATTGCCCGCAGATATCGGACAAATACAGAGACGAAGCTCGTCCCAAGCACGGCGTCTTGCGCGCGCGCGCGTTCAGCATGCTGGACGCGTACGGCGCGCACGGCTCGCGCGCCTGCGCCGAAGGCTCTTACGCTCGCGTCTCTGCGGCTTATAGGGAGCTGTTTAGGGCTCTGAGACTGCCTGTGCATCAAGGTGAGTACCTTTTGGGGCTAGAAATCTACACCATGGTAGTTTTCTAGGCTCAAAAACTACCATGGGGTAGTTTTCGTGGTTCAAAAGCTACCATGGGATAGTTATCAGGATCAAAAACTACCATGGGGTAATTTTGGAGGCTCAAAAGCTACCATGGGATAGTTTTCAGGCCTAAAAGCTACCATTGGGCAGTTTTGAGGCTGAAAGCTACCATAGAGTAGTTTTGAGGCTCAAAAGCTACCATGGGATAGTTTTGGGGCTGAAAGCTACCATAGGGTAGTTTTTCAGGCTTAACCTACGACAGGCCTCAAAAGCTACCATGGGGTAGTTTATAGGCTCAAAAGCTACCAAGGGGTAGTTTTTGGGTCCATAAGCTACCTCAGGGCTCAAAAGCTGCCATGGCGTCATTTTGTTAGAATCGCGCGCCTGCGCCGAAGGCTCTTACGCGCGCGTCTCTGCGGCTTATAGGGAGCTGTTTAGGGCTCTGAGGCTGCCTGTGCATCAAGGTGAGGCACTAATAAAAGGTTACTTTTGGGGCTAAAAATCTACCCCATGGTAGTATTTTAGGCTCAAAAACTACCATGGGTTAGTTTTAGTGGTTCAAATTCTACCATGGGATAGTTTTCAGGCTCAAAAGCTACTATGGGGTAGTTTCGTAGGCTCAAAAGCTACCATGTGGTAGCGTTCAGCATGCTGCGCACGCCTCTGGCGCCAGCGCTGAGGGCTCGTACACGCGCGTCTCTAACGCTTATAGGGAGTTGTTTTGGGCTCTGAGACTGCCTGTGCATCAAGGTGAGTGCCTAATAGAAAAAAGTAACCTTGGGTAGTTTTTTAGAGTATAAAACTACCACGACGTAGATTTGGTGGTTTAAAAGCTTTTGACTGGCTCGGTGGAACAGTGGTTAGTGACTCAGGTTCAAAACCTACGGTTCCAAGAGTCGTGGGTTCGATTCCCACTCGGGACAAATATTTGTGTGACGAACATCGGTATTTGTTCCGTGTCTGGGTGTATTATTGAATATATTTAAGTTTATTTGTGTATCCACTGTTGATCCTGATTTCCGTAACACAAGTGCTTAAGCTACTTACCACGGGATCAGATCAATGTATGTGATGTTGTGTAATATTTATTTATTTAAGAAAAAAAAAATACCATAAGGTAGTTTTGAGGCTCTAAGGCTACCTATGGGATAGGTTTCAGTCTCAAAAACTACCATGGGATGGCCTTGATGGTTCAAAAGCTACCATGGGGTAGATTTTCAGGCTCAAAAGCTACCATGGGGTAGATTTTCAGGCTCAAAAGCTACCATGGGGTAGTATTGGAGGCTCAAAAGCTACCAAGGGGTAGATTTGGTGGTTCAAACCTACCATGGGGTAGTTTTGGAGGCTCAAAAGCTACCATGGGGTAGTATTGGAGGCTCTAAACCTACCAAGGGGTAGGTTTTCGGGTCCAAAAGCTACCTTAGGGCTCAAAAGCTACCATGGAGTAGATTTGGTGGTTCAAAACCTACCATGGGGTAGTTCTGGAGGCTCAAAAGCTACCATGGGGTAGTTTTGGAGGCTCAAAAGCTACCACGGGGTTATTTTTGAAGCTTAAAAGAATACCTTAGGGCTCAAATGCTACCATGGGATAATTTTGGAGGTACGAATGCTATTACTGGGAGGTTTCTTAGGCGTAAAAGGTACCATGGGGAATTGAATAGGCTCAAAGCTACCACGGGGTAGTTTTGGTATTTAGAAAGTAGACCGTTATTTAGTATAATAAAAAATCAAAAAATGTGTGCGTGTACTAGTGTACACAACTACACACGTAAGAAGTGAAACTAAGATGGCGCGTAACCGAAAAATGTGACGCGTAACCGAAAAATGTGACGGTAATTTTTTTTCCAACGCCGATAAAGAAGTTTCACTTCAAAAAGCGTCGATGGCCGAGTGGTTAAGGTCGTTGCTTGCCATGCGAGAGGTCGCCAGTTCAAGCCCCGCCAGGTACCAATGTGTTTTTCCAATTTGAAATTCATATGTACCATCATTCGACGCTTTAACGGTGAAGGAAAACATCGTGAGGAAACCAGCACACCTGAGAAATTTTTCAACCGTGTGTGAAGCCATGTCAGAGGCCTACGAGCGGCTTAAAAACTCTGACACCAGGTTGTTCATCAACCATACGATAAGAAGAAGACTTCAAAAAGTGCACATTCCCCATTTCTCGTTCTAGTATCAGCGCCCTCTGGCGCCATGGGCGGGTCACATTCGCACGAGTGGCAGTTGTGTGCGGACGCCGGGGAAGATGTCATACGTATATGTGGGTCGTGCGCGCGCGCAGCGAGGGAGGACGACGGGGACGCGTGCACGCACTGCGGGAAGGGGACCGAGAGGTTAAATAGTATTGAGGTGAGGGAACTAAGATGAAAAAAATCTTTAATTTATATATAGGCATTTTGTTGACTGGCTCGGTGGAACAGTGGTTAGTGACTCAGGTTCAAAACCTACGGTTCCAAGAGTCGTGGGTTCGATTCCCACTCGGGACAAATATTTGTGTGACGAACATCGGTGTTTGTTCCGTGTCTGGGTGTGTTATTAAATATATTTAAGTTTATTTGTATATCCACTGTTGATCCTGTTTTCCGTAACACAAGTGCTTAAGCTACTTACCACGGGATCAGATCAATGTATGTGATGTTGTGAAATATTTATTTATTTATTTTATTTATTTTACATCACTATATAGTATAAAGTGAAGTCGCTTCACTGAATTTGCTATACCGGAGCCGTTCTTAGATGACTGATTTGACACTTTTTATTTTATATTTTGCATTTATCCTTGTTAAGAGGAACATATTTAGCAAATCATAAAGAACAACTTTCAAAAATAAGACGTTATTTCAAAATGTCAAATGCACCTAATTGTCTAATTATTTGTCTAAAAATAAATATTTTTAATAAAAAAAAATCATAATTAGACCTTGCTTGGTTATAAAGTGATAATAACTGTTACTTAGATGCTTCGGCAATTTTACCATTGTCCCTCACTAGTGCAGTCAGTCTGACATGTGTCAAATCAGTCAACTTAGAGCGGCTCCGGTATAAAACCTACGCAACGGATTTTGATGCGTTTTTAATACAAAGATTCCAGGGGAAGAAGCTTTTATGTAAAATTCACCCTGAAGAAATCGAGTGCCGGACACAAATTTAACCTATTTCAACTATAATGTCCATCTTTAGATAGTTGTCTAAAATATTACTTAATTTTTATGCTACATATTTAAAGGTCTAAAAAAAGCTATAATTTTTTCAAATTTTAAATTTTAAATAATTTGCTTTCATGGCTCCTCCTGATCGGGGGGGACTTGAAACATTGACTTGGAATAGAATAGAATATAATATGTTTAACATAAATGTAAACCAAATATACAAATATAAAGCCTCGCAAACCAATCGAACCACTCTCTCGCCCTTTTCGTAAAACGGTTTTAGGCACCAAATCACCTGTAAGATTTACAATAAGGGCAGCGATTCTTTGGATGTCCATTCTATGTCCCTACCTAAATTCAAGGCCACAGCAACTGACCTTTTATATAGAGTGTAAATTTTTATGTGTTTTGTTTTTTGTATTTAAATTCTGTGTTTTTTTTTTTATTCTAATGTTCTTAAATTATCACTAACTAACAATTGTTGTTTAGATAGCTGTGTTGACCTTTAAGTGATAGTGCAATTAGCTTAAGTTTATGTGTGCAAAATGTGAATGTATTGTTGTAACTGTCGTTGGTTTACCTAAATAAATAAAATAATATAAAATAAAACTTCAGACGCGATATCTGAAGACCGTTCAAGTCCCCGATCAGGCGGATAAGCGATTTGTTTAAAAAATAAACTTATTTCATTTGCGCTTTAAACTTATCGTTAACAATATCCGGTCTTGTCTCCCCAGGTGGGCCACACGTTCATCCTAGGGGACCGGTACAGCGCCCCGCTGCGAGCGCAATGCGTGCCGGCGGCCGGCGCTCCGCAGCCGCTCCTCATGTCATGCTACGGCATTGGGATCACCAGGTTAACAGCATCATCATCATCTTTCTCATCGTCATTATCGTCATCTTCATCATCAGACCATACACGTCCCCGCTGCTGGGGCACGGGCCTACCATAAACTAGGGCTGGCAGGCCGCCAGTCAACCACCCTAGCCAAGTGCGGGTTGGTCGACTATTATTTAACTTCTGACTTCAAAAAAGGAGATTCTCAGTCTGCATGTTTGTCCCCAATTATCTTGAGTTTGGCTCATTCGACGGCACCGACTTTAAAAATGAATCAATCACCCAGATAATTAATAATATTCTTATTATTTTGTAATTTTTAGTGTTTTATATATATTTTTTTTCAATAACATGTATTCTGGGTCATGGGGTGTAATCAGATGGGGCCAGGGGAGGGGTGCAAATAATTTTTAGGGTTCCGTGCCTAAGAGGTAAAAACGGGACCCTATTACTAAGCCTCCGCCATCCGTCTGTCCGTCTGTCTCCAAGCTGTAACTCATAATCCGTAAAGCTAGAAAGCTGGAATTTACTCAAATGATGTATTTCCGTTGCTGCTGGGTGGGTCTCCATATGTTCGGTGCATAGTAACCTAACACTGTGATGACGTAAATAGGCGCGTGCGCCGAAGTAAGTCATAGGTGGCCGCGTGGCGGCTCACCAGTGCAATTTTGGAAACAGTCGCGACCGGGTGCATTCGAACATTAACATAACATTTAACATTATCCTTACTTATAGTTATTTTTATATTGTGTCTATTGTATTCGTATACAATAAATAATCTAATCAATCTCTGTCGGACTTTTAACAATCACTTGCAACCCCGCACCCCAACATATGGTCCTTCGAGCCGGATTCCAACACAATCCCAATGTTTTTGATATGTTATCTGTTTTGAAATTGAATACCGTTTCGTCCTTTGTTTGTTCTCGGCTTATGTTTTCTAATACGTCCTCGTTGTTTGCCGACCATTTTCGTAGATGGAAACCACCTGATTTTAACAATTCGTTAAGTTCGTAAATTAGTCTTTTAGCCTGATCAATCGAGTAAGCTCCATGGACTAAATCGTCCATATAGAATGACTCTTCAACTACTTTTGCTGCGTGTGAATATTTTGACCGCTCGTCTGCGGCCAACCTACGTAATGTCATCATGGCCAAAAAGGGTGCGGATTTTGTGCCATATGTTACTGTTGTTAGTTGGTATGATTGTAAAGGCTGATCAGGACTCTCTCTCCAAACGACTTTCTGCAGTAGTTGATCAGTTTCATCTACTAATATTTGGCGGTACATTTTCTCAATATCCGCTGTGAAAGCATGTTGGTATTGCCTCCACTTAAGTAATAAGGACTGTAGATCTTGTTGTAGGTTGGGTCCTGTGTACATGAGGTCATTTAATGACCGTCCTGTGGATGTTTTAGCGGATGCATTGAATACAACCCTGTATCGAGAAGTGCTGGATTCTAGCCGTTCTATTCCATGGTGTGGTAAGTAGCAATCAGACTGGTCAGGTGTCAAATTACATTTTGCTGGTTTCATGTGTTCTAAGTCGCTATACTCTTTCATGAATGCTTTATACGCTTGGGCTAATTTTTCTTGCCTTTGAAATCTTCTTTCAGTGTTTCTAAATTGAGCTATCGCCTTTGTTTTTGATTGACCTAGTTCTGTCTGAAAATAAGGTCTCATAGGTAATTTGACTACATATCTTCCATCTGTGTTTCTTTTTGTATTTTCATTGTAGTGTTTAATACACGTTAACTCTTCTTGAGAAAATAACTCGCCTTCTTCTGCAATTTCTTCTATTTCCCAGAACCTTTTGATATCGTCTAATTTGTTAATTACAACGTTACAGTGATATGTTTTCGCACTTCCACATAATAACCACCCAAGTTGTGTTTGTTGTGCCATAGGTTGCGACGCATCTTCGCCTTTGATAATCCCTCTGAGAAGAATGTTGGTGTAAATGTCTGCTCCGAGAAGTAAGTCAATTGGGCGGCTTATGTAAAATTCTGGGTCTGCTAAATTTATGTTTTGTATGATTGGCCAAGATGGTTTTGAGAATGTTTTATTGGGAAGATTTTTAATAAGATTGTTCATTATGATAACTTCCGCTATAAAGGTGTAATGTTTATACATAGAAGAGCAAGTAATGTTAAGTTTCCCTTTACAGTTGTTTTCCTTCTGCCCTACTCCGTATATTACGCCCTGACATTTTTCTCTCTTTAAGTTGAGAAGCTGTGCTGCCTGTTCTGTTATTAACGAGATTTGGGAGCCCTGATCAATTAAGGCTCTCAAAGTATGAGATGAGCCATCCGCGGCCTTAACGTTTAAAAGAGCTGTAGCTAACAGTATCTCTGAAGCTTCCGTTGGTGACGCGTGCGATGCGTTTACATGTCTCGAACTAGCTGCGTTATTAAATGACGTCAATGTCGATGTCCCAGGTGTCGGTTTCGGCTTATTACAGGCTTCGTGTATGAGTGTGTTATGCTGACCGCCGCATTTGTGACATGATTTTGTTGATATACATGCATTTCCGTTATGTGTAAATAGGCAATTAACGCAAAGAGCTAAGCGATTAATTGTGTCATATCGTTTCTCAACCGGCATTTGTAGAAATAACTTGCAATTATAAATTCCGTGTAGGTTTTTACATAGTGGACATTTAAACCCGGACACGTGTAATGATTTCGCAACCGGCGGATGTACGTTGTTGTTGCTAACACCTTGGCTGTTGTTAATTCGTGTATTATAACTATTACGATGATTAAAATTATGGGATGTTCTTCTTAGTGCTTGATATTGATGTTGGTTTGGTGGTGTTGGGAAGGTTTTCGTGGGCAGAGGGTCTTGTTTACGCCGAGATGATTCCAAAGTGGTGAATTTACTCTCCATAAAATCCAAAAAGTCTTGAAGGACTGGCAATTCCCTTGAATTCTTCAAAGACTCAATGTAGTCTTTATGAGTCTCAGTGTCCAATTTTTGCGATAAAATATGGACAAGAATCGGATCCCAAGTACTTGTGTCTACGCCTAAGTTTTTTATAGCATGTAGGCACTCAACCGTAGTGTCAAACATCTTCTTTATCTGACTCAATGATTGTTGTTGCATGTTAGACAGGCCAAATAAAGTGTTCATGTGAGACGTGAAAATAAGTTTGGTGTTGTTATACCGATTGTTTAAGATCTCCCAACATACTGAATAATTATCTGAACTTATTTGAAGGTGTTGAATAAGTCTCTCGGCTTCCCCTTTTATTTTACTCTTTAAAAACTGCATTTTTTGAGCGCTTGATAATGTAGTATTTTTGTGTATAGCCTCTGTAAACAAGTCCTTGAAGGAAACCCAAGAGTTGTAATTTCCATGAAAAACTGGTATATCTAGTTTGGGAGTGGAAGTCTCTCTGTGTGCGACTGACCAAATCTTTTGTTTATGTTCTTCTTAAGATTGCTGAATGTTTTTTCTTGACTATTGAATGTAGATTCATACTTCAAATCGATTACTGTGGTTTCACCTCAATCTCCCAATGCAACGTATCGATTACTGCCCACCGGGATTCTAATGATTTAAGTGCGTCATCTAATTCCCACTTTTCTGTAAGCAGATCAATGTCAATTTTCGATATAGTTCGCAAAAATGCTTTTGATGTTAATCCACTGTTTACGATACAATTCGTTTAGCTTAATGTTTGTACTTTTTTGACCGAATATTTGCTCTATTTTAGCTGGTTGAAAGTTTTCAGTTTGCTTTGGACTGGTTGCCGTATCGTAAAATCCTGTTTCCTCTTCCTGTGTCTGTTCCTGGAACTCATCTGTTTTGCTGGAGTGACCGCCAACCGCTGCTGGCAAACCAGTTGAATTCGCCGCTAGATTTTGAATATCCACTGTATATCAAACTGGTTAAATCCTCATATACTTCTCTAGTCCGTTCGTAACAATTTGTCACGAAATACTGATGTTCTTTTGCTCCTCTAAATTCAACCTCTCATGATTAATCATAAACTCAGTCCAGAGTTCATTTAATTTATCGGAACGATTTTTAAAGTATTCAATTTTAGACTTTCTCTCTGCACTATCTTTCTTAAAGTTCTCCCTTAAGCGTATAATACGCTCTTCTATTTCCAGCTGTTGTTTAAATAATGTTTCTGCCATCATGTTGTTGTCGTTGTAAGATAAAAAAGGAAAGATCTTACTTGTATAGTTGTTGTTGCCGGGCTCAGGGTTACCAGAATGCGGCGATGTTGGTAAATGTTATCCTTTGGTTTGATCACTGCAATCCTCACAGGTTCCCAATCACTGTTAATGTTCACTAGTTCGTTCACCTCACCCGCCTAACAAGAAAGAGTTCTGAGACGACGCGCGAGGTCCAAGATCGAAGGACCATATGTTGGGGTGCGGGGTTGCAAGTGATTGTTAAAAGTCCGACAGAGATTGAAACAAATACAAGAAGTGATGCCCGAAGATCAATGGCAGTATGTGAAATCTGCTGAGAACCCTGCGGATGCTGCAAGTCGAGGTCTGACGGTACCCCAGATGCTGGAACACTCATTGTGGTGGAACGGCCCCCAGTGGCTGCCCACGTTCGTACCTGAAACTAAAAAAGAAACATATACTACCAATGAGGAAGAGAAAAAACATTTATCTTGTAATACAGCGCAAATCAAACAAGAAAACATTATAGATAATTTATTACAAAAACATAGCTCATTTACCAAAGTGCAACGCATCGTGACATGGATACTGCGTGCATTGACCCCACAGCGTAGCAACTTACCTACGTATCTCACATTACACGAGCTAGAAAAAGCAAAGTTAACTATAATTAAACATGTACAAAATAATGAATTTAGAACGGAAATAAATCAGTTACGTAAATACGGAAAACTGGAGGCGAAAAGTAAACTATTAGAACTGAAACCTTTTATTGACAGCCAACAAGTCTTACGTGTTGGAGGCCGTTTAGAAAAAGCCAACATTTCAAGTGAAATGAAACACCCAAAAATTATCCCAAAAGAATCTCGACTGGCTAGCTTGTTAATAGAGCAAGCTCACAAACAAACTTTTCACGGAGGTGCTCGTGTGACCATGGCAAAGCTGAGAGAAGAATATTGGATTACGGGAGGTAACAACGTGGTGAAGAAGAACTTAAGGAGTTGTGTAACATGCCGCAGAAATGAAGGGAAAACAGAAAACCAATTGATGGGAGATCTGCCAGCTGCCCGTGTCAACCCAGCCACACCCTTTTTCCATACTGGGGTAGATTACACTGGATATGTGGATGTTAAAGCCAACAAGGGACGGGGTATCAAAACCCTAAAAAGGCTATATTGCTATTTTCATTTGCATGGTGACCAAAGCTGTGCACCTGGAATTAGTAACTGATTTGACCAGTTCTGCGTTCCTTGCGGCGTTGAGAAGGATGGCTGCGAGAAGAGGCGCTCCTCATCACATTTATAGCGACAATGGAACAAACTTTGTCGGCGCAAACAGGGCTTTACAAGAAAATTGGAATCAACTGCAAGACATATTCAACAACAGCTTTATGAAGGAAATCACGGAGATGAAGATAGAGTGGCATTTTAATGCTCCCGCCTGGCCAAGCGCTGGAGGACTGTGGGAAAGAGCAGTTCGCAGCCTGAAGTACCACCTGAGGAGAGTAATCGGCGAACAAAAACTAACATTTGAAGAATATTCGACGATCTTAGCCCAGCTGGAAGCCTGCCTCAATTCACGCCCACTGTGTTCATTATCTGAAAACATCGATGACATTGATTTTCTTACACCGGCTCATTTTCTAACAGGAAGATCGGGAGTTACAATAATTGAAACAGAGGAAGATGCAAGAACAAGGTGGCACCTAACACAAAAAATATTTACAGATATCTGGAAGAAATGGAAAATGGAATATTTGAGCCAGTTGACATCAAGAAGAAAATGGAAGAACCCTCAGCAAAACCTGAAAATAAACGATATGGTGATTATACAGGAAGAACACTTACCTCCAGGGAAATGGGCGCTAGGCCGCGTGATTGAAACTCATCCTGGTTCCGACGGCTACGTCAGAGTGGTCACTTTGAAAACGCAGAACGGCATAATGAAGAGACCAGTATTAAAATTATCACTTCTACCTATACAGGATAATAATGAATCTTCTGAACTTAATCAAGACACTAACGATAAACAACAGGAGCCCTCGAAGAGTAGAAAGACACGTACCATTAAGGGAACATCATTAACATCAGTAACATTGACCATACTTTATTTCCTTACATTATTTACAACGATATTTGGAGTAACAGTAACAGAATTAAACAAAACTCAAGCATTATATTTTGATTCAGTGGCGAACATGCAACTTGAAAAAGATAAATGGACCCTCGTCGTATACTACGACATGGCACCATACTGGGAAGGAAGGACGGCATTTGAAAAAATATACAACTATCTCGAAGGTACTTGTAATAACAAATTAATTGAAGACCATCAGTGTAAATTAATAATGCCGCAACTCAACCATAGGTATCTCGAGTTACAATACTATGATCAGCTGTTGTTGAGTCAACATTTTAGCGCGCACGCCAGACAGCGTCGAGGTCTTATCGACGGCGTGGGTAATATCGCAAACAGTCTCTTCGGCGTATTAGACCAACGGTTCGCAGAAAAATACGCTCAAGACATACAGCTGATACGTCAGAATCAAGTACACCTGAATAATTTATGGAAAAACCAAACGTCTGTGGTGGAATCGGAGTATAATTTATTAAAAAGAACAGAAAACATTATTGCAACACAACACAAAACTATAAACAAGCATTACCATAGTTTGGACAGAACAGTGGCAATTTTAGAAAAACAACTTAATCAGGTGACTGTTACCGAAGATTTTACCATGTCAGCATTAACAGCTCATAACATGTTACAAACGCTGAAAGATCTTCAAGAAACCCTGTTGGACTCTACCACCGATATCTATCAAGGGCACTTCAACCTACACTTACTGACTCCTACACAATTACAGAACGAATTGAACATAATTTCTGGATTGTTAGCTTCAGATATCACTCTTCCGATTAGCAACATACAAACCGATGTGCGAAATATCTATAAACTATTAAAAGTCAAGGCAAGAATGACTAAAGAATACTTCATATTTGAAATAATAATCCCACTAATAAGCAGAGATACATTTGACTTGTACAACATTATCCCAATACCGCAGAGAGTTGGAATTCATATAGTGAGCATTATACCCATATCAAGTTTTATCGCTATTAATCTGAAGAAAGATTCTTTTTTAACTGTTTCTCAGGAAGATCTTAACAACTGTCTATCAAGAGACTCATCTACATTGATATGCAGTATACATAGTCCTATCTATAAAATGAAAAACGATCAAGATTTGTGTGTAATAGACGAACAAATAAACCACTGTCAGACAAGCATCGTCGCAGGTCAAAACAGGTGGTACAGTCTAGCACAACCGAACACTTACTTATACATATGTTGGACTCAGTGTCAAATTCGAAGCATTTGCAAGGATCTTGTTACGTCTCATCAGCTGACAGGGCCGAGCTTGATAAACATAGACGGTGATTGCATAATAAAAACAGAGAACTTTACCGTATTCGGTCGAAAGAATGAACAAAGTATATTAAATGTCAAACAAAAATTTGGATATGAATGTGATAGCGCCGATTAATAACATCATTAATATAACTGTACCAAACATTCCCTTAGATAACTTCACCGATACCTTAAACGAACAATTATTCAAAGATATAGAAAATCAAATAAAATCCCTGAAGGAAAGTAAAGCTACTTCCGATGATTTCACTATTGTATCCTATCATGACATTCATCATTACTCCTTGATATATGGAATACTAGCAGTAGCAGTATTGATAGGTAGTATCGTCGTGTACCGACGAGTGCGACGCAGTCGGAGTGTTCCAGTAACAGGGGCGGCGCCGCAGCCCGCGGCGGCTGCGCAGGCGCCGCCCCGCGCCGATGCTGCGCGCTCCGCCAGCATGTACATCGTGAGTGAAACGCAGTGTGATAGTGAGCGAGTGTGTAAAGTTCATAGTGAAAGTGAGCTAAAAATCTTAAAGCCAGAGTATGTGCCTAGAAAATTAGTTTTCCGTGATGAGTGAATAAAAAGTGTAGTTCTTACGTTACTTTAAAAAATATTTTTCATCATACTGAACATTGTCCTAACCCTATCATCATTAGTTATAAGAAAATTGTTTATCACCCTGTATCTTTAACTAACCCTCATCTACTGTATCCTCTCACTTCATTTCGACTTTTCCTGCCCGGCAATATGTTCGGTGCATAGTAACCTAACACTGTGATGACGTAAATAGGCGCGTGCGCCGAAGTAAGTCATAGGTGGCCGCGTGGCGGCTCACCAGTGCAATTTTGGAAACAGTCGCGACCGGGTGCATTCGAACATTAACATAACATTTAACATTATCCTTACTTATAGTTATTTTTATATTGTGTCTATTGTATTCGTATACAATAAATAATCTAATCAATCTCTGTCGGACTTTTAACAATCACTTGCAACCCCGCACCCCAACACCATACAATAAACGTGATTTTTTTTGCATAATTGTCTGTCTGACTATAGAGTCTGACTTTCACTTGGCCTATTTTTTTTTAGGTGACTATCGATAAATTTACTAGATAAAATACTTAGTAGGATGCTGGATCGCCGCCCTGCTCGCACCTGGGTACGCCCATGACTGGATATCCGACATATTATTCAATAATCTTTGTTCCAGATTGCTAGCAGCAAGTTTGGAGGCCCTGTCGACTGAGACGAGTATGCGTTGGCCGCACGCCATTGCTCCGTTCAACACCATTATAATAGGGCCTAAGGTATCTTTACAAGCTTTATTCAGACACTAGTGGCCGCCCGCGACTTTGTCCGCTTGTATTAATGGGCTTTAGTAGCAATGATGTATTAAAATAGACTACATGCCTTGTAAAATTTGTTATTTATTAGTGAAAGTTCCGTCAACGTTTTCCCATAGTACGTTATTGTACTATGGGCGTCAGAGACTGGTATACATACATAATATACTTATTAATAACTACATAGTTATTAATAAGTTGCACAAGGCAGAATGGCGGTGACGTGGTCCACAACCCGTCACGTCACGTTTCCCACAGAGGTGAAAAGTGGATCGCTGGAAGTGATCTCTGCCTACCCCAATGGGAAAAAGGCGTGATTGTATGTATGTATGTATGTACATACTTAAATATGAATACATATTCATACCCAGACACGGAACAAACACCGATGTTCGTCACACAAATATTGGTTTCTCTCGGGCGGGAATCGAACCCACGACTCTTGGAACCGTAGGTAGTGACCCTGGGTCACTATCCACTGTTCCACCGAGCCTATAGTGAAAGTGAAAGCAAGTAACAATATCAGGGCACTGCACCAATGATTTATTAGTGCAAAAACTTACTCCTTACTAATATTATAAATCCGAAAGTAACTCTGTCTGTCTGTCTGTTACGCTTTCACGCATAGAGTACTGGACCGATTTAAATGAAATTTGGTACAGATATAGTCCAGAGCCTGAGAAAGGACATAGACTACTATTTAACCGACTGCGCGATAAAGAATTAATGTTTTATCCGCTAAACGTCTCTACGCGGACGAAGTCGCGGGCGGAAAGCTAGTACCTATATAAATAAAGAAATTTTTACTTTGACTATGGTAGAGTCAGCCAAGAAAGTGGTCTACCAATTTTGACAAAAGTTTCTGCGAGATTTATCGATTGCTAAGGTTGACAATAGTCACTGCCACGATCTTATTGAATTAAACCAAAACCGCTGTTAGATGACCGATTTGACACATGTCAGACTGACTGCACTAGTGAGGAACAACGGTAAAATTGCCGAAGCAAGCAAGGTCTAATTAAAACATATTTTTATTAAAAACATTTATTCTCATCCAGAAGATTGAATTGAAGTTTCTCATTTAAAAATATATTTATTTTTAAAATACAATACTTATTAAATCCATCATCCTATTTTTAAAAAATACCTGGTGAGTATTACCCATTACGACACTATGAAAACGTGTTAAACGGCGTAACCTTGCAAAAGCGTAATACAGAGTGAAAATTTTGCGTTTTCTTTTTATAATTCAATTATTTTAAGCAATAAAAAAATTGTAAACAAAAAAAAAACCGCCTTCAAAAACCCGACTCACTAAAAATTACAAAATAATATAATACGAACATTTATAATCATCTGGGTATGAATTTTATATGTTGTTGAAGGCGGTGCCGTTTATATTTCAAACAGACAAGCACAGAGTGCTTCTTTTTCCTCAAAATTTTGATTGGCACCGCCTTCAAAAACATATAAAATTCATACCCAGATGATTATAAATGTTCGTATTATATTATTTTGTAATTTTTAGTGAGTCGGGTTTTTGAAGGCGGTTTTTTTTTGTTTACAATTTTTTTTCATCCTTTTTAGTGTTAAATCTTTTGTTACCCTATTAGTTCAGCTCACCTGTAATACTACTGATATTATAACTAGTAGTCTTAATATGTATACAGTATTGAAAGAATTATCCTTTTACTCCAAACAATTAAGGAGTTGACCTTCCATCATCAGCTCAGCATCATAACATTATGATTGCAAGAAGCAATGCCAATATCACTTCAGAAAATATATAAAACGCGGTACATGTGCCTATAAAATTTGAGGGTTGCCCTCGATTTCTCCTGGATCCCATCATCAGATCCTAGACTGGTCACTCTATTAGTTCAGCTCACCTATAATGCTACTGATATTATAACTAGTAGTCTTAATATGTATACAGTATTGAAAGAATTATCCTTTTACTCCTAAGTATTAAGAAGTTAACCTTCCATCATCAGCTCAGCATCATAAGATTATGATTTCCAGAAGCAAATGCCAATATAACTTCAGATAATATGCAAAACGCGGTACATGTCCCTATAAAATTTGAGGGTTGCCCTCGATTTCTCCTGGATCTCATCATCAGATCCTAGACTGGTCACCCTATTAGTTCAGCTCACCTATAATGCTACTGATATTATAACTAGTAGTCTTAATATGTATACAGTATTGAAAGAATTATCCTTTTACTCCTTTTACTCCTAAGTATCAAGGAGTTGACCTTCCATCATCAGCTCAGCCTCATAAGATTATGATTTCCAGAAGCAAATGCCAATATAACTTCAGATAATATGCAAAACGCGGTACATGTCCCTATAAAATTTGAGGGTTGCCCTCGATTTCTCCTGGATCCCATCATCGGATCCGGGACTGGTGAAAATGGGACCACCTCGGAAGTAAACTGTATCCAACCAAAAAAAAATTTTTGAAATCCGTCTGTAATTGACGAAAATATCGGTGAACATACATAAAAAAAAAAAAAAAAAAAATTATACATACAGACGAATTGAGAACCTCCTCCTTTTTTTGAAGTCGGTTAAAAAGACAAATAATTAGGTGCAATTGACATTTTGAAATAACATCTTATTTTTAAAAGTTGTTCTTTATGATTCGCTAAATATGTTCCTCTTAACAAGGATACATGCAAAATATAAAAAGAAATTGTCAAATCGGGCCTCTAAGAACGGCTTTACTATAGTTGTTTCATGACGATCAAACGAATCTCAACCGTAGTGTGGTAGACCACATATTTGGCTGACTGTACAATCAAGAAAGTAGTATTGTCTATTACTATATATATAATATATACTTGCGCGAGCACTACACATTTGAAATAAAACTAATAATTTTACGGATTAAACTCGCGTGTATCGTTATTCTCAACATTATTTAGAGATCCGACGTTTCGAGCTCCTTTGAATTAAAATTTGTTTTATTTAAAATCAAGAAGGTATAAACAAATCCTCACGTTCCTAACATCTGAATCCTTTGCCAGGAAGGTTCAAAGGAATGGCATCGCCTCGGCACCGAAGGACTACGACAAGCGTATACCGCGGCGTCGCTCGCGTCTCCTGGAGACGTGTTGCTGGACGACAGACACCAGCTCACCGTGGGGAAAAGGCTGATGATGGCAGACAGGTCAGTGAATGCTATTCTATAGACGAATACCTAAATAAGGGTACATTAAAATGAATACTTACAAAAATATTTTAATTAATAAGTGCAATAAACATCAATTAATTACGATGATTGGCAATATAGTTTAAATAATGTTTAGAATACCAATACACGCGAGTTTATTCCGTAAAATTAGTTTTATTTCAAGTATAGTTTAAGTTTATAGATTTTATGTAATGAATATTTTGACTGGCTCGGTGGAACAGTGGTTAGTGACTCAGGTTCATAACCTACGGTTCCAAGAGTCGTGGGTTCGATTCCCACTCGGGACAAATATTTGTGTGACGAACATCGGTGTTTGTTCCGTGTCTGGGTGTATTATTAAATATATTTAAGTTTATTTGTGTATCCACTGTTGATCCTGATTTCCGTAACACAAGTGCTTAAGCTACTTACCACGGGATCAGATCAATGCATGTGATGTTGTGTAATATTTAAAAAAAAAAATGTAGTAAATAATAGGATAAGTCTCAAATTGTATGTTTAGTTTAAGCCCTCATATTGCATTACCCGACAAGGGTAACTAAGTATTTAAGATCCTGTATAACAATAACACCTGTAGTAACACCTTAGTTCGCAATAAAAACTTTGACTTTGACTTATACTTACGAGTTTCGAACCTCGAAAGGAAACATATTAACACATACACCGTGAAATTTTAGTGGTTGTTTTCCCGCAGTAAAATGATTCTATCTTAGTAGTACAATAGATTTGTGCAGTTCTTTTTTGTTAAAATCAATAAATGCCAGTTTTACGAAAGGTTTAACCGAAACTCGAAAGCACGTTCGAACCGCTTTATTACTTAGGGCGTAGAGCTTCTTTAGCTTTAAGCATCGATTTCATGCGGCAAGCAATACCTGATTATGTTACATCTTATAAAAGAACGATAGCTTCTCTCGTTTTTGAGTTGAAAAATAATTATTTTGAGAATTTAAAAAAACGAATTTTTTTTTTCGGGGAATAATTTGCATGATTTGATAGTATTACTAAAGGTAAATCGTTCTGGCATAGGAAAACAAGCACTAAAATTTCACGGTGTATAGGATCATAAATTAAAATTGGAAAAATTCACATTCATGCCCGAGTGGACGGGGACTCGAACCCACGACCTTGAGGTTACGCGCCTCACGTACCACCAATAGGCGTGACGACTGGGTCAAAATCTTATTATTCTATTTAGTCCGTAAGTTAGTTTATACAAAAATATGGAACACATATTTTTTTGTTTTTCAATTGATTGAAAAATGACAAAATTATAGCTCATCAAACTTCTGGAGTGGCTTGTGACGTCACAGTTACGCAAAAATTGTACCTAAACGTGACGTCATACGAAACTTCTAAGCACTATATCTTCATAATTTCTTGTTTGTGAAACAAAATAAAAAATACGAGTACAATATTTTCAAATAATCTAAATAACGGACTAATTGTATTTTTTTAGCCGTCTCGCCTATTATTATATCCAGAATTTCACCGTCACTTTACCCGTTAACCACGGGTGGCGCCCCCACCGGTAGTGGCTAGATAGAATAATAAGTAGTACGTGGGGGCGTAACCTCAAGATCGTGGGTTCGAGTCCCCGTCCAGTCGGGCATGAATGTGAATTTATCCAATAGGGTATTACACTATTTTTTTTTTGATATAGTTGGATGGACCACTCGAACACAAAGACACTGTTGAACGTATCACTTTGATATCTCGAAAACTCGACGAGACATCTCGTCGAGTCTTTTTTGTCTGTTACAGGCATAAATGTGATTTTTTCTAATTTTTAATTTACATTAGAGCTCTGTGTAGCCCATATAGGATCACTTTGTTAGACCCCATTATACCCAAGCAACACAAATTTTAAAAAAGGTAATTGCATAAGGTTAGCTTGGTACGGGCATGTTATGAGGAGGGAAGAAAGCCATGTGACTAGAAGAGCGATGAGTATGAATGTCAATGGACGTAATAGTAGAGGAAGGCCAAAGAAGACAAGGATTGATTGCGTGAGAGATGATATGGGAGTGAAAGGAGTAGACGCAGAGCTGACGAATGACAGGCCCGAGTAGAAGAAGTATACATGTTGCGCCGACCACACTTAGCGTGGGACAAGGAGAATTAATATAAAAAGTAGTAACATTATGTTAGGGGATACCAGTCACAACTATCTGTCCAGTGGTTGGTGAACGGTATACGGGTAAGCGACCCCAGCTCCTCGAGCTACTATCGACTCAGTCCAAATCATCCGAGGCGATAGTATCCTTCCTCCCCTGTTCCTTCCCCCGTCATATATCCTTGCTACTCGTGGGAACGCAATGACCTTGTTAAAACAATGCATAAGGCAGAATGGCGGCGACGTGGTCCACAACCCGTCACGTCACGTTTCCCACAGAGGTGAAAAGTGGATCGCTGGAAGTGATCTCGGCCTACTCCTCTGGGAGAAAGGCGTGATTTTATGTATGTATGTATGTAACATTGTTACTCTTTTTCAGAATGGGCTACCCAAACATAGTAGTATGTGGACGAGCGATCCTGGATGAAGTCCCCAAGTACGAGCTACACCGCTGCAGCTCCGACCAGACTCCGCCGCAGCAGCTCACGCTTGACCAACTCTCAGACACACTCAGAAGCTCCAAATCGGAGATCAATAATGATTGTATTGCTAATTTAAGATCGGAAATCAATAAATAAAGTGAATAAATATGACGGTGTTCTTATTTTCATAATTTAAGATTTAAAAAAGAAGTCATTTTTTGCGTAAGCATGGAAATGACAAAACGAACCATTTTAAAATGACAATCGGAATGATAAAATACAGTCGGTATGACAAGTGACAGTCAGAATGAACAAAATAATGTCGAAATGACTATCAGATTGGCGAATGTATACGAGATTTGGAACATGTCTCAGAAAGTGACCCAAAAACGCGTTTTGTCGATTTTTAGGCTGGGGTATCTTAATAATATGAGAAAAGTGGTTTAAGAGGACCATGTTCATCACACCGAATTCTTTCAAAAATCCCGTGGTAAGTAGCTTAAGCACTTGTGTTACGGATATCAGAATCAACAGTGGATACACAAATATATACTTAAATATATTTAATAATACACCCAGACACGGAACAAACTCCGATGTTCGTCAAACAAATATTTGTCCCGAGTGGGAATCGAACCCACGACTCTTAGAACCGTAGGTTATGAACCTGAGTCACTAACCACTGTTCCACCGAGTAAATAATAATTTGTTTCTTGTGGCATAAAAAAACATTAGTTTTGTTGCCCAGTGTAATTTACCCATATCTAATGACTGCCTCGTTGGTCTATTGCTAGCAAGAGCTGCGTTAAGACCGAGGTCCCCGGTTTGAGTCCGGGGTCAGGCAACATTTGTGAGTTTTTCTGTTACGAAATTACTGAGCCCGGGGTCAGGAAGTTGGTTGCACGCCCGTGCCTCGGAAAGCACGTTAAGCCGGTGGTCCTGCGCCTGATCTCTCATCGGTCATGTCGGTATGCCGTCTCACCGAACTATGAGGGTAAGGGAATAGAGAGTGCACTTGTGTTTGCGCACACACTTTTGCGCTATAATTATGTCCTGCACAGTGGGCTGATCTCCATTGAGATCGGCCGCCATGACCGAAATCGGTCGGTCGCCTTATTATTATAATTTACCCATAATAATTAGTAATTTACCCGTTGTAAGAAGCTTAAGCACTTGTAACTTAAGCAATCAGAAACGACAATGGATACACAAACATACTTAAATATATTTAATAACACACCCAGACACGGAACAAACACCGATGTTCGTCACACAAATATTTGTCCCGACTAGGAAACCAACCCACGACTCTTGGAACCGTAGGCAGTGAACCTGGGTCACTAGCCACTGTTCCACCGAGCCAGCAATGGATATTATACGGTCCAATTATGTATACTCGCTCGCGACCACGATTGGTGTAACCCAGTCGAAACGTCGGGCAGTAAGTAGCTATGTAATTTGCTACTCCTAATAACGCGTGTAGACCCATAAAGACCATAGTCTTTTTCACCTAAGATGATCCCTGTGACACTTCATTGTGTTCTGAATCACGCATCTTACGATTGTCAAACGAAAATAATTTTATTGCACACTTTTTTCATTTTATTGCCTCGTCATTCAAACACATCAAAAATTATTTTCGTTTGTCAAACGTAAAATGCGTGATTCAGAACACAATGAAGTGTCACAGGGATCATCTTAGCTGGAAAAGACTATAATATTTAGTGTAATGGAACGCGAAAGTCTAAAAAATTCAATTGTACGTCTTGTAAATCGTCACACATTCGCTGCGCGCGCGCCGGTCCACGGCCCGTTCCGCGCGTGGGAATTGAACGCGTGATTCGCTTGCTAACACGATAACAGCTCTTGCTGTGCAGGCAGATTCCAGATCGAGTTAAAACTTTGTCTTTTGAACGACACAAACTTTGGCTACTAAGTACAGTCTAGTGCGGAAACCTTAACTTTTTTCCAGCTGTCCCCGTTGAATGAGGGTTAACTGCCTCGTTGGTCTATTGGTAGCAAGTGCTGCGTTAGGACCGAGAGGACCCCGGTTCGAGTCCGGGGTCGGGCAAAATTTGTGTGAGTTTTTCTGTAATGAAATTACTCAGCCCGGAGTTAGGAAGTTGGCGGTTGAACGCCCGTGCCTCGGAAAGCACGTTAAGCCGGTGGTCCTGCGCCCGATCTCTCATCGGTCATGTTGGATTGCCGTCTCAACGAATCGTGAGAGTAAGGGAATAGAGAGTGCACTTGTGTTTGCGCGCACACTTGTGCACTATAATATGTCCTGCGCACTTGGCTGATCTCAATTGAGAACCGCCGCCATGGTCGAAATCGGTCGGACGTCTTATTTTATATAACGCGTATGAGAAATTCACTAGATGGCAATATGTAGGCGCAAGGTCCGACTGCAACATGATTGATTTTTAGCAAACAATGGCATTAGACATTATGAAGACCACACTCAACACAAGCGCTCCTAACAGCCAATTCACATATGTGGAAGCCTGCACACCTAAGAAGAAATCATAAGGTTGTGTGTAAGGCCTGATCGCCCTAGTTCATTAGGCCGGTGACCCAGCAGTGAGGATATATATGGGCTGATATATGAGGATTAATTTAGGTAAGATTTTAGACTTTCGCGTTCCATTACACTAAAATTAGTCTTTATGGGTTTGAGTTCGCTCGCGACCACGATTGGATTGGTCGTCGGGCAGTAAGTAGCTATGTAATTTGCTACTCCTAATATCGCGTATAGACCCATAAAGACTAATTTTAATTCAGGTATTTTGGCGTACCTTTATGGCCTATACCTAATTAATGGTTTTCTTAGGAAGGGGAATTAAATAGTTCTTAAGTACATTTTTGTAAGTTTAAAATATGCTTTTTGTAATGAAATTTAATTGAATAAACTTAGCTACACTTAGAAACTCGGTAGTGAGTTTCAAAAGTTTTTGCGTCCATAGAAAAACAGCCTACGGTACAGAGATTATCTGGGTGAATTTCCCGACACCAAATCGTAAACGGCACGGCTGAAACTGCTAGTGCAGGATGGCACTTTTAACTTGTAATATTTTTTTTTAGATAAAAGGTGTTGTCTCCTATAGGTGACTATAAATATTTTTAAATTATGATTATCGCTAATTAGGTAAAAAAAATCTTAAACCCCCAATTGTATCATATCGGTGACGCGGCACAATTTGTTTTTCAGTATACTTTTAATCATATTTTAAAAACAGTTGATTTTTTAGGGATTTACCTTTTTTTATTTAAATCCTTAATAATGACAGTACCTTATTGCGGAAAGTTCAATACAAAATCTGTTATATTTAATGAATGGTAAGTACAAATTCACGTGTCCAAATGAGATATGTCATCGCGGTGAATTTTCGTTGTACGCGAATATCTAGGCATCGAAAAACACTAGCTTCTTGCCACTGCGCAGTAAATCTGCGCATTAGTGCCGCCTAAGCGCTTAACGTAAGAGGACGTGTGTTGCTGTTTGCAGTTCCCGCCAAAAACGTAAGTAAGTCGGTTTCGGTGACTGCGTACCGTTTTTTTTGTCATTCACGTGAATGGATATAAGTTGTGATCCAATCATTCGGTATGTCTATAAAATCTATGTACTATTACTAAATGTCGCTCAATTAAGTAGGTCGTATCAATTTATTTCTTTTATTTATATTTTCCTTGTTGTGCTTATTTTTATGGGCTGTATATAATATCGGTGACCTCATTCCGGTGAATTCGGTGACCTAAATTGACCACCGGAATGAGAAAAAATATCATTCCAGTGACTTTTTTCATTTCGGTGAGAATTTGGTAATTTCGGTGATTATTATCTTCATTTCGGTGATTTCTTTTGTCATTCCGGTGTCAAATTACTTCATTTCGGTGAATAAAGACCTTAATTTATTTTGTTACATTGTAATTTCGAAAGATATATTTTTATTTTTATTGTTGATAATTACAATATATTTGTTGATTTATTCTTACATGTTCCCAAATGAATTTCAGATTAAATTATTAAAATCTATGTGTGGTTGTAATCAATACCTTTATTTTTCACTAGCTGTGCCCGCGACTTCGTTTGCGTGGGCGATTTTTCATACAAAAGGATTTTCCGGATTATTCCCGTTCCCGTGAGAATTTCGGGAATTCCTTTCTTAATGCACCTCTACGGTACCTAAACTACGTCCTTACCAAATTTCAAGTGCCTACGTTTAGCCGTTTAGACTGTGCATCGATATGTCAGTCAGTGATTCTTCTTTTATATATTTAAGAGTATCCTCTTAATAATAAACATACTCGCAGATGGACTCTGGATTAAAGTAATAACAGATTAACTTGAAATGTTTGTCAACAGCATCTAAAGTCAAATGATGAAGTTCAAAATGGTAAGTTATTCTTCTTCTTCTTCTTTTTCGTGTCGATGGCAAAACACTTAAAATTATTTTGGATAATTCCGCCACACGGACCGCGGTTGTTGACCCTTCTATCAGCTCAATTTGTGTACAGGAGTCGGGACAGGCGGGGCATGAAGTGAGGTGAGCCATGGACAATGGTGAGAGACCACATAGGCACGCGATATCCTCCTGTCCAGGAAACCCCCACCTAAACATATTATCTTTGCATTGGCCAACCTGGCTACGGAGTCTGTCCAGGGACCTTCAGGTTAACCATGGCAAATTGTGTCCTGTTGGAAGGCTTTCTGAAGGTAGAACCAAGGGGACGGGTGGAGCAAACGTGCTAGACCAGAGGTTAAGACGAGCAGAAGGTGGATCTGTGTCAAGATTCGGTACTTTCTAAATCTAAATATAAAGCTATGCCGACTTTAACTTCTAACCCTAAGGCTGAAGTGACGTTTATTTCTATGTTTTCACAGGATTGTGTTTGTGATATGAGCGCCAGGTCATTGGCAACGTGGTCGGTCTTTTGTGTAGATGTTGAAAAGTAGTGATTCCAACAAAACGGTCATCCCCAGGGTAGAGACCCTGGGGATTACCGTTTTTTTGGGATCGCCATCTGCTTATTTCTTCAGACAAATGGACCTGAAAGCTACGGTTGCGGAGCAGCTCACCAAGTATTTTTATAAATTTCTAGTCATTGACCGTCGAGTAGACTTTCCACAAGAGACGCTTCAGGTTCACTGTATCATAAGCTGCTGTCAGATCCACGCATACAGCGCTGTAATCATTCCCATTTCAAAACTATCCTCTTTGTGTTATTTATTTTGGTTCACAAAACAGAATAACATCAGTGTAGCTTCTGAATTACAAATACAAATCTTATGGACTAGACGTTTATGATAAAATGGCATGTGTTGGGTGAGGTTTAACGTCTGGTTACAACATGATTTTTTAGGTCTGAATCCTACCTGTTCTGGAATTAAGTGCTGATCTAATAGGTGATAGGCGGTTAAGCAAAAGTCGTTGAGATAATTTGTATGTGTGACTGAGCAAGGATAATGGGCGGAAGGTTTTTAGGGTCATCTAGAACTTTTCCCGGTTTTGGAATGGCAATATCAAGATCCATAGACGTGATAATTTCGCAGATTGTAGACAATCATTGAACTTCGGTTGTAACCAGCAAATAGTCATAGGATCCAAGTTTTTAAGTTGTTCTTTTCAAGTATCTAACACTAAAAATGATATCGTCAAAAGGCTGGCTCAGTAAATTCTCTTGCGGAAGGCATTGTACAAGTTGAATTCTGGGAAGGCGAGTGTACGATTTCTTATTCAGCAACAGTTGATGAGCAATTTTGTTTGCAGTAACTTTACTTGGAACTTTGGAGGAGAGGGCTTACCGGTCCATTTACGGATTGTGGTCTTGGCCTTTTTACTATTGTGGGTCATGTCAATGCTGGTGACTGTATTAATCCATTTGGTTCGCTGGTTTGCATGGATAGACAGCATTAAGATTTCACAAGCATCACATGTGTCTTGTGAAAATGGATCGGCATTATAGGCGGATTCATAATTTTTAAACGGCGCAGATGACTCTTGAGTCAAACCCGGGACGTTGAAAGTACGACAGCCTCTTGGGATATGTTGGCACGACGATTTCCAGATGATACCTACGAATCGTTCGTAGTTCGGTAATGAAGCTAGCTTTATAATGGCTTTGTCAATTGTTTAACGAATTATTGCACTACTGCATATTGCACTTAATCGGTCTATGTAAGGTTAGGGGTATTGATTGGCAGATGGACTTTATGCATTGAGAGCTGAATCTGGAACTGACAAAGATCAAGACTGGGTTGTATCCACGTTTCCATCGACCACTGTTAAACGATTAACGGAGATGCATTTTATTGATAAGGCCGAAGTTTTAATTTTAATAAGAAAAAATCTGTTACTGTGTGATGAGTACACTCTTCAAAACGTAGGTTGTAGGCTGTATACTTGGTAACAGTTTACTTTTTTTCGGTGACTACATAAGTAATTTCATTTCGGTGTATTGCGTTTCTCATTTCGGTGATGAGAAGTTTCATTTCGGTGAACTCTTCTTTCATTTCGGTGACACCAAAATTTCAAAGTACTATATCTCTTAAGTATATGAATTTAATTTAATGTCGTGTTAAAATTAATTATAACGATAGCGTAAATAACAATTCTACATGGTTGTATTTTCAAAAAAGTAACAAATAAAAAAGTTCACCGAAATGTTAAAAAATATGGACTTGTTGAAATTGACCCATCTACTGTAGGTACCAGCCTAAATTAGGGTCAACCCGCGTATTGCACAAGCCACATTATTATCTGTAACTGCGCCGCTTTCACAATTACTAAATATCCTGCGTTTTATGGTGGCGTGACAACGACGGCTATCAAACGATGACATCTGGGATGGCCGCCATGATGGATTTGGTAGATAGATGATAGAGAGGTCAAATCAAAAGTACCTATGGTCCAAGATCCCAGAGCTGCCAGACGTCACTTATTTCTAATGGACAATATATTGTTGCGGGGACGGGGTACGTTAAATTCAAGATACGCCAAAAGTCACCAAAAGACAATTAATTTATTTATCGACTAACAATTACACAATTAAACACTTAAAAACACAATTAAAAACACTTAATTACAACACTAAACACGGAACACTAAATTACACTAAAGCACTGAATCACACTAAAACACTGAATTTCACTGACTATTCGCAGGTAACGCACTCGATCACTTCTAGTTCGCAGGAGACTGATTCGCTTCGCTTTCCAAATCGGAACTGTCCCGTCGCGTCGTACATCCCGCTTTTATACCCAGGGAGGACGCAGCTCTTCGCGTGGCGTCGAGAATCTTCTCGCGGGGATCGAAATTTCTAGAACTCGCTGGAGCTCGCTCCGACCGACCAGAGTGTGTGACGTAGTATCGTGCAAGCGAATATAGACCTTATCCATACGACGATAAGACTAATTTCGCTTGCACGGTCTCTCAAGGTCGTAATATTATTATTACTTTAGAACACTCTAGAGCTCGCTACAACCTACCAGAGTGTGTAGCGTAGTATCGTGCAAGCGAATATAGACCTTATCCATACGACGATAAGACTAATTCCGCTTGCACGGTCTCTCGTGGTCGTAACATTATCCCCCTCTTAGTCATGCTCGTCCCGAGCATCATTTGACCCATGGTAACGAGCCAATCGATCGATGTGAACCATTTTCGGCTTGCCTCTTGTCCCTTGTTTGATCCGATAGGTTAAGTCGTTCAGCCTAGTGATGATCTTGTATGGTCCTTCCCACCTTGGCTGGAACTTCGGTGATTTGCCCTTCTTCCTGAGTGGGTTGTGTAACCAAACCAGACTCCCTTCATCGAAACCGTCGGTGTTGGCTTTGCGGTCGT
Source organism: Maruca vitrata (assembly GCA_039566165.1). NCBI lineage: Eukaryota > Metazoa > Arthropoda > Insecta > Lepidoptera > Crambidae > Maruca > Maruca vitrata. Next base: position 3,761,867 of record CM076942.1, on the reverse strand, counting down.
AACGGGTTTTCATTCTTTCGCTGGATTTGAGACTGCAGTCTCTGACGAGAGCATGTACTTCATCCAGGCGCTTCTGTAGGTCAGCCGCATATTCGGTTACTGGTTTCGGAGCTTCTGGCGGTGTCCCAGTCAACGCGTCTACCGGAAGCCGCATTTCTCTACCGAAGTTTACCATTGCTGGGGTTGCGCTGGTGCTATCGTGGATCGCAGATCGGTAGGACAGCAAGAAAAGCGGTATGTACTGGTCCCAGTCTCGTTGATGCTCGTCCACAACTTTGGCCAAGTGGTTTTCCAACGTTTGGTTGAATCTCTCGACCATGCCATCGGATTGCGGGTGTGCTGGTGTAGTACGGGTCTTATGCATACCCAACAGTTGACAGACTTCCTGGAACAGTGCTGACTCAAAGTTTCTTCCTTGGTCAGAATGTATCTCAAGAGGCACACCAAATCGGCAAATTACTTCGTGGACTAACTTCTTGGCGACCGTCTTTGCTTCTTGATTAGGCGTAGCGAAGACTTCAGGCCACTTTGTGAAGTAATCTTGGACCACAATGATGTACTTGTTTCCCTCATCGGATTCTGGAAAGGGGCCAGCTACATCTACTGCGATTCTTTCCCATGGAGCGCCGACGTTGTACAGCTTGAGTTTGCCCTTACTTCTGGTTTGTGGGCCCTTTACTGATGCGCAAGTCGTACATTTCTTGCACCAGTCTTCGACATCCTCCCGACAGTGTATCCAGTAGAACCTCTGTCTCAGCTTCTCTAGGGTCTTCTTCACGCCTAAATGTCCCCCGGATACCCCATCGTGTATGTACCTCAGTAGCGAAGCAACTTGTTTACGGGGTACAATCAGCTGTAGTGTCGTTTGATCCCCTTTTGGTGTTTCCCATTTCCTGAAGAGTACTCCATCCTTAATCTCCAAACTGTCCCATTGGGCCCAGTAACTTTTCGTGATGGGGCTTGATGATGCTACATGGCTCCAAGAAGGTTTTTGACCTACTTCTTTCCATTCAAATATTTTCCTCAGGTCACTATCCTCTTTTTGAGCCTTTTTGATAGCGTCTTCGCTCCATTCATTATCAAGTCCCTGGGTGGTAATCATCCGGACTTCTTCTTTAGTCTCCGTTAAGATTGATGACTCGCACCAGCGCTCCTTTTCCGGTCATTGCCAGAGTTCTTGCTGTGATCCAACTCGGATGGTCGCCGCAGTTTTCTATGACGACGCTTCGCCCTTGGCACGCAGTGTAAGGGAATCTAACTTTGACCAGAGTTTCAGATCTCGGCGGTAGGGTTGTATTTTTCAGGCAGTAAACTGCGCATGATCTCGCTCCCTCTAGGAATACTTCTTGTTCGGGGAAACTAAGTACTCCTTTAGCGACGTCTACCACACACTTCTGGTCTCTTAAAAAGTCCAATCCGATGATGCAATCGTCCGTGATGTCTGCTATGAGAACGCCGTATTCAAAGGTTTGTTCTCCAACGGTTATCTTCGCCATCGTCTCACCGAAGACGGTAACTGGCTGGCCTGTTGCTGTTTGAAGCTGAACGGATGGTCTCTGATTCCACACAATAGTCCTTTTCAATAGCTCCGGACGCACTATTGTTCTTGAAGCACCGGTGTCAATAGTAAAATGACACGTTACGCTGTTCAGCTGTCCAACCACTGTAAGGTTGTTCCCATTACCAATCTGTGAAACAGTGACGGTAGGGGCTCGATGTTGACCAGCCAGCGCCCGCCTCACGGCCCTGGCTTCTTCTAGTTTAACGACAGCTCTTCTGCGTCCACCTGTGTAGAGGACGCTACTGTCGTTCTACGTGGCCATCTTCGCTTGGGGCAACTACTCCGAATATGGCCCCTCTCGCCGCAGCCATAGCACATTGGACCCAAAGAAGGTTTTTCCTTCACCACAACCTCCCGAAGTCGTTGAGTTCTAGCGTCTTGACGCACGGCTTCCACCTCCAAAGCATGGGCTAGAGCTTCCTGTAAGGTCTGATGATGACTCAATTTCACGGTGTGTCTGACGTCTGCGTCTCTAATTCCATCACAGAAAGCTTGCGGGATCATTGATTCCACCATTGTCGGGCATGACACGTACGCACGTCTGACTAGCCTTTCGATTTCCGTTGCCCATTGCTGCAGACTCTCACCAGGCTTCTGCTGTCGATCGCGGAGTTGTGCTCTATACGCGTGTTCCAGGTGTTTGTCGCTGTACCTGCCTTCTAGTGCTCTTTGGAGAGCACCTAAAGTTCTGTTATCCGAAGGCAGGTTTTCCAACGTGAGCAGGGCATCTCCACGAAGAGCCAGAGTCAGAGCTATCAAGGACTCTTCCTCGTTCCACCCCTTTCCTTTAGCCACCGTCTCGAACTGATACCAAAATGCTGCCCAAGACGTCGTTCCATCGAAGTGGGGTACTTCGATTTTCGGAGAATCCGACACTACCGTAGCACCCCGGGTCCCCACTCTTGCCATCTTGGTATGCAGTTGTCGCATCTCAGCATCCACCTGACTCAGACGATCCTCGTGTTGGGTGAATCGGTCTTCATGTTGGATGAATCGATCTTCATGTTGGGTGAATCGATCTTCATGTTGGATGAGTCGATCTTCGTGTTGGGTGAGTCGATCTTCGTGTTGGGTCTTGACGCTTAGCACATCATCTTTGAGAGCATCAATCTGCTTTTCTAATACTTCGTGCTTCTTCTCAATAGCCCCCAACAAACTCTTGCTTAGCTCTTCCTGGCGAAGGTCTTGCTTTTCCTGGCGAAGGGCTTGTTCTTCCCTCAGTTTAGCGAATTGCTCCTCCTGGCGACGGGCTTGCTCCTCCTGGCGACGGGCTTGCTCCTCCTGACGGCTGGCTTGTGTCTGCAGCATTTTAAATAAGTCTGCAAGCTCCACAGGCCCAATTGATGTTTGAATTGATCCCTCCGTTGAAGTGCCTTCACCCTCTTGCAAAGCCGCGGTTTGACTCCTTGTTACTCGACCCTCACTGTCTTCTCGTGGTGTAAGAGGCATCTTGAATCCCACTTCTGACACCAATTGTTGCGGGGACGGGGTACGTTAAATTCAAGATACGCCAAAAGTCACCAAAAGACAATTAATTTATTTATCGACTAACAATTACACAATTAAACACTTAAAAACACAATTAAAAACACTTAATTACAACACTAAACACGGAACACTAAATTACACTAAAGCACTGAATCACACTAAAACACTGAATTTCACTGACTATTCGCAGGTAACGCACTCGATCACTTCTAGTTCGCAGGAGACTGATTCGCTTCGCTTTCCAAATCGGAACTGTCCCGTCGCGTCGTACATCCCGCTTTTATACCCAGGGAGGACGCAGCTCTTCGCGTGGCGTCGAGAATCTTCTCGCGGGGATCGAAATTTCTAGAACTCGCTGGAGCTCGCTCCGACCGACCAGAGTGTGTGACGTAGTATCGTGCAAGCGAATATAGACCTTATCCATACGACGATAAGACTAATTTCGCTTGCACGGTCTCTCAAGGTCGTAATATTATTATTACTTTAGAACACTCTAGAGCTCGCTACAACCTACCAGAGTGTGTAGCGTAGTATCGTGCAAGCGAATATAGACCTTATCCATACGACGATAAGACTAATTCCGCTTGCACGGTCTCTCGTGGTCGTAACAATATATACGAATGAGTAGTGGTGGGGTGTACTATCATCATATGACTAGTTGCTACCTTGACCAGTCGGCCATTTTTCAGGTATCAATTAATCAAGGTACATAGAAACACTGCTCACCTCACTTAAATTCTGATAGCTGATTTTAACATTATATTTCACACAATATCGTAAAAAATCAGGATTCATTACTCCCAGACACATGCGGTCGGATGTTTTACCTAACAGACGCTTTAAAGCACCCCACCACTACTCAATCGTATATATTTTGTCCATTAGAAAATAAGTGACGTCTGGCAGCTCTGGGATCTTCCTCTACTACCCGTAATCGACGAGCATGCATGAAGAGGTTTGGATGTGGATGAAGCGAAAGTGGTGTGCCAGGACCGTAGCACAGCAGGAAGTGATCTCTGCCTACCCCTCTGGGAAAAGGCGTAAATAAAATAAGTAAATAAATATCTGGGACATTTCCACACACGGTCATCTGACCCCAAGCTAAGCAGAGCTTGCACTATGGGCGTCAGAGACTGTTATACATACACATATATTCACGGAACAAACACCGATATTCATCACACAAATATTTGTCCCGAGTGGGAATCGAACCCACGACTCTCGGAACCGCCAGCTAGAGTCACTAACCACTGTTCCACCAAGCCAGTCAAAGAATGAAAGTCCCAGTCAGAGGAAAAATGATGTCCATCATTTATTTGATAGTTATTAAATAAGGCTATTACTATCTATGATCTATTTGTTTAGGTTTGATTTGGTTTAATAAGTTTGTAACTAGATTTAAATAAAAAAAATCTTGAAAGTATTGTGGGTTCTTACTTACGTAGAAATTTAATCTCTACGATGCAGAACTGGTAACTTGATTTGCAATTGGTACAATTTATGAATTAATATGAAGTTACTGAGCTGTACGCATCGGTTCATATTACCGTTTTGTTTATTAGGTGGTCCAGTATCTGATAAGTGAATTTGGACTTTGTAAATATAGCATTACGTTTATATTAGCCTGACAAATCCATGTTACTATCACACGATGACGTTATTCTTACTAGTATTTGAATTTAAGCTTTATACCGTTAAGCATACAATGTGTTTTGGACTAACGGTAAAAACTCTAGTTATTTTATAACCCGAATAAATACGCATGGTATGGTCAAGTCTATCACTCAATAGAACACTATGGATTTCAAATTTAATCCTATAATACCATAGTAACAACTACAAATAAGATGGATAAATTGAATGGTACCTAAATGTGTACTCGCATAGTAACCAATCAAGCTTTTTAAATTACCAGCGTTATAGAAACAGGAGTGGGCACAGATTACAAGCGGGTTTATTTTTTTTTCTCACATTTCGCGGCCAGTAGCGAAGGAGGTCTCGTGCCGTGTAGTGTTCTGTTCGCGCGAAAATAAAAAAAAGTAAGTGTCAAGTTTTTTTCGTAATCCAAGGTTGCCAGTTCTTTGTTTTATACTTTTTTACGAAGCTCGCTGGCTCGTGTAGTTGGGTAAGTGATGCTTTGCATACTTTTTTGTAGTTTGTGCGATATTTGGTAACTGGGTTTTATTGCAAAAACTGCTTAATAGTTAAGAAGTAAATTTTATTAATATTTTACTGATCTATCCGAAACTTTACCTAAAGCCTGACAGTCATTTATTTATTAATGCACTCATTGACAGACTTAACTTCAATAAAAAGCAAATTTGTAATAAATACTTTCGCTAACTATTTAATTACAATATTTCTACCAAATATGTATGCCTACCCACTCTTTTAAGTTACAGTTAGTGCGTTTTTTAAATATTTAGCATGATAGTTGTTTTCTGAATTTTTAATAACCTTAACGTTACAGTTCGTTATTTTAATGTTTTGAGTAAGTACATATTACTTACCGATATTTTGTTACGCTATTTTGTTAACTTGTGTGGTGGGTATTATACCCACCTAACTTTACAGTTTTTTTTAAAGTAAGTATGTAGTCACTACATAGTATAAAACAAAGTCGCCTTTTCTGTCCCTATATCCCTATGTGCGCTTAAATCTTTAAAACTACGCAACGGATTTTGACGCGGTTTTTTCCAATAGATAGAGTGATTCAAGAGGAAGGTTTTTATGTAAAATTTACCCGAAGCAAAGCGAGGGCGGGTCACTATACTCTATTCCATTTATGAAGTCCTTTTTGACATTTCGAAGAACGTAACTCTGCACGTTTCAAATAAATCCAATTTAATATCACTTTTTGTGTTTAGTAGGAAATCGTTATTTAAAAAATATACAATTATGCAAAAACACCCTACAATTAATTTACAATCAAAATTAACTTATTGTTTTTGATCTAAGTATTGTTTCTATATCTGAATTTCAAAATAAAATAATATTTTTTTGCGCGTATGCAGTTACGTACTATGGTTTATGTTTTACTTTTAAACGTAGTGACGTGCCTCAAGTATTCGGTTAGTTAAACCGATCATTAGCGAATGAAAATGAATCTAGCGGCAATGGGACTGCTTATAACTTTAATGCATTTTACAATAAAACGTAATAATTAGTGCAGTCCTTTGCAGGTAGTATGTAAACTGATTAAATAACAAAATAAATTAATAAATCGAACAGTGATGATTAATAACTATAAAATCAAATATAAAAACTTAAATGAATTGTTTGTTTTTATTTTAATCTGATGCTCATAGTAACTGTTGAGTTACTCCATTACGCGATACAATTCGTATAATTAATTTAGTGTTGCAACTATAGGTACTCGGTGCAAACACTCCTGGCAGCAAACGGTGTCAAACATTCGGTGCCATTAATTAACGAGTCTTTGACACGAGCCTATAACTGTAATGATCCTTTAAACTCAGTGTAAATTTTAAATAACTTAACTATCATTATTCATTATTATTATACTAAACATCCAATCTTGTATTTCTTTTTTCGACAAAAAATAAGTTTGGAATTTTTGCATGTCTAAAATTGTTCTTTCGATAATTTTTATTAACCTCAGTTTTTGAAAGTTAATTCGATTTAAATTTGTTACAAATCGAGAATCGTTGCCGCTGAATATCGATTTCTAAGGGTACTTCCCTAGTACTGAACTATTGACATCTGTCAAAAAGGACTTCATAATTGGAATAGAGTATAGTTATGATAATAAATCAAGATCAGTGCCTCAAAAAGTCACTGATTTTTTAAAAAGTAATTGGCCTTGTTTTTCGCTTGTGGTTCCGTCGTTTTTTTCCTTATTTATGACAATAATTCATGTTCCTACGTTTTTAATCCTTTAGGTACCTACTTATGTATGAAATATTTGTAGGTAGGTACTTGAATGCTTAGGTACAATATGTCATAAATTTTGACAACCGGCAGTTAGGTAAATACTTTTTAAATCATAAAAAAAAACAATTATACTTTTCTGAATTGTTAATTGAACCTGCTTGTTACGTACTTAAACTCAAAGTCAAAATATTTATTGCTTTTCCATAATGTACAAAAGGTGTTGCTTAAAAAGTAAGATTCAACTATGGGCTCTGTCGGGCACAGTACATTTAGGTATTAGGAGAGAAAGGACATTATTAGAATGATTTTTACAAGCTTTTATTTAACTTAACTTTACATACAAAAGTATGTATGTATGTATGTATGTTTGTTACTCTAGTGACAATACAATAACAAAGTGTCATTGACCTGGTGGCACGAAGAGATGCAGGGTAGCTAGGATAGACTAAGGAATATGAAAGTTAAAAATAAAATAACATAAAAAAAACAATTAAGGTTTTATTATGCACGAAAAATAAAAAAAACGATGACATTCATAAGCGATCTATAAGTTTGTAGAGCAATTTCGATGCGTATTTTTTGGTGCAAAATATTTTTTTACAGTTACTTTTCTTTTTTCTCTGTGATGTCTGCAAAGTCACAAGTTATTGTTTATTTCCTCAATATGACGAGAAACCGTGAAGACACCGTCAGTTTTGCTACTTTCTCTTATCGTCAACATCTTAACTTCTAACAGTACTTTAGTGTGCATTTGAATATATTCCTTTCTAGCATTCTGCTAACACATACTTAATACGATGTGGATAGTGACATTGACTTCGTAACCAGTGGGGCTACCATGAGTTTAAAACTTACGCACTCGATATCGCCTACGTAAATATGTCTGTCTATGAAAAACTTGTACAGCGCCGCTGGTAGTTACGCGAAGAACTAAAATCGGCCGTATGAAAAGCAACTCGATAGGTTTTTAACGTAAGTAAGTTTTCGATAGCCAACTCATGGTAGGCCCTCAGAATAGCGGTTAAAAACGACTCCGAGAATAAGACATTGCATTTGAGGTATAAAAAGGATAATTTTTTAATGCTTTTACGAAGACTCAAGAACTTTAAAGCTGCTGACATTTTTTTTTTTTTTTTTATAAAAAGGCTAACAAGATGACCTCACTCCACCTGATGGTAAGCAGTAGTGAGATCCAAATATGAGGTCGACAGGCACAATAGATCGTATTGAGCCTGTCGCACTCACCCTGAAGGCCTGCTTAAATGCCGTTTCACGCCCCGCCTGAAGAGCCCGGGATCATAGGAGGGAGGGAAAACATGAGCTGGAAGGGCATTCCATGCCTTAATGGCACGGGGCAGAAATGAGGAGCTAAACCTCTTTGTCCGAGCCACCAGCGCCTGCATTGTATGTGGATGGCAGCGCTGTCCAGCACGTGTTGTTCGGGAGTGGAAAGGGGAGGGAGGGACTAGCTGGAATAGCTCTTCAGAGCATTCCCCATTATAGAGACGGTAGAGAACACTTAGACCGGCAATGTCTCTACGTAGCTGGAGAGGCTCTAAGGTCTCGGACACCTCTACATCACCGACAATACGGATAGCACGTCGCTGCAACCTATCGAGGGCGTCGAGCAAGTATTTTGCGGAGCCATCCCAGAGGTGACAGCAATATTCCACACATGGGCGAACTTGTGCCTTATAAAGAAGGCAGAGTTGCACCGGTGTGAAAAATCGCCGCACTCTGTTCAGGATCCCCAGTTTGCGGGAGGCTGTTCTAATGACGCTCTCGATGTAATCCCGCTGGTTTAGGTCGCGGCGAACATCCATGCCAAGGATGCTAAGGCTATCCTGTATTGGTAAGGCGGTGCTCTGAAGAGTAGGATGGGAAAGGAAAGGAGACACTTTACTAGAAAAAACACACACCTGTGTCTTCTTGGCATTGAACTCGACAAGATTGCATGAGCCCCATTCGGAAATGCGGTCCAAGACCCCGTCAAGCTCGGCGACAAGAAGGTTCCTCTTTTCCTCGGTTTCGGTCTGCTTTACCCCAGGTCTTCCGAAATAACGTGCGTGGACAGTGCTGTCGTCCGCATAGCAATGAATGTTGCCTAGTGACAACATGTCATTGATATGCAGCAGAAACAATGTCGGCGACAAAACGGAACCTTGAGGTACACCGGAATTTATTGGGTGGAAACAAGAAGTGCGTCCGTCACAAAGGACACGAATCCTGCGCCCCTCCAAAAAACCGCAACCCATTCGCACAAGCGAGGTGGCAGACCGTATGCCGGGAGCTTGGAGAGAAGCGAACGATGCCATACACGGTCAAACGCTTTAGCGATATCAAGGCTAACTGCCATAGATTCGCCATGCTTCTCCATAGCCTCCCCCCAGAGGTGCGAAACGTACGCTAGAAGATCACCCGTGGACCGTTTTGGTCTAAAACCGTATTGACGGTCATGCAGCAGCGAGTGATCCTCTAGGTAGCGGATAAGCTGGGCGTTAATTATCCGCTCAAACACCTTACCCAGTACTGAGGTTATAGCTATGGGCCGGTAGTTGGCAGGATCGGACCTGTCCCCTTTTTTGGGTACAGGTTGAACATTCGCCTCCTTCCAAGCCCGGGGCACGATGCCCGAGGTATAAGAGAGGCGGTACAGGCGTGTGAGTACTGGAGACAACTCCGCTGCGCAAATTTGGAGTACTAACGCTGGAATACCGTCCGGGCCACTAGCTTTCCTTACATCAAGTGACTGCAACTCAGCACGTACATCACATTGCCTGATTCGGATCTCAGGCATATGTGCACCGCAATGTGGAATTTTAGGCGGCTGTGCTCCACCGTCATCGATGCAGGAATTGGCCGCAAAAAGATTGGCAAGCAGATCTGCCTTCTCCTGCGGTTGATGAGCTAGCGAACCGTCAGGATATTTCAGCGGGGGCAGCGAAGGCAGACAGAAGTTGGATTGCACATGTTTAGCCAGGCGCCAAAAGGAGCGGCTACCCGTGGGATGCCTAATAAGGTCCTGGCCAACACGTGCAACTCGCTGGGCATCTGCTCTGTTGTATGCCCTTTTGGTGGCCTTGGTGGCTTTGTTGTAGGCTGCTTTAATCGAGGCACTATTAGGATCCCCAAGTGCATGAGCCCTGGCCCAGTTGCGGTACGCCGTCCGTTTCAGTTCAACGGCTGCGGCGCACTCACGACTGAACCAGAGATCATCTTTGCGACCGCAGGTGACATCAGTAAATGGAATGTAATACTCCATTCCAAGACTGATCTCACCCGCAATAGCCGCTGCACACTCCGTGGGATCACTTCCTCCAAAGCAGCTCTGCCCCCAAGGGATGGATGCGAAGTATTCACGCATACCATCCCAATCTGCCGACGAGTAGCGCCACAGTCTCCGCGTCACCTCCACGGGTTGTGTGGGAGCGGTGCATGGCACTGTTGCACCCACCAGGCAGTGGTCGGAGGACCCCAGCGGGGCACAAACCGACACTAGGTACCCGGATGGGTGGCTCGTCAGCAGAAGGTCCAACAAGGAGGGCGCTTGACCGACAATATCAGACATCCGGGTGGGCTGGAGTACCAATTGCGTCAGGTCATGCGTGAGAGCAAATGCGTGGGCGGTCCGGCCAGCATGGTCTGTTTTAGGGGAGCCTAACCAGGTGTCATGGTGGGCATTAAAGTCCCCTAAAAACACCAGCTCACTATTGGGGAACCGCGCCTGAGCGATGTCTGCCGCCTGACTCAGATGGTCGAAGAGTCGAGTTGTCTCAGTGTCACCTTTATGGGACCGGTATATGCACACGTAGACTCTGCTCACAGAGCCTAAATCCACGTGCACACCAAGGATGGAGAGGGATGGGTCTTCGAGGCAGTGAAGACGGTCACAACAGACGTCCGCCCTGACGAAAAGGCACACACCCGCCTTGGGCTGGAAGGACTCTTCCAGCTCATAGCCCGGATAGCGAAGGTATGCCGTATCGGCAGGGCAGCCAATCTGAGTCTCCGTCAGAAACAACATCGCAGGCCTCGCCGTCTCGAGGTGTTGGTGGACGGCGTTGAGGTTTGCATGGAGTCCACGGATGTTAGTGAACTCCACCTCAAACAGCGAGGGGGTGGGGAGTTGGGGTGCCGCTGTAGAACGATGTTGCGTTTGTTGTACTGCCATCGAGATTAGAGGGAAAGGGGGACGTGAAAGAGGAAACCATTGCTGCGGCAAAAACGAGACAAGGCGCGGAGTCTCGCATTGGTATTAGGCTGTGCGGGTCGGAGTTGGCCAGTCCGCCGGACGGAAGGGCCCCCGTACCCCCCCGGAGGCGGACACGCCGGGTCCCACTCCGGGCACCACCCGGCACGACGAGCCGCTCCGGGATTATGCGCGACCTGGTGGGGCAGCCTTCGGAGGTGGTTAGTCTCCGTCGGGCCCCTGTACTATGCCGCGGGCGGCCAGCGGCACCACCGTTTCTACGGGTCTCCCTGGCCGGCGGGCTGACCCGCTCCGCCCGCACAATACCGCCGCTAAGACACCACTGGTCCGGCGCTTGCCGCAGCAATGGTCCCCCCTGGCTCCGGTTCGTACAGTGCTGATCCCGGAACGCGACCTGACCGAGAGAGGTCAGAGTCACTTGGCGGGTTTTACGCAACTGTATGGTGGTAACAGCAACCGGTCGACAAAATGTCTCCCACCTGTGACATTGGTGTTTCTGTTGCGAAAAAAAACATCATTCTGCCAGAAAATTATTTTTTATTTCTGTAAACAAATATCTGAATAAAAAAATACGGTCTATTAATTAGACCTTTAAGGTATCTGTAACGAATAATCATTCTATCCAATTCTATAAAAGCATGATTTGCGAAACAACATCATTAAAGTTTGGAAAAGTTGGCTAAAAATTATAAAATTTAAAAATGGCCTCAGGCAATTATATTATACTAGCGACCCGCCCTCGCTTCGCTTCGGGTATATCTCTATCTCTATATAATATATTTCAACCCCGTAAGGGATTTTACATACTGAAGTTATTTCCCAATAACTCCCGTTCCCATGGGAATTTTGTAATATCGCGTTGGAAGTAAGCTTAACGTTCATTAGGGTACCTGCATGCCAAATCTCAATCGTCTATCTATATCGCGGTTTAGATTTTTTCATACAAAAGTTTTTTTCCTATTACTCCCGTTCCCGTGGGAATTTTACAATATCCTGTTGCAACTAAGCTTTTAATTTATTAAGGTACCTGCATGTCAAATGTCAAGTATCTAACTTATGCGGTTAGTATTTTTCATACAAAAGGATTTTCCCGTTATTTCCCGTTCCCGTGGGAATTTCAGGAAATCCTGTCCTAACGGATGCCTACTTCATAACATCTACCTGCATGCTAAATTTCATCTCGATCCGTCCAGTGGCTGTGACGACTTCGTCCGCGTAGAGATGTTTAACGGCTAAAACATTACTTCTTTATAGCGCAGTCGGTTAAAAAGTAGCCTATAACCGTTTCTAGGCTCTGGACTATATCTGTACCAAATTTCGTTTAAATCGGTTCAGTACTTTATGCGTGAAAGCGTAACAGACAGACAGACAGACAGACAGACAGACAGAGTTACTTTCGCATTTATAATATTAGTAAGGATAATAAATAAACTATAGATATGTTACCTCCATGGTAATTTCCGTTTTAAATCTGTGCCCTGCAATTTTTTGACACTTTGCTGACATAAGAAACAAAAGATGCGAAATAGCACGCAAATGAAATAGATAGCTACCTATAAGACAAGGTACCCTAACTGGGACAGATTTGTGTCTCACGGTTATAATATATCTCTTGTTTATTATTATAATATGCATATTGGCGTCAGGTAATCCACACTACGTAAGATTTTAGACTTTCACGTTCCATTACACTAAATATCCGACGTTTCGACTGGGTTACACCAATCGTGGTCGCGAGCGAACTCAGTAAGTAGCTATGTAATTTGCCATTCCTAATAACGCGTGTAGGCCCATGAAAAATAATAATTAATCCACACTACGTCGGATTATCCACAAACACACACATACACAGTCTACCTGGATATTACATTACTTTACCAAAGAGTCCGGTCTGTTGCCTAGCTTTAATCAAAAGCATAATACTGCATACAAAGAAGTATTAATTATTCATTTGGAAATAGAAACTTGTCTCTGCGCTCACGCGCGCGCTCATCCATCAAAATCGGTCATAAAACAAATGAAATCTGCAATAATATTATCTTTTGTTGTTGCACTTTCGATAGAAATCGTTTTATCACATTTTTTTTTCGAATAGAATAGGACTGGGTAGGTACATCTAATTTGACGTATTAGCCATTCGTACGTATCTTTTTAAATGAAGACTAGGCTGTATGGGCTAGATCCCTTTGCCTTTCCCTAGTGGGATAAATTGAAAAAAGAAAAACCGACAGCCGATTCTTAAATGTCTTCGACTATTAATCAAATATTTTGTAAGAGATTTAGTATTAACAATTACATTCATCTTAAATCGAACTTAAAATCTAAACCTTGCCTAACAAAAACTGACTCATTAAAATTCATTTGGTGACTCATTCATGAGTTTTACGCGGGAATCCATCCGTATAATCGGAGACTGTACGAGCTAGATGCCTTTGCCTTTCCCTGATGGGATAATAAAAAAAAATTGATGCACGGGACTAAACTCTATTCCAATTATGAAGTCCTTTTTGACAGATGTCAATAGTTCAGTACTAGGGAAGTACCCTTAGAAATCGATATTCAGCGGCAACGATTCTCGATTTGTAACAAATTTAAATCAAACTAACTTTCAAAAACTAAGGTTAATAAAAATTATCGAGAGAACAATTTTAGACATGCAAAACTTCCAAACTTGTTTTTTGTCGAAAAAAGAAATACACAATTGGATGTTTAGTATAATAATAATGAATAAAGTGTACTTAACTATAAGTTATTTAAAATTTACACTGAGTTTAAAGGATCATAACAGTTAAAGGCTCGTGTCAAAGACTCGTCAATTAAAGGCACCGAATGTTTGACACCGTTTGCTGCCAGGAGTGTTTGGACCGAGTACCTATAGTTGCAACACTAAATTAATTATACGAATTGTATCGCGTAATGGAGTAACTCAACAGTTACTATGAGCATCAGATTAAAATAAAAACAAACAATTCATTTAAGTTTTTATATTTGATTTTATAGTTATTAATCATCACTGCTTGATTTAATTATTTATTTTGTTATTTAATCAGTTTACATATTACCTGCAAAGGACTGCACTTTTTATTACGTTTTATTGTAAAATGCATTAAAGTAATAAGCAGTCCCATTGCCGCTAGATTCATTTTCATTCGCGAATGATCGTTTTAACTAACCGAATACTTGAGGCACGTCACTACGTTTAAAAGTAAAACATAAACCATAGTACGTAACTGCATACGAGCAAAAAAATATTATTTTATTTTGAAGTTCAGATATAGAAACAATAGTTAGATCAAAAACAATAAGTTAAATTTGCTTGTAAATTAATTGTAGGGTGTTTTTGCATAATTGTATATTTTTTAAATAACAATTTCCTACTAATCACAAAAAGTGATTTTAAATTGGATTTATTTGAAACGTGCGGAGTTACGTTCTTCGAAATGTCAAAAAGGACTTCATAAATGGAATAGAGTATACCTAATTTCATACTTTTCTTTCAATAATGATACATACATTAATATATCTGAAACCCATTAAATCTAGAATAGTAGCCACGAAAATTCAATTTCGAAAACCCAAAAACTCATACAGCAAAAACAAACAAATTCCCGCGTAAAACTTTGTCTTTTTAAAAGCCTTTTAGAGGACTCACATTTAAAAAGACGCAAAGACAATAAATACAGTACAGCCAGCTAAGTATGTAGTTACATTTTTTTTATTCATCAATTGCAAAATATTTACATCGAAGAAACGAGGTCGATGATCCTGGTGAGAAAAACTTGCTCCGACATACCGGCTTCAAGCCAATGGCTTTGTTTTGTCACTTCATCTTTAATCCATGAACATTAAAAGCGGAATCTGGTTCAACCTTTTTTTTAATTAGCGTTGTCTGTGGAAATCAGCCTTGACAGTCCTGGGAACAAAGAGATGTGGTTGAGGAATGGGGCGGGGGGGGGTTCCCCAATATATTTGTACTTTTTTTTGTACGGTTCCGTATCCAAAGCGCATTAACGGGACCCTATTGGACCTATATACCCTGAGACTTCGCTTTGCGTCCGTCCGTCCGTCCGTCTGTCACCAGGCTGTAACCCAAAAAAGATAGGTATTGAAGTTCATATGTATGATTAATGATTATTCGACGCTTTAACGGTGAAGGAAAACATCTGAAGAAACCTGCACACCTACGAAGAAATTCTTAGTTTTTTTCCCTGTTTAGTCAACCAACCCGCACTTGAGCAGCGTGGTTGACTCGCGACCTGATCGCCCTAATTTAGGGTAGGCCCGTGCCCCAGCAGTAGGGACATATATGGGTTGATTATGATGATGAAGAAGGTATATGGGCTGATGATGATGATGATGAAGTACCCTAAAAGCAGATAAACAGACAATACTATCGACTCTATGCCTAGTACCGTTGGTCCGTGTCTTACTAACGTGTCTAAACGCTAATTGCTGACGCAACGGCTCAGAGCTGAGAACTGTCAGCTCTGACGAAACCAGCCGTCAGGGTCAGATAATGCAGACGGAGGATTGTGTCTGCAGACACTGTAGATACGGAAATGTATAATAAATCTCATATATTCTTATTAATGGCTAAATATTTTGCTTAATAGCTTCATAATTTGAAATAAAAAAGCGTCGATGGCCGCGTGGTTACGGTTGTTTTTTGCCATGCGAGAGATCGCCAGTTCAAATCCCGCCACATACCACTGTGTTTTTAAATTTGGAAATCATATACGTAACGATTATTCGATGCTTTAACGGTGTAAGAAAACCTGCACTACGTCGAAACTACGAAGAAATTCTAAGGTTGTGTGATCGTCCAACCCGCACTAAGCCACAGTGGTTGACTAAGGCCTTGTCGCCCTAGTTTAGGGTAGGCAAGTGCCGCAGCGTATGGGCTCATGATGACGATGAGCGTTTTTAATATCTACTTTCCAATAACAATAATTACAACTTATACTCTTTTTCACCTAAGATGATCCCTGTGACACTTCATTGTGTTCTGAATCACGCATCTTACGATTGACAAACAAAAATAATTTTATTGTACACTTTTTTCATTTTATTGCGGCGTCCTTAGGAAAAATATAAAAATAAATATTTTTATACTTTTAAATGACAAACAGTATCGGTTAGTTTAATTTAATGTAATAGAAAATTTAAAAAAAATACCTATGCAGTTCGTATACGTAGAATGGAACGTAGTAACTCTGACTAAGTAAGATGCGTGATTCAGAACACAATGAAGTGTCACAGGGATCATCTTAGCTGAAAAATACTATAGTTGGATATGCCATAAAAACAGATTAAAATTTTAAATATGGCGGACTTTTCAAAATGGCTGCCTACCTCTGTTTTAAAGCAATTAAAGAAGTAAGTACCTAACGGAAACAGCGATCATATCACATCGTAAAGTGTTTAAATTGCTTAACCAATTCACACAATTTACGGCTCGGAATGAGAAGAATTATCTTGACAAATGGACTGACGAGTTAATCGAGGCAATGTACTATGAAGGTACGAGCAAAATAGTCCTCTTTTATGGGTAAAAAACATATCCTATTTACTATTAATAATAATATTAAGGCGTCCAACCGGTTTCGGCCGTGACGGTCGATCTCAATTGAGATCAACCAAGTGCGCAGGAATGAGGCGATCCGTCAGAGAACCAAAGTTATCGACATTCGACATAGCTCATCGCATTAACAAGTTGAAGTGGCAGTGGGCTGGCCACATCAGCCGTAGAACCGACAATCGTTGGGGTAGACGAGTTCTGGAGTGGATACCGCGTCTCGGCAAACGTAGTGTAGGACGCCCGCAGGCCACGTGGTGTGACGATCTGCGCGGGACGGCTGGTAGGAGCTGGATGCGAGTGGCCGAGGACAGAGAGAAGTGGCGTGCATTTGGAGAGGCCTATGTCCGGCAGTGGAGAGAAATGGGCTGATGATGATGATGATGATGATGATGAAGCGCGCAGGACATATTATAGTGTACCTACAAGTGTGCGCGCAAAAACAAGTGCACTCTCTGTTCCCTTACTCTCATAATTCGGTGAGACGGCAATCCGACATGACCGATGACAATAATCCTACTATTTTTAAACTACTGTAAGTAAGAGGTGGTAATACGCCCCCTGTACATTTGGATGATCGGCCGCCATGGCCGAATTCGATTGCACATATTATTTATTATATTCGATGCAATGCATGCAAATTCAAATTAATATTTTATTCATTATGCAAGCCGAATGCTAATGATTCGTGTAACCTGTCAAAATAACGTTCTAGCTAGCAAAACTTTTTTTATTTATGAATTCTTCTTATCGTATGGTTGATGAACAACCAGAGGGCCTACCATGAGTTGGCTATCGAAAACTTACTTACGTTAAAAACCTATCGAGTTGTTTTTTTCATACGGCCGATTTTAGTTCTTCGCGTAACCACCAGCGGCGCTGTACAAGTTTTTCATAGACATATTTACGTAGGCGATATCGAGTGCGTAAGTTTTAAACTCATGGTAGCCCCACTGGTGTCAGAGTTTTTAAACCGCCCGTAGGCCTCTGACATGGCTTCACACACCGTTGAAAAATTTCTTCATGTGTGCTGGTTTCCTCACGATGTTTTCCTTCACCGTTAGAGCGTCGAATGATGGTACATGAAATATTTATGAATTGATAACCACTAAACCTGTGGTAGAGCTCACCACATCTAGTTCGGATAATCGGCTTAGATAAATCGGCTTAGATTAGCGCAAATGAACAAACAAACAGACAAATCATTAGAAAACTGTAACTGTCCGGGATATTTACCATGTTGTTTTGTTTTAATGAGCTCCCGATATTCCGGCACTGTTGCAAGCGCCATGATCACGGGATTCACGGGTGAACTGTAGGACTGCGAGAATGAGGGTAGGACTGCGAGAATGAGGGTAGGACTCCTTAGACCTACCCTCATTCTCGCAGTTTTTCTCGCATACATATCGTACATGGTAAATATCCCGGACATTTTCAGTTTTCTAATGTGTGTGACCATTCAGTTAAAATTAGACAAATCATTGTTTAGAGTACTATGTATATTTTTTGATAATGGTCCTGTAATCTATACTAATATTATAAAACTGAAGAGTTTGTTTGTTTGTTTGTTTGAACGCGCTAATCTCAGGAACTACTGGTTCGATTTGAAAAAATCTTTTTGCGTTGTATAGACCATTTATCGAGGAAGGCTTTAGGCTATATAACATCACGCTGCGACCAATAGGAGCAAAGATACAATGGAAAATGTGTAAAAAACGGGGGAAACGCGAACGAAGTCGCCTTAGTTTTATAGATTTAAGCATATGTACATGTCGCAGTAATCTGATTAAATCAGCGATTTGATTGTATCACTAGCGCGTTCATTAAATGACGACGTTCAATTGAATGACTAGGTCGAACGTTGAATGAACAGTCCTCACTCAACGTCCAACAAGTTAGCAGATTGAAACATAGCCCTTTGAACATAGCGGACGTAAAATCAGTCAGGTGATCATTTTTTTTCCACTGCGGCATTAGTGCTCATCAAAACAAAGATGGCGTCAAACAGCTGGTACAGATCTAATCGAATGGCACTGTGTTGATATTTTTTTGGGTGATATTGAGATTTAAAGTGACTTATTCGTAAAAAAATTGAGACTTCTTTAAAAGAAAAAAATGTGGCAAAACTGGCTGGTTACTATAAGGTGTGATATGGCATGTCCTCATTTTTTAATCTAAAGTTAGTTATCTTTTAAGTTCTAAACTTATGGTCACCCTAATCAAACATTACAAAGTCAGCTATCTCATTCAACGACTACGCTAAATGACGTTCAGTCAAGATGTTGAACGTTATATCAACAACTTCACGAGTTGTCCTTTAGTCATTCAATTAAACGTCGTCATTCAATGAACGCGCCAGTGATCCAATCAAAACGCTGATTTAACCAGATGACTGCGACATACATACATGCTTACATACATTTCATACAGACTGAAACGGGAAGCGATTTTGTTTTATATTATCTAGATAATATAAAGCAAAATCACTAGAGTGATTTATAATATTTAGCTGTGCAATTTTTTACACATTATTTATTTGCTCCTTATAGTCGCAGCGTGATGTTATATAGCCTAAAGCTAGATAAATGGTCGTAGATAAATAGATTTATCGAACCGATTCGAACCATTAGTACCTACCCAAAACCCCTACTCAACCAAAAAGGTACGCCCAGAATACCAGTGCTGCAGGAGCTCTTGTTGAGCTTCTGCAGTCTATGCTGAGGCACGTAGGTACCTTGTTGGTCACTGATGTGAAATATTCGTTTTATATTTTATGTAGTATTATTTTATGTTAAATTTATTTTTTCTTGTAATATGTGTATGTGACCAATAAATTCTATTCTATTCTATTCTATTCTACCCAAGATTCAAAATTCATAGCGCATCAAACAAGCAAACTCTTCAGCTTTATAATATTAGTATAAATAAATATATCATCTATGTAGGTACAAACAGCGATGAGTTACATTTACATTATATGTACATATGTATAATATATTTTAGTTGCTACGGCAATTTCTTTAACTTCCCTGGCGCCAGATAATGCCTACAAGACCGTTAACCTTTTATCTCAATACAAAACAAAAATAGAAACACGACGCTATCTCGGTCAAAGATGACCATTCATACTAGACCCCAGTTTAACACTACTTACCTATCGTCTGGGGTCTTCTTAAATTGGTCGTTTTACTCAATAATGGATGACCCCTGGTGCAAATCAAGATGGTCGTGTGTGGAGGCCTAATTAGTCTGGCGATGATATGAAAGGGCTGGATAGTTGACCTGTGTGAATGAGGCTAATGTGAAGACGGACGGTAGGATCTTTTGTTACATTTATTAATAACTAGCTGTGCCCGCGACTCCTTTCGCGTACATTTCAATTTTTACCATTAGGTTTGTATGGGGGCCACGTCTTATCATAACTGGAGCTCGAATTTAAATAGCCTATCCTGTGTCCCAGATGTCTATGTGTTTTTATACCAAATTTCATCAAATTCGGATAATTTGTTTAAGAGTTATGGAGGAACATACATACATACACACATACAGAAAAAAAATCTAAAAATCGTGAAATTAGTATCAGTATCATATATTCCTATAAACACAATATCTCTGAAAACAAACTAACTTACTCTATGACCGACCCTTACAGATTTATTATTAGTATAGATTATCTACTGCCTCGTTGGTCTATTGGTAGCAAGCGCTGCGTAAGGACCGAGAGGTCCCCGTTTTGAGTCCGGGGTCGGGCAAAATTTGTGTGAGCCTTTCTGTTAAGAAATTACTCAGCCCGGAGTTAGGTAGTTGGCGGATGCACGCCCGTGCCTCGGAAAGCACGTTAAGCCGGTGGACCTGCGTTTCTCCGAACAATGAGAGTAAGGGAACAGAGAATGCACTTGTATATGCGCGTATATTTGTGCACTTACATTTTTAATACTTCACTGACATATGAAACAAAAGATGCGAACAAGCACGTAAATGAAAGAGATAGCTATATCACTAGGACAGATTTGCGTCTTATACCTATTATATCGCACGGATATGACATTATTATCTGACTCGTAGTATTATTTACGTAACTACGAAAATACTTATTTAATTTAACTAAACGGATGAAACTTAAAATCAGTTAGTTTTTAACCGACTTCAAAAAAAGGAGGAGGTTCTCAATTCGTCTGTATGTATAATTTTTTTTTTTTTTTTTTTTTTTATGTATGTTCACCGATATTTTCGTCAATTATAGACGGATTTCAAAAATTTTTTTTGGTTGGATAGAGTTCACTTCCGAGGTGGTCCCATTTTCACCAGTCTCGAATCTGATGATGGGATCCAGGAGAAATCGAGGGCAACCTTCAAATTTTATAGGGACATGTACCGCGTTTTGCATATTATCTGAAGTCATATTGGCATTTGCTTCTGGCTATCATAATCTTATGATGCTGAGCTGATGATGGAAGGTCAACTCCTTAATAGTTATGAGTAAAAGAATAATTATTTCAATACTGAATACATATTAAGACTACTAGTTATAATATCAGTAGCATTACAGGTGAGCTAAATTATTAGGTTGACCAGTCTAGGATCTGATGATGGGATCCAGGAGAAATCGAGGGCAACCCTCAAATTTTATAGGCACATGTACCGCGTTTTACATATTTTCTGAAGTTATATTGGCATTTGCTTCTGGCAATCATAATGTTATGATGCTGAGCTGATGATGGAAGGTCAACTCCTTAATAGTTGGGAGTAAAGGGATAATTCTTTCAAATCTGTGTACATATTAATACTACTAGTTATAATACCACTAGAATTATAGGTGAGCTGAACTAATAGGGTCCAATCTAGGATCTGATAATGGGATCCAGGAGAAATCGAGGGCAACCCTTAAATTTTATAGGCACATGTACCACGTTTCACATATTTTCTGAAGTTATATTGGCATTGCTTCTTGTAATCATAATGTTATAATGTTGAGCTGATGATGGAAGGTCAACTCCTTATTTGTTTGGAGTAAAAGGATAATTCTTTCAATACTGTATACATATTAAGACTACTAGTTATAATATCAGTAGAATTATAGGTGAGCTGAACTAATAGGATGCTAAAAAATGTAACACTAAAAAGGATGAAAAAAAATTGTAAACAAAAAAAAAACCGCCTTCAAAAACCCGACTCACTAAAAATTACAAAATAATATAATACGAACATTAATCTGGGTATTAATTTGATATGTTGTTGAAGGCGGTGCCAATTAAATTTTTGAGGAAAACTGCATGAAATATAAACGGCACCGCCTTCAACAACATATCAAATTAATACCCAGATTAATGTTCGTATTATATTATTTTGTAATTTTTAGTGAGTCGGGTTTTTGAAGGCGGTTTTTTTTTTGTTTACAATTTTTACTAAAATTAGTCTTTATGGGTCTACACGCGTTATTAGGAGTAGCAAATTACCAGGCCCGCCAGGAGCGGGCGTGCAGGGCGTGCACCGCACAAGGGCGCCATTGTCAAGGGGGCGGCAAAACCAGATTGAAAAAAAAAAGTTTTTTTTCATATTTTGAAAATAATAATTTTCCAACTCGAAAACGAGAGAAGCTATCGTTCTTTTATAAGATGTGATACAATCAGGTACTGCTTGCCGCATGAAATAGATGCTTAAAGCTAAATAAGGCTACGGTTCGAACGTGCTTTCGAGTTCCGGTTATATCTAACGTAAAACCGGCATTTATTGATTTCAATAAAAAAGAACTGCAGAATTATATTGTGCTACTAACATAGAATAATTTTACTGCGGGAAACAACCACTAAAATTTCACGGTGTATATGAAACAAAGTAACAAATATCATCCTAAAATAATAAAAAAATAAAGAAAATGATTTTTACGTTAAATTTGAGTAAAACATTTGTTTTATACAAGTATTTACATAACTTTTTTATCAATTTAAAAGTCATTAAATAAATGTAATCTTTATTTAAGTAAATGAATTAACCATAATACTAATATATCAAGTCAACAATGCACCAGCAAAAATTAAGTAATTTAGCTATGGTTTCGATTGAACATGAAATGTTGGACAGTTTGGATACGAAAAAGTTGATATCAGATTTGCAAACACAAAAGCAAGAAGAGTTCAATTTATGTAGAAGAATATTTAAATTTTATTTTATCATAGAGGAGTTCAATTTATGTAGAAGAATACTTAAGTACATTATGGTTTTGTCTTGTCTAACAAATTATTTAAATGAGTAATACACACTGTGTTCAAATTGTGAACAATTTATGTAGGTATTTCTACATTTTAATTATTATTATTCAATTGATTTTCAGATTTTGTGGTCTTAATTATTAAAGATACAATTTATATTTGGGGGTGATCTTCTAGCGTACGTTTCACACCTCTGGGAGGAGGCTATGGAGAAGCGTGGTGAATCTATGGCAGTTAGCCTCGACATCGCTAAAGCGTTTGACCATATGTAGCATCATTCGCTTCTCTCCAAGCTCCCGGCATACGGTCTGCCGCCTCGCTTATGCGATTGGGTTGCGGGATTTTTGGAAGGACGCAGGATTCGTGTCCGACGCACTTCTTGTTTTCACCCTATAAATTCCGGTGTTCCTCAAGGTTCCGTTCTGTCACCGACTTTGTTTCTGCTGCCTATGAATGACATGTTGTCACTAGGCAATATTCATTGCTATGCAGACGACAGCACTGTTTATGGACGTTATTTCGGAATACCTGGGGTAAAGCAGACCGAAACCGAGGAGAAGAGGAACCTTCTTGTCACCGAGCTTGACGGGGTCTTGGACCGAATTTCCGAATGGGGTACATGCAATCTCGTCGAGTGCAATGCTAAGAACAACACAGGTGTGTGTATTTTCTGGCAAAGTGTCTCCTTTCTTTTCCCACCCTACTCTTCAGAGCAGCCCCTTACCAATACAGGATAGCCTTAGCATCCTTGGCCGCATTGTTCGCCGCGACCTGAACCAGTGGGATTAGAGATTATCGAGAGCGTCATTAGAACAGCCTCCCGTAAACTGGATCCTAAACAGAGTGAGGCGATTTTTCACACCGGTGCAGCTCTGTCTTCGGTATAATTCACAAGTTCGCCCATGTGTGGAATATTGCTCTCATCTCTGGGATGGCTCCGCAAAATACCTACTCGATGCCTTTGATGCCTCGATGATAGGTTGCAACGACGTGCTATCCGTATTGTCAGTGATGTAGAGGTGTCCGAAACCCTGCTTCTACAATTTCATAGAGACATTTCCGGTCTAAGTGTTCTCTACCGTCTCTATATTGGGGAATGCTCTGAAGAGCGATTTCAGCTAGTCCTTCCCTCCCCTATACACTCCCGAAGGACACGTGCCGGGCAGCGCTGCCATCCACATACAATGCACGCTGGTGGCTCGTACTAAGAGGTTTAATTCCTCTTTTCCGCCACGTGTCATTAAGCCATGGAATGCCCTTCCAGCTCATATTTTTCCTCCCTCCTATGATCCCGGGCTCTTTAGACGAGGCGTGTAACGGCTTTTAAGCAGGCCTCCAGCCTGAGTCGCAATCAGACTCATTATGGTCTATTGTGCCTGTCGACCTCTTATTTGGATCTCACTACCGCTTACCATCAGGTAGAGTGATGTCATCTTGTTAGCCCAATGTAAAAAAAAGGTCTTATAGGACAATGGCTCGAATTCGATTTGATACTTGGAATCGGAAAAGTAGATTTGTATATGGGGCGGCTTAATCGGTATTGCACGCGGGCGTTCGACGAGCTAGTGGCGGGCCTGCAAATTACATAGCTACTTACTGCCCGACGTTTCGACTGGGTTACACCAATCGTGGTCGCGAGCGACCATAAAGACTAATTTTAGTGTAATGGAACGCGAAAGTCTAAAATCTTAGTTAGTTTTATTTCGAATATAGCCTCTTGTTTATTATAATATCATTTTTCGCCAAGTAATATAGCGCTCGGGGCAGCCCCACAAAACTAGTTATCAGAAAATAAAATTTTAAACCAGAACACTTACCGCACACAATCTAAAAGGTTAAATATCACGTTCACAGCTGATATTAAAAACTATTTTTGTACATTTGCTTATTCACACTAATTATTTGAACGAGCGAAATGTGAAGTGTGTTTTGCTGTATTTTAAACGTGATCTAAGTAATAGAATAGAAGTGATGTGTTCTTTTGTTGTGTAATAACTTAAAATGTTTTTGATAGTGTGGCTCTTCAACAAAATAAGAATGGTAAGTTCAACCTAATCCATAAAGTATCTATCATCCATCATCCACCTCAATATATGGCGACCGACCGATTTCGGGCATGGCGGCGGATCGCAGTTGAGATCAGCCAAGTGCGCTGGACATATTTTAGTGCATAGGTGTGCGCGCAAACACAAGTGCACTCTCTGTTCCCTTACTCTCATAGTTCGGTGAGACGGCAATCCGACATAACCGAGGAGAGATCGGGCGCAGGACCATCAGCTTAACGTGCTATCCGTTGTACGGGTGTGCAACTGCCAACTCGACTGGCTCGGTGGAACAGTGGTTAGTGACCCTGGCTAGCGGTTTCAAGAGTCGTGTATTCGATTCCCACCCGGAACAAATATTTGTGTGATGTACCTACATCGGTGTTTTTTCCGTGTCTGGGTGTGAATATGTATTTAAGTATGTATTTATAAATATCTATGTATGTTTATCGGTTTTTGACGCCCATAATACAAGCTCTGCTTAGTTTGGGGTCAGATGACCGTGTGTGGAAATGTCCATTGCTTCTTGGCGTCTATTGGTCGCGTGATGTTGTATAGCCTAAAGCCTTCCTCGATAAATGGTCTATCCAACACAAAAATATTTTTTTTAATTCGAACCAGTAGTTCCTGAGATTAGCGCGTTCAAACAAACAAACAAAAATACTAAGGTTGTGTAGTCGACCAAGAACCATGACGCCGCTAAAGCGATGAGGTGTACCGCGGAGTTTAGTGGGTACACCCCTGGGCATTGCACCTTAGCTCAGGAGCAGCTGCCGGCTTTCCATCTAAACACCGGCAGCCGGGAGTCCCACACACCACCTTGCCTGCCCAAGGTGACGGTGCATCAAGCATTCTCCGCGTTAAAAAAAAACCATAGCAACAAAAATACAGACTTTATTATATTTGGACAAAAAGTTCCTTATGTTTTTAAAATGGCGGCCATTTTGAAATGAAGGTTAGATGTATAGGTACCTAATGATTACTTTAAACTTGTATTGAACGCATGATCTCATCATAGGTATAAACAGTGTTAAATTACTGACTGATAGGTACAATACATGCCAAGCTTTAAATTACGAGGTTGTAAGTACATATATAATAGCTATTTGCGGTGAGCTAACACATTGAGAATACAATCAAGTTGGATCAAGTGACGTGATTGTCATAGTTAGCTAAGTGGGTAACCATAATCATCATCATCAGCCCATATTCGTCCCCACTGCTGGGGCACGGGCCTACCCTAAACTAGGGCGATAAGGCCTTAGTCGGGCCACGCTGGCCAAGTGCGGGTTGGTCGACTACACAACCATAGAATTTATTCGTAGGTGTGCAGGTTTCCTCACGATGTTTTCCTTCACCGATAAAGCGTCGGTGGCCGAGTGGTTAAGGTCGTTGCTTGCCATGCGAGAGGTCGCCAGTTCAAACCCCGCCAGGTACCAATGTGTTTTTCAAAATTTGAAATTCATATGTACTATCATTTGACGCTTTAACGGTGAAGGAAAACATCGTGAGGACTGTACTATATCTATTGTTAAAAATTAGCATGACACATACGTACAAACACACATACTATAGTGTGCATTTATTATGGTCGCTGTGAGCCCGAGGTCAGTTGTTTGATGAATAAATGAGATAATGCATTGAATCGGTACCGTCTCTAATGGTGAATTCGGCGAATTAGTTTTGTTCCTATTGTGAAAATGAATAAAGAGGTGTACGTATATAGTAATCTCCTTTATTCAACTGTCATGGTTACACACATTAGAAAACTGTAACTGTTCGGGATATTTACCATGTTGTTTTGTTTCAATGAGCTCCCGATATTTCGGCACTGTTGCAAGCGCCATGATCACGGGTGAACTGCTCACAATTACAGTTTTCTAATCTCCTTTAGTCATTTCCTCAACTGAAGTACCACATTCGTTTGAGCCAATGAATCTTGCAAGGATGCAATTTTATAAAGAAAAAAACGGCTAAGTGCGAGTCTGACTCACAGACAAATGGTCCCATTCCACAATATTAAGTAACCATGGTGTCAAAATATTTTCTTAATGTTTTAAGCGCAAAAAGTGTGAGGTTTTTACAAAGATTTTTAAAGGTTTTTTAGTTTTAATTTAAAGATCTTATATGTGTACCTATAACTTGAATACTTAGTTTCCCTTGTCTGGCACTGCAATATTAGGGCATTACAACACTATCCAATTAAAACTTACAAACTAAATATACACCGTGAAATTTTAGTGGTTGTTTTCCCGTGGCAGAATGATATGCCTTTAGTAATACAATCGGATCATGCAAATTATTCCTCGAAAAAAAATTTTTTTTTTTTAAATTTTCGAAATAATAATTTTCCAACTCGAAAACGAGAGAAGCTATCGTTATTTTGTAAGATGTGACGTAATCAGGTACTGCTTGCCGCATGAAATCGATGCTTAAAGCTACAGAAGCTCGACGCCCTAAGTCATAAAGCGGCTCGAACGTGCTTTCGAGTTTCGGTTAAACCTTTCGTAAAACCAGCATTTATTGATTTTAACTAAAAAGAACTGCACAAATCTATTGTACTACTGAGATAGATTCATTTTACTGCGGGAAAACCACCACTAAAATTTCACGGTGTATAATAATATTTTTATACAGAATTTATATGTTAGCTAGAACCCTTTCTAATCATTTATACACTTAGGTACTTTTAAATATTGTTATGTATTAAACTGTATGGGTATCTAGGTTCTTGATATAGCCTGGGTATAGAAAGCGAAGTCTTATTAGTAAGGTCCAATTTTTACCCCACGGGACTCCAAAAGACCTTACAATTAAAACATCTTTGATCGAGAAACTGTCTAACCCAAAAAAAGTAAACGCGTCATTTTGGCGCGCTCAAAAACAAAAGCTAGGAACGGCCATTTTGAAATCCCGTCAGATGTTAGCATTCGTCACGTGTCGTAAACAAAATGGTTCGCAAGTGAAAACATTGTTAACATTACTCTCCACTTTCACGTGGCTTACGGTCAGTCGACCCGTTGACCCATGCTGAGGCATTAGACGCGTTATTAGAATTTGAATGTGTACTTTCTTTCGCGTTTGCTCAAAACTATAGTTATGTTAAAAGCGTCGATGGCCGAGTGGTTAAGGTAGTTGCTTGCCATGCGAGTTACTAGTTCAAACCCCACCACGTACCACTGTATTTTCGAATTTTATATTCATATTTGTGTATATTGTGCTCTTAACTGTTGTAATTCTTTTATATACTAATTTTCTATTTATTTGTGAGGACCTATAAGTGATTTTTTTTAATCGTTACTTTATTATCCTATGTTAAAAATGTAAATCATGGTCGTCCTAAAAAAATAAATTAAATTAAATATTTACGATTCATCATCATCATCATCAGCCCATATACGTCCCCACTGCTGGGGCACGGGCCTACCCTAAACTAGGGCGATAAGGCCTTAGTCGACCACGCTGGCCAAGTGCGGGTTGGTCGACGATTTAACGGTGAAGGAAAACTTCGTTAAAAAATGTGAACCTACGAAGACATTCTAAGGTTGTGTAGTCGACCAACCCGCACTTGGCCAGAGTGGTTGACTAATGCCTTATCGCCCTGGTTTAGATTAGTTAGTCCCGTGCCCCAGCAGTGGGTACCTATATGGGCTGACGATCATAATGATGTATAGGTCATCAGCCCATTTCTGTCCACTCCTGGCCATATACAGGCCTAACCAAATGCTCGCCACTTCTGTCTATCTTCGGCTACTCGCATCCAGCTCCTACCAGCCGTCCCGCGCAGATCGTCACTCCACCTGTAGCGGTACCATGAGTTGGCTATCGAAAACTTACGTACGTTAAAAACCTATAGAGTTGTTTTTTTTCATACGACCGATTTTAGTTCTTAGCGTGACCACCAGGGGCGCTGTACAAGTTTTTCATAGACACATTTACGTAGGCGATATCGAGCCCGTAACTTTTAAAGTCATGGTAGCGCTACTGGCCTGAGGGCGTCCTACACTACGTTTGCCGAGACGCGATCTCCACTCTAGAACTCGTCTACCCCAGCGGTTGTCGGTTCTACGGCTGATGTGGCCAGCCCACTGCCACTTCAGCTTAGTAATCCGTTGAGCTATGTCGATGACTTTGGTTCTCTGCCGGATCACTTCATTTCTGATTCGATCCCGCAGAGAAACACCGAGCATAGCTCTTTCCATAACCCGTGCGACATGTACGAAACGTACGTACAGACAGATAGTTTCTCTCTTAACACCTAAAAGTGTCGTATGCAGGTTTATCTGTGACGTAATATATATTGGAAGCTTCCATTAGGAAGCTATTGCTATGTCTATTCATTCGACACACTCTCGCAAACGATAATAATGTTTACGATTGGACGAGACGTATTACCGTGCTATTGGGTAACATAAGCTGAGCGGACTGCCTCGTTGGTCTATTGGTAGCAAGCGCTGCGTTAGGACCCCGGTCCCCGGTTCGAGTCCGGGGTCGGGCGAAATTTGTGTGAGTTTTTCTGTTAAGAAATTACTCAACCCGGAGTTAGGAATTTGGCGTGTCTCGGAAAGCACGTTAGACGATCTCTCATCGGTCATGTCGGATTGCCGTCTCACCGAACTATGAGGGTAAGGGAACAGAGAGTGCACTTTTTATGCGCGTACACTTGTACACTATAATATCTCCATTGAAATCGGCAGCCATAGCCGAAATCCTAGAGAAACAAAAGAAAATGTTGTATTCGCCTGTAAGAGATATATCTTTTTTCTAAAACTAGTATGTAATATATGTATAATTTATATGTAAAAAGATAGTGTTGTTGGTGAGTCTTTATAAAAAATAAAATTGAATCTTCTTCTTCTGTCTTTATATCTTCTTCTTATAAATAAAAATGAATTGCTGTTCGTTAGTCTGACTAAAACTCGAGAACGCCCGGACCGATTTAGGTAATTTTGGTTTTAAAATGTTCGTGATAGTCCAGGGAAGGTTTATAGTATTGGCGGTATGAAATTCGCCGGGACCACTATCTTCTTATAAATAAAAATGAATTGCTGTTCGTTAGTCTGACTAAAACTCGTGAACGCCCGGACCGATTTAGGTAATTTTGGTTTTAAAATGTTCGTCGTAGTCCAGGAACGGTTTCAATGAGAAAATATAAAGAAAGAATCAGTATTGGCGGTATGAAATTCGCCGGGACCACTATAATAAATAAATGTGTAAAAAACGAGTGAAGACGCGGACGAACTCGCTGGCACAGCAAGTACATTATATTATATACCTACGGATACGTATAACTAAATGGTCAATCAGTCTGTCTGTCACCGGGCCCTAAGGTCAGTGAGAGCCAATTGCGTGCCGCGTGAGGTCGTGGGGTCGACGCCCGGCGCGGACCTAACTGGTTTGGCCTAGACAGATTAAGAGTTAATCTAGAAAGTTAGCATTACTAGGTATACCTATACTGTACTGTAGCGCTACCATGAGTTAGCTAAAACTTACGTAGGTACGTTAAAAACCTATAGAGTGTTTTTTTTCTTATGACCGATTTTAGTTCTTAGTGTGACCACCAGAGGCGAAGTACAAGTTTTTCATAGACATATTTACGTAGGCGATATCGTTGTGGTACATATGAATTTCAAATTTGAAAAACACATTGGTACCTGGCGGGGTTTGAGCTGGCGACCTCTCGCATGGCAAGCAACGACTTTAACCACTCGGCCATCGACGCTTTTTTAGAAGAAATCTTAGATTTATCCAAATAAGGCCATATACTAGTATTGTCTATCTAGTTTACACTCACGCATCTTACATCATATAACATGACAATGGTTAGCCATGGGAATCTTCCCATAGAGTTGACTAATAATTGTGGAATTGTGAATAAATCACATGTCGATTATATGAAGATAATGGTGGATTCTGCAATTAACTTTGTATTTTTAGGGATCTGTACCCGAAAGGTTAATAAATTTATAGATTTAAAAACACTAAAACATGCTTTTATACGCACGTAAAAGTAAAAAATAAATAACGGGTCGTTCAAAGTTCAGAGGGCCTACCATGAGTTGGCTATCGAAAACTTAAAACTTAAAAACCTATCGTTGTTTTTTTCATACAACCGATTTTAGTTCTTCGCGTAACCACCAGCCGGCGCTGTATAAGTTTTTCATAGACATATTTACGTAGGCGATATCGAGCGCGTAAGTTTTAAACTCATGGTAGCCCCACTGAAGTGATAACTATATTGTGCTTATATTTATAATATTTTATTGTAAAAGCGTGTGGCGCTGGAAAAGGATTTTTTAAAACAATTTTTTTTCTTTAATTTTTACATACATAAAATCACGCCTTTTTCCCAGAGGGGTAGGCAGAGATCACTTCCAGCGATCCACTTTTCACCTTTGTGGGAAACGTGACGCGACGGGTTGTGGACCACGTCGCCGCCATTCTGCCTCGTGCATTGTTTTAACAAGGTCATTGCGTTCCCACGAGTAGCAAGGATATATGACGGGGGAAGGAAAAGGGGAGGAAGGATACTATCGCCTCGGATGATTCGGACTGAGTCGATAGTAGCTCGAGGAGCCGGGGTCGCTTACCCGTATACTGTTCACCAACAACCGGACAGATAGTTCTGACTGGTATCCCCTTATAAATAAATCAATAAAAAAAAATCCGCATGAAAATTCATTGCGTACTTTTAAAGACTTAAGCGTAGGTACTATCGGCAACGCTGGCGGTCAACCACCTATAAGGTGAAAATCGCTTGGCGCTTACGCGTCTGTCAGAACAAGCCCCGCCCAAATTGTGGTCAAGGAGCTGGCAATAATTTTTTGGTAGATATTTGAGGCATGCTGAAAACTTGTCCTGTACCTCTCCTATTATATCCCAACACAAACCCGCAGACCTGGCTGCGTACCGGGGCTAAACCAAACCCCCAATTTTTTTTATTTAAAAATAAATTTTATTTTCCAAAAAAATATAATTTGTCAGTTCACCTGACAGGTAGAAGTTCCATCAAAATAATTTGTCTTAGTGAGTCTTATATTTAGCTATAAATAAAAGATAAAAAATATTTTTAGGGGTTTGCTTTAGCCCCGCTACTCACCAGCCAGGTCTGCAGTTTCGTGCTGGGATATAATAGGAGAGGTACAGGATAAGTTTTCAGCTTGCCTCAAATACCTACCAAAAAATTCTTGCTAGCTCTCCTACTATTGGAACGTTTTTGCTTGGATTTTGACAAATTCTTTAAGTGCTCTTCTATTGGCCAGTGGGCGGGGCTAATGGCGTTTAAAGAAATCTGTTTGAAAAGTGTACTACCGCCAAAATTCCCGGATGTACATAGTTATATAGGAGAAAGCGACTTTGTTGTATACAATGTAGTGATGTATGCCTGTCAGTATTATTGGTAAAAACGGTTTATTTCATGAATATTTTTTATTTCCAGAACAAAATGAAGAGTCTGTTGATCCTCTGTCTGCTGGCGCTGGTCTGCGGAGCCCTGGCCAAGAACAAGAAGTCTGACGAAAAAGTGAGTTAATAAATAATATTATATACCTCTTCTCATGCATTTACTCGACCAGTAGCGGTACCATGAGTTGGCTATCGAAAACTTACGTACTTCAAAAACCTATAGAATTGATTTTCTCATACTACCGACCGATTTTAGTTCTCAGCGTTACCGCTAGGGGCGCTGTACATTTTTTCATAGACATTTTTTGGGAGTCTGTTTCTTATCCGAAAATCGTTTGTCCGAAAATCAAAATCCCTAACACGTTTGCTATAATCATCAAAATCCATAATGTTCGAATGTACGAAATTTCATAATCCCTAATTGTCTTTAATTCTAATCATTTTTTGTCATAATATCGATTTCTATAATAATCAAATCTCCTAAAATTACTTGCTATAAAGTTAAATGCCCGAAGTGTTACATAGTATAATGTTCGTTACTACGAATGGAGCTTTATCATAATATTATTAGTCCGAATTATGAATGATTATTTATAATTTTGTTTTATTCAAAAAATGTTTGGCCAAAAAATGGTTTCGTCAAATCATCATTTTATAAATGACTGACTTTTTGACCAAATGATCAACAGTTAAATTTTCATTTTACAAATAATTATTTTGCAAAATGAATATTTAACAACTGAGTTATCATACCAAACTACTATTGGTCTAAAAAGTTTGATAAAATGTTTTATTTGGCAAATGTTTCTTTTATTAATCGATCTGATAATAGATATGGTACGGGTCAAATTAAAACACAATATTTGGAAAATCATTATTTTGATAAATTTGGTTAGGTAAGGTTAGAATTTTGGTTAGGTTAGGTTAGAACTGGTGACCATAAAACGCGCGAGCCGAGCGAGCGAAGCGAGCGAGCCGCGGCAGCGGCCGGCGAAGCGCCAGAAAATATATACTACTGTTTAATTTCTATGTAACAGTGGATACACAAATAAAAATAAATATATTTATATATACCGATGTTCGTCACACATAATAAGTCAGTTTTTGTAAGATGGGTCTGTTGTTAAATGTCTTGTTTGCCAAATGAATATTTAGGATTTGTAACAAATTATAGAATGGCATTGT
Organism: Maruca vitrata; assembly: GCA_039566165.1. NCBI lineage: Eukaryota > Metazoa > Arthropoda > Insecta > Lepidoptera > Crambidae > Maruca > Maruca vitrata. Next base: position 3,728,299 of record CM076942.1, on the reverse strand, counting down.
GCATTTCACATATTATGGATTGTAATATTTATAGCAAAACATTTTAGGACCTTTAGTACTTTCGGACTTATGACGTTTATGGAAAAGCCTTTTATGTCTTTTAAACTTTATAGATTGTGATATTTATGGCAAAAGATTTTAGGGTAAACAATATTTAGGGATTTCGATTTTAGGGCAAGTGATATTATGATAAATGTAGTTAGGGATAATGATCATTCGGGCAAATGATGATTCGGACATAAAACATTATGAGATGTAAAATTATGGATAAAAATTTTATGAGATGAAATAGAGAACCACATTTTTTACATAGGCGATATCGAGACTGTCACTTTTATTGTAGTTAATTGTTGTTATGCCATAAATAAAAAAGTATTTTTTTTCCTCCAGGTGAAGATAGCCGTATACTACGAGTCCCTCTGCCCTGATAGCAAGCGCTTCATCACCGAGCAGCTCGCGCCCGTGTGGAGGGACTTTAAAGGGCTCGTCAAGGTCAAGCTCGTGCCGTACGGGAAGAGCACGGTGAGTGCACACCTTAGTGCGCATAGTGCACACATAAGTGAGATTAGTGCACACCTTAGTGCGCATAGTGCACATATTAGTACGCGTGGTGCACACGTAAGTGGACATTGTGCACAACTTAGTAATCATAGTGCACACCGAAGTGATTATAGTGCACTATATGTGCATAGTCAATGCACATATAGTGCAAACTCTAGTGTACATAGGGCATAAGGGGTTGGAGCCTTTGCTTCGAGGTGATGCTTTATGATGAAAGTAACTGAGTGCATGAGTGCACTAAAACCTACACTTCTAATATAGGAAACAAAAAACTACTGCATAAACACAACTCGCCGGAATAAACAAATGTCGTTGGAGTAAACAAAAGTCGGCGGAATAAACAAAAGCCGACGGAGTAAACATAAAATGACTGAGTAAACAAAAAGTAACAGATTCTTCAAAAATCAAAAGTGGTTTATTTAGTGTCACATTTTATATATTTTTCAGCACGACAAAGTTGATGGCAAGTGGCAGTTCCTCTGCCACCACGGCCCCGATGAATGCTACGGCAACAAGGTATGTACGCTTAACTGTACCAATTAAACGTCAATAAAAATCCTACTCTATCATATCTTTGTGGTATGGGCTTCACGGCAACCTTCTGAGATGGATTACTTCTTATCTAACTAGACGAAGTCAGCTTGTTGCACTCAAAGGATATAAATCTGACCCTGTCACTGTCACGTCTGGTGTGCCTCAGGGTTCGCATCTAGGGCCGTTGTTGTTTATTATTTTCATCGACGATCTTATTGGTCGTCTTAAATGTCAATGCCTTTTGTATGCGGATGATTTGAAAATATTTCATGAAATTGGGAACGAAAATGACTGTCAAATTCTACAACACGATTTATCTACTTTAACATCATGGTGTCTTAGTAATCACATGCAATTAAACCCCAAAAAATGTCAAATCATATCCTTTACTAAGAAGACAATAAACAAAATCTTCTTTGACTATGAACTGAGCGGAGAGATTCTTCAACGAACGTCAACTATTAGGGATTTGGGGGTTACTTTTGATCAACAACTAACATTTAAAGAGCACTACGAAAATATAACAATGAGAGGACTTAAAACATTAGGCTTTGTGGCTAGATCAACCATACACTTTAAAAACCCAGAAAGCTTAATTTTCCTATTTAACAGTTTGGTTCGGAGCTGCCTTGAGTATGGTTGCGTTATATGGTCTCCTTACTATATGATTCACTCTGACAAGATAGAAGGTATCCAGAATAAATGTCTCAAAATAGCAGCGTATCGTTCAGGTGTGGGTCGCAGGCTTGTTAGTTACGCGGAGAGGCGACGTTATTTTAAGGTAGTTTCTCTAGAAACGCGCCGTAAGCAGCAGGATCTCTTTCATCTATACAAAATCATTCACTCAGAGTTTGATACCCCCAACCTCATTAGAATGGTTAATTTTAACACCCGTTTCTTTTTGCGAAATAGACAGAAGCTTTTTGCACTGAAAACGTACAAGAACAATACTTCTTACTATAACCCCATAGTTCGGATGTGTCGCGAGTATAATGAGATGCTACAATAACACGATGAGTTGGATATTTTTGTTAATAAATATATTAAGTTTAGGCATAAAGTGAAAAGTATCCTCAACTGAGCTATCCTTAATTTTCTCACAATATCTTTCCATTTCCTTTGGTTTGTTATAAAAATGTAATAATAATAAAAAATGTAATATAAGTTTACGCGCTATTGTTTAACCATGCTGTGTGTACACGTTTTTGGGTCATAATCTAGGTTTGTAATTTTTAAATGTTTTTATTCAAATTAATTTATGATTGTAACCTGTTGTGTATACCTTAATAATAAATAAATAAATAAATAAATAAATATCGAGCCTTTTAGGGAAGTAGATCGTAAGCGCCAAAAATAGCAAAAAAACTGTTTTAATATTAACCGCCAGATCAACTGATCTTGCATCTTATAGCATCTCTCCTGTAAAATATGTTACAATCTTCTTCCTGAAATGATTCGATTAGGATTTGATATCATCACATCATCTACATTTTCGTGGCACCTTTATGAAGCTAAACACTACATAATGAGGGCGATCGTTTTTAGAATCACTAGGCAGCGCCACTGTTGAATGAGGTCCTATTAAACGTCTGCAAAATCTTTTTTTGGAAGCCAAATCGGAAACGACCGAAATTTACATTAAATATACCAACTCAAAAAGAGTGAAATAAAAATTAAAATTTAAATTTAAAATATCCCCCGATTCTACAAAAACCACTTTTAAAAGTAAATAATACTTGTAGTCCTTAGTCCTTACAGTTTAAAACCAGTGGGGCTACCATGAGTTTAAAACTTACGCGCTCGATATCGCCTACGTAAATATGTCTAAGAAAAACTTGTACAGCGCCGCCTGGTGGTTACGCGAAGAACTACATTCGGCCATATGAAAAAAACAACTCGATAGGTTTTTAACGTACGTAAGTTTACGATAGCCAACTCATGGTAGGCCCTCTGGTATCCATGTCGCTTTGTCATCTGTATAGTCGGTAGTCATCTGATCTCCATGACCGGAATTGATTGGACATCAATATCTACACCTTCATAATTTGTGACCTTAATCTACCAACCATTTGTACTCACAGGTGCAGTCGTGCATCCTGAAGGATAAGCATCTCCAGGACACAGAGAAGATGGAGCTGGTAATCTGCCTCATGGGACAGGCGCAGCCCGACAAGTCGCTCGACACGGTAACTGCTTAATATATGTCTTTATGGGTCTACACGCCATATTAGGAGTAGCAAATACATAGCTACTTACTGCCCGTCGTTTCGACTGGGTTACACCACACGCGTCGCGAGCGAACACTTGTAACCCAGTGTATTTGCTACTCCTTAATCCTAATATCGCGTGTAGACCCATAAAGACTAATATTTAGTGTAATGGAACGCGAAAGTCTAAAATCATACGGTAACTGCTGTTAACGTTAACGTGTTCACCTACAGAGAAGTAGACACAATAGAAATGTTTTCACAGCCTAGCGGTGTGTAGGACGTCCCGTTGCAGGAGATCAGGTGCAACTGCTCCTAGCAAGGCGTGCTAGACTGACTTACGATGATGGCTTGGAGTAGCCTCGTCATTATCACCGGACTTGCGGGGGAGCGGATGTCTCTCACCTCTACGATGATGGCTTGGAGTAGCCTCGTCATTATCACCGGACTTGCGGGGGAGCGGATGGCTCTCATCCCTACGATGATGGCTTGGAGTAGCCTCGTCATTATCACCGGACTTGCGGGGGAGCGGATGGCGCTCACCTCTACGATGACGGCTTGGAGTAGCCTCGTCATTATCACCGGACTTGCGGGGGAGCGGATGGCTCTCACCTCTACGATGATGGCTTGGAGTCATCATCATCATCATCATCATCATCATCATCAGCCCATACTTGTCCACTGCTGGACATAGGCCTCTCCAAATGCACGCCACTTCTCTCTATCCTTGGCCACTCGCATCCAGCTGGAGCTTGATGAGCAGATGGCTTGGAGTAGCCTCGTCATTATCACCGGACTTGCGGGGGAGCGGATGGCTCTCACTCCTACGATTATGACTTGGAGTGGCCTCGTCATCATCACTGAACTTGCGGGAAAGTGATTGGCTCTCACCCCTAAGGTGTGCTAGAGCATACCTACTAAAACTCCACGATGCATTCAAAGCCCATTTATTGTAGAAGATAAATAATAATAATATTTGGAATATTTACGTACATGGTCACCTGACCCCAGACTACTCAGAGCTTGTCAGAGACTGATATACATACATATAGATATTTATAAATTCATACCTAGATATATAATCACACCCGGACACGGAACAAACATCGATGTCCGACACACCACTGGGAGAGAACCCTCTCTTTTCTTTTTGATGCAGTACAGGTCGGTTCATGGAAGTTGACCATAAATGGCGGCCGATGCGCATGTGTGCATTCATGAAGAAAATACTTAATACAAAAAAATATTTTATTGTAATTGAAATAGTATAATTAATTGTCTAAACTTATAATATACTTAATATACTCGTAATTATTGTAGGTACACTTATTTAACTTATTAACTTTAACAAAAACAACGATAACTTAACAAAACAACGAAAACTTAACATGTCACAAAAAATATTAAACAAATATCTTAAAGCAAAACACTTTTCTTTTCAATTGCACTTGACTGCGCTGACAGCGTGTCGATGCCGCAATTGACGAATAGCGATTGAGCGGCCTGCTGCAGTCCATCACGCGGCGCGCACGCACCAATAGCGTCGCTCCAGTCTTGACGCATTCCGCCCGCCCCTCACCCCGCGCCTCAACAGGGACCTAAAAATCGCTTTCTGCGCATTGGTCATCTTTCGTGAACCAAACTGTACTTACCGTGGATGCCTATCCTTTACTATTACTTTTGTTACATATAAAAAATCTAAACCACTTAGTTTAGACGCTTGAAATTTGGCATGCAGTAAACCTTAGTAACTACTAGTTACTAAGGTTTACTGCATTACTGCACTGCACTGCAACAGGATATTGTAAAATTCCAACGGGAACGGGAGTTATTGGTAAAAAAACTTTTGTATGTAAAATCCTGTAGTCCACACAAACGAAGTCGCGGGCACAGCTAGTCTTCATTAACACATCAACTTGACTAACAACTCTCTCTTCCCTTTCCAGTGCCTGGCTCAGATCAAGAAGGAGGTCGAATCGTCCAAACTGAAGCAATGCGCGTCCACCAATCAGGGCGATTCGCTGCTCGCCTCGTACGGGGACAAGACCGACGCCGTGCAGCGCCCGCTCGCCTTCGTGCCCACCGTCGTCATCAACGAGGTGCGAACAGTATGATGACAAAAAAAAAACTATTTGAGTTGGCAATCATCATCATCATCATCAGTCCTTTTCTGTCCACTGCTGGACATAGGCCACCCCACATCTCTCCCTCCTCGGCCACTCGCATCCAGATCCTACCAGATCGTCACACCGCCAGGCCTGCGTTGAGTTGGCAAATAATTAAAGAAAAATCACAAGACTGATATACACAGACACAATAGATAAGTCAAAATAACTGACGAAAACCAACGACGTACTTAAATCATAACAGCAAGAACAGAAATGGCAAAAAAAATTGAGTAGACAATAAAAATGAAAGAAAAAAATCACTAGGCTATATTATAGTCAAAAGACTACTGATGAGTAAATAAAAGATGACGGATGAGTAAACAAAAGACTACCGAAAACCAAAGTGTGTCGTAACAGACTGATCAGACAGAGAATAAACAAAAGACGACAGACGAGTTAACAGAAGACGACAGACGAGTTAACAAAAGACGGCGGTTGAGCAAAGAAAAATTAGACTGTGTGAGACTAGTGATACCAAAATGATTGACGAAAACCAACGACGTACTTAAATCGTAACAGCAAGAACAGAAATTGCAAAAAACACAATTTGAGTAGACAATAAAAATGAAAGAACAACTGATAAGTAAACAAATGATGACGGATGAGTAAACAAAAGACGACTGAAAACCAAAAGTGTGCGGTAATAGAATGATAAAAATAACAGAGACTAAACGAAAGACGATAGTTGAGCAAAGAAAATATGACGGATGAATAAACAAAAGACGACTGATAAATAAAAAAGACGTGTGGCACTCGGGGACTGCCGCGGTATAGCTATTGCATAGCATCGTCCGATTTCGCAGCAGCTCGTCTCGATCCGTGCGAGTTTCGTAGAGTCGTACAATACGTCTAACCGGACGGAACTACGGAATAATAATACGGAATTTCTTGGTTCGGTCGCCGCGCTCAAAGCCCGCGATAAAAGCTATGCAATAGCTTAAAAAAATACAGGATTAAACACAAAAGGCGAAAAAATAAGCAAAATATGGCTTGATAAATAAACGGAAGACAATTGAAACAACAAAATATCTGACTGACAATACGTGCAGCGTCCGATAACCTATGTATTACTTATTGTTGCGGGAACGGGGTACGTTAAATTCAAGATACGCCAAAAGTCACCAAAAGACAATTAATTTATTTATCGACTAACAATTACACAATTAAACACTTAGAAAACACAATTAAAAACACTTAATTACAACAGTAAACACGGAACACTCAATTACACTAAAGCACTGAATTACACTGAAACTATTCGCAGTTAACGTACTCGATCACTCCTAGTTCGCAGGAGACTGATTCGCTTCGCTTTCCCAAATCGGAACTGACTCGTCGCGTCGTACATCCTTCTTTTATACTCAGCGAGGACACAGCTCTTCGCGTGGCGTCGAGAATATTCTCGCGCGGATCGAAAAATCTATTATTATTATTATTATTCTAGAACACGCTAGAGCTCGCTACGACCGACCAGAGTGTGTAACGTAGTATCGTGCAAGCGAATATAGACCTTATCCATACGACGATAAGACTAATTCCGCTTGCCCGGTCTCTCGTGGTCGTAACATTATGCTACTCCTAATATCGCGTGTAGACCCTAAAGACTAATATTTAGTGTAATGAAATGCGATAATCTTACGTAACAAAAGACTTTACAACAGCTTACATATGTTAATGTTAATCTCTAATTTACATTTTATTTATTTATTTGTTGCAGAAGTTCGACCAAGCTTTGCAAGACGAGTCGATGACCAGTCTGAAGGCGGTGGTGTGCCGCGCCGCGCCCACCAAGCCGGCTTTCTGCTGACCGTAGCGATACACAATAAATTATTATTTTTATAACCATGCTGTTTCATTTCAATCATCATACATACATCATTAGCCCATATACGTCCCCGCTGCTGGGGCACGGGCCTACCCTAAACTAGAGCGATCAGTGGGGCTACCATGAGTTACAGACTCGATATCGCCTACGTAAATATGTCTATGAAAAACGTGTACAGCGCCGCTGGTGGTTACGCGAAGAACTAAAATCGGCCGTATGAAAAAAAACAACTCTATAGGTTTTTAACGTAAGTAAGTTTTCGATAGCCAACTCATTAGAATTTCTTCATAGGTGTGCAGGTTTCCTCACGATGTTTAATACTTCACCGTTAAAGCGTCGAATAATCGTATAACAACAAATTTGAAAAACACAGTGGTACGTGGCGGGGTTCGAACTGGCGACCTCTCGCATGACAAGCAACGACCTTTAGCGCTGTCATGAGTTTACGCCCCTGGCGGTTACGCTTAGAACTAAAATCGGTCGTATGAAAAAAAACAATTCGATAGGTTTTTAACGTACGTTAGTTTTCGATAGCCAACTCATGGTACCGCTATTTAACCACTCGGCCGGCCATCGACTCAATCAACAATTATTATCTATACAATCACATCCTTACTAGAAACTTAATAAGTCCGGGTTTTTTTTTATAAGAAGCTAACAAGATGACCTCACTCCACCTGATGGTAAGCGGTAGTGAGATCCAAATATGAGGTTGACAAGCACAATAGACCATATTGAGCCTGTCGCACTCACCCTGAAAGCCGTGAAAAAGGAGACCACTGCTGCGGCAACAACGAGACAAGGCGTGGAGTCTCGCATTGGTATTGAGCTGCGCGGGTCGGAGTTGGCCAGTCCGCCGGGATATTTACCATGTTGTTTTATATTAACGAGCTTCCGATATTTCGGCACTGTTGCAAGCAAGTAGGTACAATGATGTCGAGTCTTTCAAAAGCAACTGGTTAAAAACCCGGTCATTTTCAGTTTTCCAATGAGTGTAACCATGACTGTTATATTGCTAAATAATAGATACTTAAATAAATACAACGTTCCATTCTCCCGGAGAAAAATATTCTCCTCAAGCCCCCATGTCATGGTAATAAAATTTTTTAACCATCTTCCAGCTCATATAAGAACTATAGAAAAACATTCAATTTTTGTAGAACGATTGAAGATCCTCTTAATAGATAAAGTCTATTACACGATTGATGAATACTTCAACGATACATTTCAATAAATATAAAAAAAAGAAAAAAAAATGTTTTCAAGATAATTATGTACTTTAAACTTGTGATTAAATGAATATTTAAATATTATATAGCTAAAAATATGTAATTACTAGCGCTCTGTAAGTGTTGCTGTGCCCCTACGGGGCGTCACATAACGGACTGTACCTTATCTGTAACACCTATGTAATAACGTGTGACACGCAATAAATATTTTGAATTTTGATTTTGAATTGCAAACATAACAAAATCGCTGATAATGAAGATGAGACTTTATAAAAGGGAAGATCTTCCGCCGAGCTAGGTGATCGTGCTCGGGGACCATGGTCCAATTACCACCTTGGTTTTTGCCCTATATATAGTTAGTGGCCCGAATAACTTTGAAGTGAGATGTAGGTTCCATTCTCGTTGAGATGGTATGTCAGCGCCATCTGTTAGATGCGGTGCGAAGTTCTTTGTCGGATGTCGCCACAAGACTATCAACAAACAGCGATTATAGATCCTGTAAAGTCCCTTACTTCTCATAATTCGGTGAGACTGCAATCCGACATGAGCGATGAGAGATCGGGCGCAGGACCACCGGCTTAACGTGCTTTCCGAGGCACGGGCGTTCAACCACCAACTTCCTAACTCTAAGCTGAGTAATTTCATTACAGAAAAACTCACACAAATTTGGCCCGACCCCGGACTCGAACCGGGGACCTCTCGGTCCTTACGCAGCGCTTGCTACCAATAGACCAACGAGGCTACCAATAGACAGTACTATGATCATTGATCTTTTTTTTCTTGGTATGACCTAGCTTAGCTTTTTCAACTTCACCGGGCTGGCAGGGAAGGCGAAATCTCACAACCATTGATCCGCAGGTAGTTTGAAAAACAACTAAATATTAGTCTTTATGGGTCTACACGCGTTATTAGGAGTAGCAAATTACATAGCTACTTACTGCCCGACGTGCAGACTGGGTTACACCCAGTGGCGTAACTACAGGGTGGCAATTCGGCAAAATGGTAGGGCCCCCAGCCGAAAGGGACCCCCGGTCATAGCAGAATCTCAACTGCCAACACACATACACATTAAGATAAAAAAAAACGTGGTGTGCACGGGGCCCCATCCGATGAATTTTGCCACGGATTTCAACGGGTATAGTAACGCCACTGGTTACACCAATCGTCGGGCAGTAAGTAGCTATGTATTTGCTACTCCTAATAACGCGTGTAGACCCATAAAGACTAATATTTAGTGTGATGGAACTCGAAGAAGTCTAAAATTATACATGAAATTGAACAAGTTAGGGGATTTTAAATAAATGCAAAGCCAAGTTCTGAACAAGATCAATATATTTACAAATCAATATTCAAGTTCACATAATCTTACTATAAAGAATCGCTAACTTAACATTAAAATCATCACAGTATATTTACATTATGTCACCATAACGGACAACCATTAAAATGTACCAAAATAGGGTTACTTAAAAACAACATAATAATTATAAATACATACATAAAATCACGCCTTTTTCCCAGAGTGGTATGCCATGTGCTACGGTCCTGACACACCACTTTCGCTTCATCCACATTCAAATTCAATAATTATAAATATCTGGGACATTTCCACACACAGTCACCTGACTGTTATACATACATAGATATTTATAAATACATACATAAATAAATAAATATAAATATTTCACAACATCACATACATTGATCTGATCCCGTGGTAAGTAGCTTAAGCACTTGTGTTACAGGTATCAGAATCAACAGTGGATACACAAATATACTTCAATATATTAAAAAATCACACCCAGACACGGAACAAACACTGATGTTCGTCACACAAATAGGTATTTGTCCCGAGTGGGAATCAAACCCACGACTCTTGGAACCGTAGGTAGTATACCTGGGTCACTAACACTGTTCCACCAAGCTAGTCTACAAATACATTATATTCACACCCAGACACGGAGCAAACACCGATGTTCATCACATAAATATTAGTTCCTATGAAATTCACTAGATGGCAATACGTAGGCGTGAGGTCCAACTGCAGATTGATGACTGGTAAACATTGACATGTCTGTCAATGTCACGTCAAAATTAACCAATCATGCTGCAGTTGGACCTCACGCCTACGTATTTCCATCTAGTGAATTTCTCATGCGCTCTAAGCCTAATTTAGACAATGTCACAATTCAATGTCAGTGGCTAACCAGTTATTCAGTAGATGGCAATACATAGGCATATACAATTTAAACTATTATGGTTACACACATTAGAAAACTGAAAATGTCCAGGATATTTACCATGTTGTTTTTTTTATATGAGCTCCCGATATTGATCATTGCGCTTGCAACAGTGCCGAAATTAAAAAACATGGTAAATATCCCGGGCATTTCAAGTTTTCAGTTGACAGACATGTATATTTTCACCAATCAGAATTCAGATTTCAGATTCACCAATAAAAATTATAAATTAATCATCATAAAATGGAATTTTATTACAATTACTTATTTGATTCAATTATTTGATATACTTTTTTGATTTCAATGAAACTGTAACCCTATTTTGGTACCAATATTAATAACTACACTCATTGAAATATTAATATTTACAATTATTATACTATTATGAAGTCAATCAGAGCTTTTGGACAGTATATTTACACAAGTTAGCAACTAGTAGTAAGAATCAGCTGTATACAACTAAGACCACAATTCTGAAAAAAATATATTTAAAAAAAAATAATTTTATTAAAGAACAATTATTTAAAAATAACTGCATCTTTTTTAGGATAGAAAAATAATGTTTGGACTTAGGATTTGAAATTGGAAATACAATAAAATATTAAAAACAGGGCGGCAATAGGGAAATACCCTATTGTAGTGTTGCCAGTCGTCCACATAACGGAAAATGGCTTTTTGATTGTGTGACCAGCCAAAATTAAAACTAAAACAGCTTATTTGTATAATTCTTTTTTTCAAAGTAGTTAATTCATCTCCATTAAACTTCAGTTTTTAAAATGTTACAATTTACTGTGACACAAAATCCTCAATAATGTATTTTTACCCAAATTTCCAACCAAAACAGCTGCATTTTCCTGCTATTATATATGGTCAAACCAAACCTGGCAACACAATCTCTATCCCAAAAAAGTAGTTATTGAACAGAATTGTGGCCCTATTTGTGTATGTATAGGAAAAGCCTCAATATAGAGGATTCTAACAGACTAGGTAAGACAATGGCACGGCCACCCGTCAAAAATGGCTAAAGTACCATAATATGATTTACAACATTCTGTATGATTTTGATATATCAATATATCTCAATTTGGGTGGTAGTTTCGGCATAAATAGTATAATTGTTTTAATTTATATGCTTCCTCCATTCCTAAAACTTAAGTTATAGGTATGCCTATTTCCTCTTCATAGACAAAACCATAAACATATTGTAACTTGTATACATATTACAAGTAAATCCTAAATGTGCTCTTCTGTAAAATTCTTTCTTCACACATTAAGGATGACATATATCAGAAAAGAACAATAATATGTCCCATATTGCTTCATTGGAAATATTAATTACAAGAATTCCTTTTTTTATAGCCATTTAGAGCAATATATTGAGATTGTTCTCCCAACTGACTATGATGATGGTTTGGAGTAGCCTCGTCATCATCACCGGACTTGTGGGGCAGCAGATGGCTCTCACCCCTACGATGATGGCTTGGAGTAGCCTCGTCATCATCACCGGACTTGCGGGGGAGCGGAGGGCTCTCACCCCTACGATGATGGCTTGGAGTAGCGTCGTCATCATCACCGGACTTGCGGGGGAGCGGATGGCTCTCACCCCTACGATGATGGCTTGGAGTAGCCTCGTCATCATCACCGGACTTGCTGGGGAGTGGATGGCACTCACCCCTACGATGATGGCTTGGAGTAGCCTCGTCATCATCACCGGACTTGCGGGGGAGCGGATGGCTCTCACCCCTACGATGATGGCTTGGAGTAGCCTCGTCATCATCACCAAACTTGCAGAGGAGCAGATGTCTCTCAATCCAAGACTGATATCTATCGTTTTGACATACAATTAGCTGCTATTAGGTACATCTAGTATCAAAATTAAAATACAACCGGCTTAACTTCAACATCCAACGTACCTCAAGGTACGAAATCTTCATCGGCTCCATCCTCCCCCTTCTTATGCTTCCTGGTCATATGCCGTTTCATATCACACCTCTTCTTCGTAGTATACACACACTTTTTACACACAAACACTTTACCCGTCACTTTAGATTTACTTGCCTCAGCACTTTTTAGGAAATCCTCCGCTTTATGCCCTTTCAGATGATAGAGCAGACTCATATTATGCTTAGCTTTATACGAGCATAGATGACACTTGTATTTCTTTTCCCCGTGTTGCTTCTCGTGCTTTGTGAACTGGTATTCGCTGGCTGTCATGTAGCCGCATATCTGACACATCATCAGGACTTTCGCATGGCTAGCCGTATGCCTCCTATACTCCGTACCACTGGATGTAGTATACTGGCATTGTACGCAGTAATACTCGTACATGCCCCATAGTATCTTCGCGAAATCTGTTTCTTGATCGGCTTCGGCTAATGCTTTCTTCTTTTCCGCTCGTCGCCGTTTTAGAAGCTTCTGCAACGGAACGTCGTCTTCGTCAGTCTCGTCCGACACTTCGACGGTGTCGATATGAGGCTCCTCGATTATGACGTCATCCTCGTCCGATGACGTCAGCAGGCTGATCGGGTCGTCCCTGTAAATATATTTTGTAATTAATCTATACTAATATTATAAAGCTGAAGAGTTTGTTTGTTTGTTTGTTTGTTTGTTTGTTTGTTTGTTTGTTTGTTTGTTTGTTTGTTTGTTTGTTTGTTTGAACGCGCTAATCTCAGCAACCGCTGGTCCGATTTTAAAAATTCTTTCACTGTTGGATAGTCCATTTATCGAGGAAGGTTATAGGCTATATTACATTTTCAAAAAAGTAGGGATCCGTACGAAAAACCCAACTTTGTCACCCAAAATGTAAAAAAAATCCTTATATCGCTTGCGCTGCGAAAAGTATTCATTTTAGAAATATATAATGTACTACAATTTTGTAGAACACATTAATATCTACAAAAAATGTCGCGACAGCATATATCTAACTATTATAGTTATGTCACAATAAGTGTTTTAATCTATAATATAAAAATGAATCGCAAAATGTGTTGGTAAGCGCATATTGAGTTATGCCACCAACCATACGTCAAATATGTGAAGTTTGTCTTTTGGAATTGATAAATTTCGAGTGCCATTAAATTACGTAAATTACCAGAAGGGTTCTGAATCGACAACATGTATCGAAAATATTCTAATTGTTGCTTTTTTTCAATTTTAATTTAACAAAATAGTGTCATCTAATTGACATATTTTTAAGCTGTCAAAATTAACGAGAGCATTCAAATTTCCATATTGCCGAATTGAAGAAGGTTGGTTGTCAAAAAATACATTGATATTATTACTCAAGGGTTTGGTATTAGAAAAAAGGATGAGATGATCACAATGCGATTAATACATTGTATGCACCAACCGGGTATTAAATATTCAAACAAATTGAACAAATTCAATATTGAGTTCAAAAAAATAATATGAAAATCAATACATATAAAAGTATAGCATCAGCATATTTTATTTGGTAAAGCATAAAATCCGAAAGGAGAAAATGAGGGGTTTGCCAGGGATTAAGAAAGAACATGATTTAAGCACACAGTAAAAGCGTCGAACAATCGTACATAGGTATGAATTTAAAATTTGAAAAACACAGTGGTACGTGGCAGGGTTTGAACTGGCGACCTCTTGCATAGCAAGCAAATACCTAAACCACTCGGCCATGGACGCTTTTTTCCTCTCTAACTATAAACTGCTACCTGGCTTTGGAATAGGACGTCCTTTATTTCACTTTGATCGATGAACAATTAGGATTACTTGAAGATGATCTATTCAATATGAGGAAGCAGTTCACTATAAACATAGATTTTAGGATTTCGTACGTCGAAAAGAATAACCGAACCCCTATATAGGATCCGTTTATCATCGTCAATTTTTGCCAAGGAGAAAATATCAAACTGAAAGTTACATCAAATAGTCAGGTCTACTGCTCCTTCATCTGAGCCAACACAATCAAAAGAAACATTCATTTATGCTGCCAATTTTTGACACTCGCAAAGGGAACTACTATCTGCGAAGAACTCAGATTCTCAAAATTTAGAATAAAGCAACGTCAAGTACAGAGAATTGCGTAAACTTTAAAAATAAATTGCGTTGTGCGAGTCCGTCTTGCACTTGGACTTTTCTTTTTTTTTTTCTTTTCTTGGGTTCTATTCCCACTCAGCACAAATATTTCTGCGATCAATATCGATGTTTGTTCCGTGTCTGGTTGTGCTATTTAAATATTTAAATGTATACCACAGTTCTGATAAAAACAAGTGCTAAAGCTTCTTACCACAGGATCAGATCAATTAATGTGATGTTGTGTAATATATTTATTTATTACACGACAAACAAAAGATGATGATGATATAAACCAAAATAATTTTGTTTTAAATGTTTCTTCCGGTTGACTAACTTCTTAAGTGGCAGGAAAGATTTTGACAGGACTACGACTACTTCTAAGTTAAAAAAAATTCAAAATCCTGTAGTTCACGCGAACGAAGTCGCGGGCACAGCTAGTAATTGATGTCTATAGATAACTAGCCTAATATCCTACTGCAACTAAGCTTTACGTTTATTAGGGTATCCGCATGCCTAATTTCAATTATCTATCTTACATGGTTTAGATTTTTTCATACAAAAGTTTTTACCTACTAACGCCCGTTCCCATGAGAATTTTGTAATGTCCTGTATGCCAAATTTTAAGCGACTAACTTAACTTAAGCGGTTTAGATTTTTCATACAAAAGTTTCAAGTTTCAAGTCAGTTTTTTTTTCGATTATTCCCATACCCGTGAGAATTTCGGGAATTTCTTTCTTAGTTCACCTCTACGGTACCTAAGCTACGTCCCTTCCAAATTTCAAGAGCCTACCTTTAGCCGTTTAGGCTGTGCGGCGATATGTCAGTCATTTTCTCCTTTTATATATTTAGATTTTATACATTACTAGCTGTGCCAGCGACTTCGTTCGCGTTTCCCCCGTTTTTACACATTTTCCATTGTATCTTTGCTCCTATTGGTCGCAGCGTGATGTTATATAGCCTAAAGCCTTCCTCGATAAATGGTCTATACAACGCAAAAAGATTTTTTCAAATCGAACCAATAGTTCCTGAGATTAGCGCGTTCAAACAAACAAACAAACAAACAAACTCTTCAGCTTTATAATATTAGTATAGATATTAGTATAGATAGCTCCATTATTTATTTATAGCGACTGCACTAGATAAACGTGGGTTCGATTTTCACCCTGGTCTTTATTTCCTAGCTGACTTACGATGATGGCTTGGAGTAGCCTCGTCATCATCACCGGACTCGCGGGGGAGCGGATGGCTGTCCCTCCTACGATAATGGCTTGGAGTAGTTAGTTTGTGTGTGTAATCTTTGGTCTATGCTTTTGTCTATGGTCTATGCTGTTCATCATCATCATCATCATCATCAGTTGCCGTCTACGTCCCCACGTTGGGGCACGGGCCTACCCTAAACTAAAGCCATGAAGCCTTGTTGTCTATGCTGTTGTCTATGGTCAATGATTTTGTCTATGGTCAATGATTTTGTCTATGGTCAATACATTTATCTATGGTCTAGGGTCGACGCTCTTGTCTATGGTCAATGCTATTGCTTATGGTCAATGCTGTGGTCTATGGTCAATGCTATTGCTTATGGTCAATGCTGTGGTCTATGGTCAATACTTTTGTCTATGGTCTATCGTCAATGTTGTCTATGGTCCACGCTGTCTATGGTACGAGCAGCAGCATGAGGCAGTCGCTGTTGTCTGCTGCGCCTTGTTGCTGTTATCTATGGTCCACGCTGTCTATGGTCTATGCTGTCTAGGGTCTATGCTGTCTATGGTCCATGCTGTCTATGGTCAATGCTGTCTATGGTCCATGCTGTCTATGGTCCATGCTGTCTATGGTCCATGCTATCTATGGTCAATGCTGTCTATGGTCAATGCTAACTATGGTCCACGCTGTCTATGGTCAATGCTGTCTATCTATGGTCCACGCTGTCTATGGTCAATGCTGTCTATGGTCAATGCTGTCTATGGTCCACGCTGTCTATGGTCCCCGCTGTCTATGGTCCCCGCTGTCTATGGCCGGTGCACTAGTGCGCTCACCTGGCGCCGCCCGCGCCCGCGTCCCGCTCGCGCTCCAGGTCGAGGTCGTGGTCCAGCATCAGCTCGCTGGGGTCCAGCTCCACCTGCACGCTCTCCAGGAGCATGAGGCAGTCGCTGGTCTCTGCTGCGCCTAGTCTATGGTCCACGCTGTCTATGGTCAATGTTGTCTATGGTCCACGCTGTCTATGGTCAATGCTGTCTATGGTCAATGCTGTCTATGGTCAATGCTGTCTATGGTCAATGCTGTCTATGGTCAATGCTGTTTTCTAGGGTCAATGCTGTCTATGGTCAATGCTGTCTATGGTCAATGCTGTTTTCTAGGGTCAATGCTGTCTATGGTCAATGCTGTTTTCTAGGGTCAATGCTGTCTATGGTCAATGCTGTCTATCGTCAATGCTGTCTATGGTCAAGCTGTCTATGGTCAATGCTGTCTATGGTCCACGCTGTCTATGGTCCACGCTGTCTATGGTCCCCGCTGTCTATGGTCCCCGCTGTCTACGGTCCCCGCTGTCTATGGCCGGTGCACTAGTGCGCTCACCTGGCGCCGCCCGCGCCCGCGTCCCGCTCGCGCTCCAGGTCGAGGTCGTGGTCCAGCATCAGCTCGCTGGGGTCCAGCTCCACCTGCACGCTCTCCAGGAGCATGAGGCAGTCGCTGGTCTCTGCTGCGCCTAGTCTATGCTCCACGCTGTCTATGGTCAATGCTGTCTATCGTAAATGCTGTCTATGGTCAATGCTGTCTATGGTCAATGCTGTCTATGGTCAATGCTGTCTATGGTCCACGCTGTCTATGGTCCCCGCTGTCTATGGTCCCCGCTGTCTATGGCCGGTGCACTAGTGCGCTCACCTGGCGCCGCCCGCGCCCGCGTCCCGCTCGCGCTCCAGGTCGAGGTCGTGGTCCAGCATCAGCTCGCTGGGGTCCAGCTCCACCTGCACGCTCTCCAGGAGCATGAGGCAGTCGCTGGTCTCTGCTGCTCCTTGTTGCTGTTGTCTATGGTCAATGCTGCTGTCTATGGTCAATGCTGCTGTCTATGGTCAATGCTGCTGTCTATGGTCAATGCTGCTGTCTATGGTCAATGCTGCTGTCTATGGTCAATGCTGCTGTCTATGGTCAATGCTGCTGTCTATGGTCAATGCTGTCTATGGTCAATGCTGCTGTCTATGGTCAATGCTGCTGTCTATGGTCCACGCTGTCTATGGTCCCCGCTGTCTACGGCCGGTGCACTAGTGCGCTCACCTGGCGCCGCCCGCGCCCGCGTCCCGCTCGCGCTCCAGGTCGAGGTCGTGGTCCAGCATCAGCTCGCTGGGGTCCAGCTCCACCTGCACGCTCTCCAGGAGCATGAGGCAGTCGCTGGTCTCCGCTGCTCCTTGGGCCGCTGTGGATTATTGACACATATTATTACGTACCTTGTTGGTCACTGATGTGAAATATTCTATATATAATGTTGTGTTAATTTTTATTATTTTATGTTAAATTTATTTTTTCTTGTAATATGTGACCAATAAATTCTTTACTATTCTATTCCATTCTATTATTAAATTATTACTAGAGGAGACTTGTAAGATTACACCGTGAAATTTGAGTGGTTGTTTTCCCGTGGCAGAACGATTTGCCTTTAGTAATACTATTGAATCATGCAAATTATTCCTTGAATATAAAATCTGTTTTTTTTTCAAATTTTCAAAATAATATTATTCCAACTCGCAAACGAGAGAAACCATCGTTCTTTTATAAGATGTGACATAATCAGGTATTGCTTGGCGCATGAAATCGATGTTTAAAGCTAAAGAAGCTCTACGCCCTAAGTAATAAAGCGGTTCGAACGTGCTTTCGAGTTTCGGTTATAAATACCTTTTATAAAACCGGCATTTATTGATTTTAATCAAAAAGAACTGCACAAATCTATTGTGCTACTAAGATAAAATCATTTTAATGCGGGAAAACAACCACTATTTCAGGGTGTCTTTATGTTACTCGGACTCGTTGGTCTATTGGTAGCAAGCGCTGCGTAAGGGCCGAGAGGTCCCCGGTTCGAGTCCGGGGTCGGGCAAAATTTGTGTGAGTTTTTCTGTAATGAAATTACTCAGCCCGGAGTTAGGAAGTTGGCGGTTGAACGCCCGTGCCTCGGAAAGCACGTTAAGCCGGTGGTCCTGCGCCCGATCTCTCATCCGTTATGTCGGATTACCGTCTCACCGAATTAAGAGAGTAAGGGAATAGAGAGTGCACTTGTGTTTGCGCGTACACTTGTGCACTATAATATGTCCTGCGCACTTGGCTGATCTCAATTGAGATCGGCCGCCATGGCTGAAATCGGTCGGACGCCTTATGTTACTCGGGGTACGGCCGGAATACCAGCGCTGCAGCTGCCCTCAGGCTGATGTAGCACATATGCTGAGGCCTGTACCTCGATGACCACATCCTGTCCTTATCTGTTCGTGTTAATTCTTTGTATTTCTTTAGTCTGTCATATATGTGAGTTTTTGAAGTAATATAATTTGTTGTATACCTACATACTTGTTTATGTTATGTGGTCAATACACGATTTCTATTCTATTCTATTTTAGACTTTCGCGTTCAATTACACAAAATATTAGTATTTATGGGTCTACACGCGATATTAGGAGTAGCAAATACATAGCTACTAACTGCTCGAAGTTTCGACTGGGTTACGCCAACCATGGTTGCGAGCGAACTGATTATGAGCTATATAATTGCTACTCCTAATATCGCGTGTAGACCCATAAAGACTAATATTTAGAGGAGACTTGACTGTCTCGTTGGTCTTTTGGTAGCAAGTGCTGCGTTTGGACCGAGAGGTCCCCGGTTCGAGTCCGGAGTCGCGATTTAGTCATTCTCTCTCAACTCATACGTTCACTCATAATTCATCCGTACACTCACTAATTCATCCGTTCACTCACTAATTCATGCGTTCACTCACTAATTCATGCGTTCACTCACTAATTCATGCGTTCACTCACTTACTCATCCATTCACTCAGTAATTCATCCATTCACTCACTAATTCATCCGTTAACTCACTAATTCATGCGTTCACTCACTAAAACATCCGTTCACTCACTTACTCATCCATTCACTCACTAATTCACCCGTTCACTCACTAATTCACCCGTTCACTGACTGATTCTCGCATTCACTCGCTAATTCATCCGTTCACTCACTAATTCATGCGTTCACTCACTAAAACATCCGTTCACTCACTTACTCATCCATTCACTCACTAATTCACCCGTACACTCACTAATTCACTCTCTCAACTCATACGTTTACTCATAATTCATCCAATACACTCACTAATTAATCCGTTCACTCACTAATTCATGCGTTCATTCAATAATTCATGCGTTCACTCACTTACTCATCCATTCACTCAGTAATTCATCCATTCGCTCACTAATTCATCCGTTTAATCACTAATTCATGCGTTCACTCACTAATTCATCCGTTAACTCACTAATTCATGCGTTCACTCACTAAAACATCCGTTCACTCACTTAGTCATCCATTCACTCACTAATTTACCCGTTCACTCACTAATTCACCCGTTCACTCACTAATTCACCCGTTCACTGACTGATTCACCCGTTCACTCACTAATTCACCCGTTCACTCACTAATTAATCCGTTCACTCACTAATTCATGCGTTCATTCAATAATTCATGCGTTCACTCACTTACTCATCCATTCACTCAGTAATTCATCCATTCACTCACTAATTCATCCGTTTACTCACTAATTCATGCGTTCACTCACTAATTCATCCGTTAACTCACTAATTCATGCGTTCACTCACTAAAACATCCGTTCACTCACTTAGTCATCCATTCACTCACTAATTTACCCGTTCACTCACTAATTCACCCGTTCACTGACTGATTCACCCGTTCACTCACTAATTCACCCGTTCACTCACTTATTCATTCGTTCACCCACTACTTCAATCGTTCACTCACTTATTCATTCTTTTACTCACTAATTCATCCGTTTACTTACTTATTCAATCACTAATTCACTTGTTCACTCACTCATTTGTCCCTTCTTTCACTCCTTCAATGGTTCACTTACTTATTAAAATAGTTTACTCACTCATTCATTCGTTCATGTACTCACCATTCCCACTCATTCACTTACCTTTATCCACAGATATCTCTATATAGACCGGACCAGGCGGGGAAGGTATCTCAGGCATCTCAGGTATTTCGGGTATCTCGGGTTTTTGGGGTTCTTCAGCCGTCTCGGTCACAGAGTGAATGTTGAGCGGCCGGTCTTGTAGGATGTGGTAGTTGGTTAGCAGCTCCTCTATGTCTTCCGGTTGCTTGTCTATGTCCGGCTGTTTGTCTATGGTCAGTAGCGGATTTGCCTTTTCTATGCTCGATTTTTCAACGGTTGGGGATGAGCTGGAAATGTTTAAAAGTTATTATAACTAATGTTTTAGCAGTTGCAACACTATTAGATTAGTTAATATCTAAAATGTTATAGCAAAAATTATACAGAAGGAAGAATCCCACTTTAAATAATAAAAAAAAAAAATTTGATTTTTTTTTTGATTTTATTCTGCAAATATACTATTTGAAACTGGAGTAAATATTAATTACTATGGGTCAGCATTTATTTATCAATAACATAACCACATTACTGCCAGACGTTTTATAATAAATTTCGTTTAATATAAATAAAATACTATTCCCCATAACGAATTAGCCACTTACCTATCTTTAACATCTCCACTCTTAACAGATTCCGTCCCTTCTTTCATCCCATTAGTGTTTTGAACTCTCTCATCCACAGAATCATCTTTATCAAGCTCGCCATATTTGATCCCTTCACCTTTCCCCAAATCACTATTCTTATTCTCCAAATCGACAATCTTACTTTTCAAAACGCCATTTTCATTTTGCAACAACTTGTTCCTATTTCTCAAATTCATTAATTTCTCATGGAGATTTTTTCTCTTGTCTTTCAAATTCGTTTTCAACACTTTCTCTTTGACTTTCAAATCTGTTCTCTTTGCTTCTTTGTTTGTGTCTTTGACATCGCTCTTTTCTTTATGGTTTTCGGATGGAGTTGGCTCTTCGTCGTCTCCGTCCGGTGTCGACGTTTCGAGTCGGTTCTCTGTGGCTGTTGACGTGTCGTCAGATTTTGTAGATTGATCTGGTTCATCTGATTTAATCTGAAAACATATAAAAATTATATAAATATGGATGTTAGTAAAAACGTTGTATTATTGAACCAATATCATTAGAGACTTGTATATCAATGGAAATATATCAGTGTACAAATATATGATTACTTTCTGTGCCCGCGACTTCTTTCGCGTGGAATGCAGAATTTTTCAAGGTACAAAAGTTTTTTCCCAATAACTCCCATTTCCGTGGGAATTTTGCAATATCCTGTTGCAAATAAGCTTAAAGTTCATTAAGGTAACTTAAGCAGTTTAGATTTTTCATACAAATCGATTTTCCCGCTTATTCCCGATACCGCGGGAATTTCGAGAATTCTCTTTTTAGTGCACCTCTGCGGTACTTAAACTACGTCCCATCCAAATTTCAAGTGCCTAGGTTTAGCCGTTTAGGCTGTGCGTTGAGATGTCAGTCATTGAGTCAGTTAGTCAGTTTCTCCTTTTATATATTTAGACTAGCCCTCGCTTCGCTTCGGGTAATCCTTTTTTAGCGGATGCCTACGTCATAACATCTACCTGCAAGCCAAATTTCAGCCCGATCCGTCCAGTGGTTTGGGCTGTGCGTTTATAGATCACTATGTCAGTCAGTCAGTCCACCTTTTTTCTTCGACCTGGAAAAATGCCTTAGGCACCGTCACCCAGAGAGAGGGTTCTCTCCGGGTGGTGTGTCGGACTCCCCAGCGACTGGCGAAGAGATGGTAAATGCCAGCCGCGGATCCTGAGCGGAGTGCAATGCCCAGGGAGTTTGCCGACTAAAACACCGGGGTGTACCTCATCGCCTATTGGCGGTGTCGTGGTACCTGGCAGAGCCTTCACTCACAACACCACCAGAAAAAAAAATTAGTTATACACCGTGAAATTTGTGTGGTTGTTTTCCCGTGGCAGAACGATTTGCCTTTAGTACCTAATACTATCGAATCATGCAAACTAATCCATGAAAAAAAATTTTTTCTTTTCGAATTTCAAAAACTGTAATTTTCCAACTCGAAAACGAGAGAAGCTATCGTTTTTTTTATAAGATGTGACGTAATCAGGTACTGCTTGCCGCATGAAATCGATGCTTAAATCTAAAGAAGCTCTACGCCCTAAGTAATAAAACGGTTCGAATGTGTTTTCGAGTTTCGGTTAAACCTTTCATAAAACCGGCATTTATTGATTTTACCAAAAAAGAACTGCACACATCTTTTGTGCTACTAAGATAGAATCATTTTACTGCGGGAAAACAACCACTAAAATTTCACGGTGTGTATAGGTAACTTAACGTTACCTGTAAGTAAGTTACATATAATTTAAACGTTTATTACATACTAGCTGTGCCAGCGACTTCGTTCGCGTTCCCCCCGTTTTTTACACATTTTCCATTGTATCTTTGCTCCTATTGGTCGCAGCGTGATGTTATATAGCCTAAAGCCTTCCTCGATAAATGGTCTATACAAAGCAAAAATATTTTTTCAAATCGAACCAGTAGTTCCTGAGATTAGCGCGTTCAAACAAACAAACAAACAAACTCTTCACCTTTATAATATTAGTATAGATAGTATACCTGTTCAAACACGCTAGGCACAGCGCCAGCCTTCAGCCGGGTGCGTCCGCGGGCGCTTTCACAGTCCTCGGGCCTGAAGTGCTTGGAGCACACCACCGCGCCCCGGGGCTTCGCTGAAGGACCCACCGCCGACACCCAGCGGCGGCGGAGCTCTCGGCCCGCCGGGAAACTAGGAGGGAGGGATGGTTCTTTTTTAACTTTTAACACCAGAAATAAACATAGGCTTGCCGTTTCAAGGCTCAGGCTTCAAAAGACTGGAAAGTCGTTCTTAGGTTTAAGCACAAAATTGTTTAATAAGATCCCACAAAATGTTATTGAATTACCTTTTTATAATTTCAAACTTTTTATTAAGTCGTGTCTTGTGAAAATACCATATTATAAAGTAGAAGACTACTTAAATGATAAAAATCCATGGACATGATGAGCTGCTCGCTTGGACGTCAATGAATTATGTAACTTGTGAATTTTTATGTAATATGTGATTAATTTATTTATAAATTGACGTGCAAAAGTATTTCATGTAAATCTATTTGCAGAATAAATTATTTCATTTCATTTCATTTCATTGCTAACTAGGTTTCCGCACGCGACTTCGCCCGCGTGGAAACCCTATTCCCGCGGGAACTCCGGGATAAAAAGTAGCCTATGTGTTATTCTGGGTTTTCAGCTATCTGCATACCAAATTTCATCGTTATCGGTTCAGTAGTATTTGCTTGAAAGAGTAACAAACATCCATCCACACATACAAACTTTCACGTTTATAATATTAGTAGGATGTATTACCCGTATGTTTAAACCAATATGAACAACATAAATATTTGCATGCCGACTGTAATAATGGCTAAAATTTTACATTTGACATTTGTATAAATATTGCACGCCATGACGCCACACACTTGGCAAGTTGTAGCAGTACAATCATTAATTTAAGATCCATACCTGTATGCTTGCAATAAAAACTATTTGATTTGAGGGTCATATAGTTATTATAATAATTTTGGGGCACCCACCTAGTGGGAGGCAAGAGCAATACACAATGGTATATTAGGATTGAAGAATTTAGGGTTGAGCGACATCCGCTCCCCCGCAAGTCCGGTGATGATGACAAGGCTACTCCAAACCATCATAGACCATAGTTAGTCAGATACAAAAAGAAAAAAAAACGATTTAACAATTACCATTTTCTGTATTGTAGTCATTACACATAGTACCGTTGGATATAATTAGTCAAAATTTATGTCCAAAACATGTAATTTAAAAAAAAATATAAGTCATTCGACCGATTTCAGCCATGGCGGCCGATCTGAATTGAGATCAGCCAAGTGCGCAGGACATATTATAGTGCACAAGTATGCGCGCAAACACAAGTGCACTCTCTATTTCCTTACTCTCATAATTCGGTGAGACGGAAATCCGACATGACTGATGAGAGATCGGGCGCAGGACCACCGGCTTAACGTGCTTTCCGAGGCACGGGCGTTCAACCGCCAACTTCCTAACTCCGGGCTGAGTAATTTCATTAAATAAATAAATAATAAATCTTTATTAGAAAACTTAGTGCACAAAATTAGATCTTAAAATCTACATTACAGAAAAACTCACACAAATTTTGCCCGACCCCGGACTCGAACCGGGGACCTCTCGGTCCTAACGCAGCACTTGCTACCAATAGACCAACAAGGCAGCTAAAATAAATTAAAATATACTTACTTAAAAAATGTGATGCCTTTTGTGGATGTATCTATACACCCTTCCACGCAACACTTCACCATTGTGGGGACTCCTATCTATAATCATAATAATAAATAAATAAATATCTCACAACATCACTTACATACTGTATGACTGGCTCAATGGACAATGATTAGTGACCCTGGCTATGGCTCCAAGAAAATTTATATAATAATTTTTAATAATTAATAATCCTTACTAATCCTTACTAATCCTTACTAATCCTTACTAATATTATAAATGCGAAAGTAACTCTGTCTGTCTGTCTGTCTGTCTGTCTGTCTGTTACGTTTTCACGCATAAAGTACTGAACCGATTTAAACGAAATTTGGTACAGATATAGTCCAGAGCCTAGAAACGGTTATAGGCTACTTTTTAACCGACTGCGCTATAAAGAAGTAATGTTTTAGCCGTTAAACATCTCTACGCGGACGAAGTTGTCACAGCCACTGGACGGATCGAGATAAAATTTAGCATGCAGGTAGATGTTATGACGTAGGACAGGATTTCCCGAAATTCCCACGGGAACGGGAAATAACGGGAAAATCCTTTTGTATGAAAAAAACTAACCGCATAAGTTAGACGCTTGAAATCTGACATGCAGGTACCTTAATAAATTAAAAGCTTAGTTGCAACAGGATATTGTAAAATTCCCACGGGAACGGCAGTAACAGGAAAAAAACTTTTGTATGAAAAAATCTAAACCGCGATATAGATAGACGATTGAGATTTGGCATGCAGGTACCCCAATGAACGTAAAGCTTACTTCCAACGCGATATTACAAAATTCCCATGGGAACGGGAGTTATTGGGAAATAACTTCTGTATGTAAAATCCCTTACGGGGTTGAAATATATTATATAGAGATAGAGATATACCCGAAGCGAAGCGAGGGCGGGTCGCTAGTATGTTATAATGTTTGCAATACCTACACGGTGACTAAGTTGTTAGTGCCTTTTTCTATATTCCACCTTTGTATGATGTACACTTAGTAAGCAAATAAATGATGATTTGATTTGAAGAATTCCTCTCTCCTAATAAATTTACTGTGCCCGGTAGGGTCCATTGTTGAAAACTTTTTAACAACACCTTTTATACATTATGGAAAAGCAATAAATAATAATGCGTCCGACCGATTTCAGACATAGCGGCCGATCTCAATTGAGATCAGCCAAGTGCACAGGACATATTATAGTGCACAAGTGTGCGCGCAAACACGACCATGATTAGTGTAACCCAGTCTGCACGTCGGGCAATAAGTAGCTATGTAATTGCTACTCCTAATATTGCATGTAGACACATAAAGACTAATATTTTGTGAATGCCAAATTGCCGAAGCACTTGTTTTACAGTTATCAGAAAAAAAAGAATACACTCACTTACATAAATGTATAATTAATACACCTAGACACTGAAAAGATCTTCACACAAATATTTGTACGCGAGCATCCAATGCAATATCGGAAGGTCTGGTGGTTCAAGTCTCCATTCAGGCGGGGTCGTGAATGTGACATTTTTCAAATTTTGACTCTTTTTTAAATGAAATGATCTTGATTTAGTAAATCAGTTCAATTATCATCATCATCAGCCCATATACATCCCCACTGCTGGAGCATGGGGTTACCCTAAACTAGGGCTTGCAGGCCGCGAGTCAATCACGCCAAGTGCAGGTTGGTTGACTACACAACCTAAGATTTGCAGGTTTCCTCACAATGTTTTTTTATAGATAAAGGCATTTATGAGGAGGGATTTATGTATACATCCATTATAGAGAAACACTGATATTATAATTAAAATCTTGCTAGTAAAAAATAAATGCCTATACTCCATTCATTTTGGCGAGCGACAAAATGTAAACAATGAACCTACGGCTCTCAAACTTTTAAATAATGAAACGAGTAGATACCTACAATACATAAAAAACCACAACACATTTTAGCCACGAATAACAATTCCACAATAAAAGAAAACAATTAAAAGACTACTTTTAACTTAACAGTAATAATTAAAACAAGGAATCTGAATAAGAAATTAACAAAATCAGGGAAATGCACACGAGTCAACAGCTTTATCGGCTGAGTAAAAATGGTCGCCTGAAGTTTGAGAATTGTTTTTTATTTAGGTCTTTTTTCATGTCAACTTACGTTGTCAAAATACTTCTGACAGAAAAAAAAACGAAAAAATATCATATAAATTGAGAAATTAAAATATAAGATTATTTTCTTATTAGTACATACAAGCTTGGTTTTTTAAATATTTTTTTAATAATGGTTCATGGCTATTATTGAAAAAAATTAATTATTTATACTCTTTCCAAAGACGACCTATAAAAATATCATTTTTTGATTTGTTTACATTTTGTCGCTCGCGAAAGTGAATGGAGTTTAGGCACTCCATAAAATATTTGTACATTAATTTATTCATTCCATGTAAACAAAGAAAGAATACCATTTTTAAGTTCAAATGAAACTATACCAATTTAATTAACAAAACGCAAAATACGTTTCGATTTTCAAAAACGATTTATTAATTTTATGCACAAAATGAATTTGTACAAAAATTCAATATTGGAACCAAACTTGTTATGCGTCCGTATTCTGGAAGCTCGGTCGTATCGTGCCCGCCAGAACCAGATCGACTCTATTACAAGGGTATTAAAGTCTATTTTACAATGACTATTCGAACAATCCGCGATATAATTTTGGAAGCAATTTAAGGAATATGAATGCGAAATAATTAATTCAATAACGTAAAAATCATTAAATACACACGTTCCATGCACAAAATAACGATGTATGTTTGTTTTCATTGAGTTTGAAAGAGTTTTTTCGCGCGAAATGTTAGGAAACAAGGTTAGAAGAACACATAACATACGAATGGACTCACCACGAATATTCACTATTATTAACACTAACACAAGCACTGGACTATATCAAACATGGTCTACATTGTTTATTTTAAAAGTAGGCGCAAGTAATTCACCGGCATGTAAATTTACACGAAAAAGTATGTAGCGCTAGGAAAAATATTTACTTGCACAGTTTTTTTTTATTCTTTTGACAGATGTTAGTGATGTACAAAAATGATGCCCAGAAAACGCAATATTCGATTATGATTGTGATATATTTGATTATACCCTTACACAATCGAAGAAATTGAAAGAAGAAAAGCATGTGTAATAAGTTTTTTGATTTCCAATTTAAGTAGGTACATTTAATTTATTTTATGGCAGTTCAAAAATCTAGTGATATATATAAGGCGTCCGACCGATTTCGGCCATGGCGGCCGATCTCAATTGAGATCAGCCAAATGCGCAGGACATATTATAGTGCACAAGTGTACGCGCAAACACAAGTGCACTCTCTATTCCCTTACTCTCATAATTCGGTGAGACGGCAATCCGACATGACCGATGAGAGATCGGGCGCAGGACCACCGGCTTAACGTGCTTTCCGAGGCACGGGCGTTCAACCGCCAACTTCCTAACTCCGGGCTGAGTAATTTCATTACAGAAAAACTCACACAAATTTTGCCCGACCCCGGACTCGAACCGGGGACCTCTCGGTCCTAACGCAGCACTTGCTACCAATAGACCAACGAGGCAGTTAAAATCTAGTGATATCTAATATTGCATTGATGACCAGTGAATAATACATGTAGTATTTTTATTTTATGTTTTGTTAATAAACCGCCAGTCTAATAAATTAATAATCACATAAAATAAAACTATATTATAAGTCTAAATAAAATTGAAGTGTCTGTAGTATATATGTTATGGACCAAGTGATTAATGCGAGCATTATTAATAATGCCCGAGCATTATGTATAATGTCTAGCCCTATCGGGCCAAGTGATTAATTATTATTTAAACTTCATTATTTATCACAATGCCCGGGCATTATTATATGGATATCTGATAATTGGGCAATATGATAGTTGTGCGTAAATTGAGGTAAATAATTGTCTTTTGTGCTTTAAAATAATTTAATAATAAAAGAAAACGTAAAATTTCCACTCTGTATTACGCTTTTTACAAAGTTACACGTATTCATAGTGACGTAATGGGTAATACTCACTGCGTATTTTTAGAATGGGATGAATATTTTAAGTATTATGGGAAACTTTACTTATATTTTTTCGTAATTCGATTAATTTTATCATTCGTAACCCCCGCTGCTGTGTATTGACCAAACATTTATCTATGTATTCAGCCATTTTCGTACATGTGCGCATAGATTAGGTATGTTCCTCCGTGTATTTATTATTTTTTGTGACCGTTACGTTGACTTTGACGCGTTATTGGACGTTGATTTTGCTTTGTGCTTGGACTTTGATTTAAAATGCCAAAACGAGGAAAAACAATAAATAGCCAATGTCTCCGTAATCTTAATCCCCCGTGCATCAATACTAACAATAATAATGACACTCAAGTGTTCAGCTATTTTGGGTGTAAACGCCATTATTTATAGTGCATTTATAAATAATAGCTTGTCTTACAAGTTACGCCGCCAAATTATGTCCATTACCCCCTTTTGTTATGACAATTTTTTCACGCCACAATATTTTTAGAGGCGTAAATACTTTTTATATAAAACTATTGTTTATCAAATGATAATAACGATTAAAGTTTTTTCTACATAATATGTTTGTATTACTTTGCCCAAAAGGTGATAAACATTATGTATAATGCCCGGTCAAAGTGATTATTGGAATAATTATTATTGAATTGCACTCTCATATTGGGCATTTTTCATATGGACCGGGCAGTATGAATAAAGCCCAATTTATCATTTGGTCCATAACATATATATACGATAAAGAGTTTTCACTGAATGGGTGTGTGTGAAACTATCGCAGGTACCAATAACAAAATTACCATTAAACACGTCGGTTTATCGGAAACATATAGATATTTCCGCTAATCTCCGATACAGCTGGACCAATTTTGACGCGATTTTCGCCAATAAATAGCTAACTTTATGAGGTTCAATATAGACTACCTTAATATTTATTTTGCCAGTTTCATATTATAATATCTTTCATTTATTAAATTATAACATGATGTTATTACCTTTAATTGGAGGAACAGTTATATGTTTTACTATATTTTGTGCATGCAGCATGTAGGTACCTTGTTGGTAATCCAATAAATTAATCAAAATCTCTTTTCCACCCAGACGAAGTCACTGACACAACTAGTTGAGAAATAAAAACTTGTTGGAACATTAAAATAAACATTATTAGATTAAATGTCTTTATTTATTGAAACAACAACATTGAATAATATTACAATTTAATTCGAAAAATAACAGTTAAGAAAGTACCTAAATATTATTTTGAATACATAAACTGAAAATGTTTTTAATGCACTTTAGGCTAATAAAAAGTTGATTGCAAATATGCCAACAGTCTAATAAATGTAGATAATTTTATAAACTATGTACTTGAAATTATTCTAACTGATCAAAAAATAAATCGCAAATTCACATTAAAATCTTAGTCAAAATAGTATTTAATTAAATCATTCTTCCTTGTCCTCTTTCTTCTTTAAGCCATACACATTCCTTTTGTGTATTTTCGTCTGAAAATGCCTGTTCAATTGTCCTTTAATTTTAAATGCCACATCACATACTTCACATTTAAAATCTTTACTATCCATATGCATATATAAAGTATGAGACCGCAAACATTGTTTGTTCTGAAACGATCTGTCACAGAACTCGCAGGGATACAGATTCTCCTTAGTATGCACCCTCATATGTATTAACAAGTACTGTTGCCACTTAAACTTCTTCTGGCAATACTCGCACTCAAACTGCTTCCTATCCGTACCGTGAGTTTCCAAATGCCTCTTTAAATCCGTGCTCTGTCTAAAAGCCTTGCTACAAACATCACATTTGAACGGCCTCTCATCTTTGTGCTGTCGTGTGTGAACATCCCGCTGACTGCTATTGGCAAAACCGAGTCCGCAGTACAAGCATTGGTACCTCTTCACTCCTGTATGGCTGACCATATGGTATCTCAGTGCTGTAGTATCACGGCATGCCTTTCCACACTCTACACAATCCTTAGTCCCGTTATGTGTCAGCTTGTGTTTGTTCAAATAGGCCAATCCACTAAATGTCTTCTCGCACACAGAACATTTGTATGTTCTAACGAAATGTGTCTCTATGTGCAATTTTATATAATGCGGCTTGTAATACATACCACATTCAATGCATTTGAATGTGGGCTGCTTTTTATGGTCAATCTCGTGCATTAAGAAGTCGCAGTGATCAGTGAAAGCCATTTTGCATATTTTACATAGAAATACATGGTCCTCGTCTTTGTGTTCCTTTTTATGCTCCAACAGTTCATTGTTTGAGTCGAAAGGGGACTGGCAAAGGGCGCAGGTGTATGTCCGTTTGATGGCATGTATTCTCATGTGGTTTAAGAGACCAGTCTTGGTGGAGAACTTGGCACAACATCTAGGACAAGTGAATAGTTTTGGTCGGACATCTTTAGGTGTCTTTTTTGGTTTAACTATTACTTTCGGCTTTCTGTAACAACAAGCTTATAACATATTAATTACAGAGTAGAATAGAATATCCATTTGTTTGGCAATGATATCTTAAAAATATGGTTACTATTATCTATTAAACTGATATTAAAAATTAGAAAACTGAAAGTGTCCGGGATATTTACCATGTTGTTTAGTTTTAATGAGCTCCCGATATTTCGGCACTGTTGCAAGCGCCATGATCGCGGGTGAACATCCCGTAAAATATCCCGGGTAAATATCCCGGACACTTTCAATTTTCTAATGTGTGTAAGCATGACTGTTTAAAATTAATCTTAAAAATGTTCTTATATTTTATCTATACAACTAAATAAAATTGAAGTGTCTGTTTGTTATATAAAAATAACAAGATTTAACTAAATGGGTATGAATCTATATCGAATACCAATAACAAAAACACTATTGGAAAAATATTTGTCTATCTGTTTGTTTGTTCCCGCTAATCTCCAAAACGATTGGACCAATTTCGACGAGACATTCACCTACAAATAGTAATTATTTATAAGGTATAATATAGGATATTTCGATAAATCATTGCTGACAAACGCTAGTGCTAGGTAACAAATGTTATTTACTCAGAATGTTGCTAATATATATATATATATATATATACAGTTCCTTGAATCTTTATTCATTCTCTTGTATGCCTGTGCAACATTCTGAGTTGTTGTTATATATATATATATATACCTGCTATATAGACTGTCATGGTTACTCACAATATAAAACTGAATATGTCTGGAATACTGACTAGGTTTTATTTCATTTAACACCCATTGACCTGTGATTGTGGCATTTTCAACGGTACCGAAATATCAGGAACTCATTTAATCAAAGCAACTTAGAAAATATTCCTAACTAGCTTTCCACAGTCGGTTAAAAAGTAGCCTATAACCTTTCCTAGGCTCTAGCTAGACTATATCTGTACCAAATTTCATTTAAATCGATCCAGTACTCTATGTGTGAAAGCATAACAGACAGACAGACAGAGTTACTTTCGGATTTATAATATTAGTAAGGATGTATCCAGATTTTTGGTCGAATTATGAAGTATTATTAATGACTCACTTAACAGCTTTACGCAGATGATACTTGCGATGTATTTTGGACCCGTCGCTGTAGGCATCAAACTCAGTTTCTTGTTTCTCTTTAAACTCCTTATCTTCAAACTCTTCTTTAACATCCCCCACTTCTGGCTTTGTGTCTTCCTCTTTTAACTCTATCATCCTGTTTGTTTGTTTGTTACTGTAAATTTTGAATGTGTTATTTCTGTAAAGTAAATAACATACATAAGTGAATATTATTAATTAACCAGCTGTGCCAGCGACTCTCTTCGCATACATTTCGATTTTTACAATGAGGTTTGTATGGGGGCCACGTCTTATCATAACTGGAGCTAGATTTTAAATAGCCTGTCCTGTGTCCCAGATGTCTATGTGTTTTTATACCAAATTTCATCAAATTCGGATAATTGGTTTAAGAGTTATTGAGGAACATGCATACATACACACATACAGAAAAAAAATCAAAAAATCGTGAAATTAGTATCAGTATCATATATTGAGCCTATAAACACAATATCTCTGAAAACAAACTAACTTACTCCATGACCGACCCTTACAGATTTATTATTAGTATACACAAAACATTGTAATCAAAGTCATTGCATAGGTTATCTCATTAGCATCCTGAAGTGGGCGGGCCACATCAGCCGTAGAACCGACAACTGCTGGGGTAGATGAGTTCTAGAGTGGAGACTGCGTCATGGTAAATGGAATGTAGGACGCCCTCAGGTCAGATGGAGTGATGATCTGCGCAGGACGGCTGGAAGGAGCTGGATGTAAATAGCCGAAGACAGACAGAAAAAGCGAGCATTTTGGCAGGGCTACGTCCAGGAGTGGACAGAAATGGGCTGATGATGATGATGATGATGATGGCAACATGACAGCAAGTGGTCAGCCTTAGTCAGAGATCCCTAGCTTAGAAGTTAATTAGGGGAGGCTGTTTCCCAACAGTTGGGCAGAATTGGGTAAATAAAATAAAAAAATAACACCCGTAAAGGATGTCTCCCCATTCCGGCCAGATTACTATAAAACATCCATCAACAAAACCCAAATATTTAATGGATTAAAAATTGCAAAGTAATACATCACTCCAGCAAGTTTATTAAAAAAAATTATGATAGGTAATTAAAGTAACAATACATACCTACTAAACAAGTATTTATTGTTCCTATAAAAGTATGTATGTTTATCATACTTTGATTATGATGCCAGTAACTGGCCAGGTACTAACTTAACATTGTAAAAGATACACCTCAGAATCTTATTGCTCACTTTGCAATTCTTTCAAACTTTTTCGTCGCCCTTCGTACTAGCAAATATCTGAGAAACTCCACTGAACTCGTTTTGGAAATCAGCCTTAGGTTTTTGTATGGAGTAGATACAGCGAAATGAATACTTACACAATTATTTATATTTTGTTTTTCAACTAAAAATTGTATACACACGTTCGGTCGTACACACGGCAGTCTCCAAAACCATAAACTATATAATTTTGTGGATAGTTTGACAGCCGGTTCGTGACAAGTAGTGCTGCGTACTTTCCATCCGATTCAGCGTACCATAAACCATATTAGTATATCCTTGATTATATTAATTCAATAAACTAGGTTTCAAGTAAAATTTAAATTTATGGACTTGCACTTAATCACGTTAATAAAATATTTAGTATCAAACAAAGTTTTACTAACTTTTTTTTTTATAAAAGGCTAACAAAATGACCTCACTCCACCTGATGGTAAGTGGTAGTGAGATCCAAATATGAGGTCGACAGGCACAATGGATCGTATTGAGCCTGTCGCACTCACCCTGAAGGCCTGCTTAAATGCCGTTTCACGCCCCGCCTGAAGAGCCCGGGATCATAGGAGGGAGGGAAAACATGAGCTGGAAGGGCATTCCATGCCTCAATAGCACGGGGCAGAAATGAAGAGCTAAACCTCTTAGTCCTCCCCACCAGCGCCTGCATTGTATGTGGATGGCAGCGTTGTCCAGCACGTGTCGTTCGGGAGTGGAAAGGGGAGGAAGGGACTTTTATTTGTAAGCTATATAGTTATTCGTTTTTCTATTAACCTGTTAAAAAGATACGTACATCTACCTAGTTCTTTCTCAGTTTCTGGATTACCACAATCTACATTAGACTAATAAACCGTACTTTAAGGTATTCTTACTTTCGCATTTATAGACATTATTAGTAATTAATAATAACATAAAACATAAACAGGAGAACCCGAACCCGCAGACCTTACGTCTCAGTTGTCGCAACACGCACATTTAGTCACTACACTGGCTCGGTGGAACATGGTTAGTGATCCTGGCTGCGGTTCCAAGAGTCGTAACGTGGGTTCGATTCCAACTGGGACACATACACCGTGAAATGTTAGTGGTTGTTTTCCCGTGGCAGAACGATTTTCCTTTAGTAATACTATCGAATCATGCAAATTATTCCGCGAAAAAATTAATTTTTATTTTTCAAATTTTCAAAGATAAGATATCTTGGCTGACTGGCATAACAAAACGCTCTCTGCTCGCTTGGAATCCCTTACACCATCTCCACAAGCAAATTACTCGCTGTGGAAGTTTACAAAAAATTACGACAGGCCGCAACCAACAATCCCTCCTCTGAGGTACAATAATGTTTGGGCAAGGACCCCTCAAGAAAAAGCGGATTCTTTTGCCGATCACTTGTCACAGGTCTTTAACCCTAATCCTTGCAATGACATTGAAACTGATAATATGGTGGACACAGTCTTGCTTCAGGATTATCAGATGTCGATACTCCCGCGCCTTGTGACAGTTAATGAGACTTGGCAAACAATCAGAAGCTTAAAAGATAAAAAGGCACCAGGTTTCGACCTTATTACGAAGGAAGTATTAAAGCGGTTACCGAAAAAAGCAGTGGTCTTCCTAACAACATTGTTTAATTGCATTATCAGAGTTCAACACTTTCCTCAACAGTGGAAAATATCGCAGATTCTCATGATACACAAGATGGGCAAACCACTTCACGAAGTCTCCTCGTACAGACCCATTAGCTTGCTCCCAATATTATCCAAAGTCTTTGAAAAGCTTCTTCTCCACCGAATTAAACTTTTACTTGATAAGGATAACATTATACCGTCACATCAGTTTGGGTTTAGACCTCAGCACTCTACCGTAGAACAGGTCCACCGAGTGTGCGATAGAATAAGGAAGAGCTTAGAAGAAAAAGAGTACTGCTCCTCAGCATTTCTTGACATACATCAGGCATTTGATAGGGTATGGCGCAGAGGCTTACTCTACAAAATAAAGACCTACCTTCCCCACAGTTACACGGAATTGATGAAGTCCTATCTCTCGGATCGATTGTTCCAAGTACGAGTTAACGATGTCTCATCGAAGCTCCTAGAAATAAATGCTGGAGTCCCGCAGGGATCAGTTTTGGGCCCAGTGTTGTACACCATCTACACAGCAGACTTACCAGTAACAGACGGCGTGACTACTGCCACATACGCCGATGATACGGCAATCCTTGCCAGCAGCGCAGATCCTGTGGTGGCTTCTGAAATGCTACAACGGGGGCTAGATGGTGTATCATTGTGGCTAAATAAATGGCGAATAAAAGCTAGTGCTACAAAATCAGTACATGTCACCTTTGCCCTGAAAAGTGGCGACTGTCCTTCCATACAACTAGACCAAACTACTCTGCCACATGCAGATAGAGTAAAATACCTGGGCATGCACCTGGATCGGCGACTGACGTGGAAGAACCATGTAAAGAGTAAAAGAGATGAACTCAACATTCGATATAAGAATCTTTATTGGCTGATTGGACGAAACAGTTTATTGTCTATTGATAATAAACTTCTTATATATAAAGCAATCCTTAAGCCTGTATGGACTTACGGCATACAACTGTGGGGCAGTTGCAGTAATTCCAACATCCTGATACTGCAGAGAATGCAAAACATAATCCTTCGATCTCTATGTAACGTACCATGGCTTGTTACCAATGCAGAAATACATAAGGAACTACAAATGCTCACCGTAAAGGAAGAAATCGCTTCATCTGTAGAAAAATATAAGGGGAGGTTAGAAGTCCACCCAAATGAACTGGCCGCACAGCTGAAAACGCGTACTTATCACAAGCGACTTAAAAGGAAAGACATCTTAAGTTTCTAAGGAATGAGGAGATGTTCTCACTGGAGGACACACTCTAAAAGCGACCTCAACACCCTCACCACATCTGATAAAAGTGAAAGCACTGATTGCAGATAAATAAATAATATAAAAAAAAAAAAAAAAAAAAAATAATTTCAAAGTAATTATTTTCTAACTCGAAAACGATAGAAGCTATCGTTCTTTTATAAGATGTGACGTAATCAGGTACTGCTTGCCGCATGAAATCGATGCTTAAAGCTACAGAAGCTCGACGCCCTAAGTCATAAAGCGGCTCGAACGTGCTTTCGAGTTTCGGTTAAACCGGCATTTATTGATTTTAACAAAAAAGAACTGCACAAATCTATTGTGCTACTTAGATAGAATCATTTTACTGCGGGAAAACAACCACTAAAATTTCACGGTGTATACGTATGTGTGATGAACGTCGAACGATGTATATGTTACGGCTAATACCCGAAGTGCGGCTACACCTAGGTTTAGCCGGCTAGAACTAGGTGTAGCCACTTACTCTTGGCTAAACCTAGGTGTAGCCGATTGTTTTCGGATAAAGCTAGGTCTAGCCTTCATTATGCCGGCTACAACTAGGTCCAGCCATTCCCTGTTGGATAAATCTAGGTCTATCCGATACCATGTCGGCTAATACTAGGTTCAGAGAATCCCTGTTGGGTAAAACTTAGATGCGTGTCCCGCCACGCCTTCCGTCCTTCCCCGCGTCACACTCAGGACTCACAGCATCTGCAGCAGCAGCGCGGGGTGGAGGGCGTAGCGAGACACGCGCCTCTGCAGGTTGTGAGCGCCAAGTGCTGCTGATCTACTGCAGGTCTACTAGCGAGTGTGACTCATAGCGTCTGTACATAGTTGTAACTGCCTCGTTGGTCTATTGGTAGCAAGCGCTGCGTAAGGACCGAGAGGTCCCCGGTTCGAGTCTGCGGTCGGTGAAAATTTGTTTTTTTGTAATGAAATTACTCAGCCTGGAGTTAGGAAGTTGGCGGTTGAACGCCCGTGCCTCGGAAAGCATGTTAAGCCGGTGGTCCTGCGCCCGATCTCTCATCGGTCATGTCGGATTGCCGACTCACCAAATTATGAGAGTAGGGGAAAAGAGAGTGCACTTGTGTTTGCGCGCACACTTGTGCACTATAATATGACCTACGCACTTGGCTGATCTTAATTGAGATCGGCTGCCATTGCTGAAACCAGTCGGACGCCTTATCTTACATATTTAGTTATAGCCGGCATGCTTTCGGCAGAGCTTTTTTAGATATGAGAGATCGGGCGCAGGACCACCGGTTTACCCGGGCTATCTCACCGGGCTGAGTAATTTCATTACAGAAAAACTCACACAAATTTGCCCGACCCCGGACTCGAACCGGGGACCTCTCGGTCCTTATGCAGCGCTCGCTAATAGACCAACGAGGCAGTTATCTACCATAGTGTATGTGTAAATATCTATCTATCTATATATGTATGTATATCAGTCTCTGACGTTCATAGTACTAGCTCTGCTTAGTTTGGGGTCAGGTGACCGTATGTGAAGATGTCCAGAGGGCCTACCATGAGTTGGCTATCGAAAACTTACGTTAAAACCTATCGAGTTGTTTTTTTCATACGGCCGATTTTAGTTCTTCGCGTAACCACCAGCGGCGCTGTACAAGTTTTTCATAGACATATTTACGTAGGCGATATCGAGTGCGTAAGTTTTAAACTCATGGTAGCCCCACTGAATACCTACTATCCTTACTAATATTATCAACGTGAAAGTTTGTAAGTATGGATGTATGGATGTTTGTTATTGTTTCACGCTCAAACTTCTGAATCGATTTTCATGAAATTTGGTATGATGGTAGCTGGCAAATAGGCTACTTTTTTAAAATAAAATTCAACCCCCATGTTGTTAATTGGGGGGGGGGGGGGGGGGGAAATTAGTATGGGAGATTCTTTATGTGTTTGTCAATTTTTATAAAATTTGCTTTGGAGGTAGCTGGCTATTTAAATACATCATTGCTACTAAAACCCATTAATACGCGGACAAAGTCGCGGGTGGCCGCTAGTAAGAAATATTTGTTTAAAAACTTACCCGATATTCTTAAGAAAACAAAGTTTGTACAAATAAGTATTTATTTACATTTTTTTACAGCATTTTCATACAGCTTACTTGTAACTTATCTAAGAAAGAAAAAAAAAGCATGTTTATTTCATCAAGTTTCAATTGAAGCTTGTTCTTTTTCCTTTATTCCTTTAAGCAAGTAAATACATCTTAAAAAAATAGGCAGTATCATCATTACATAGTCATTACTACCCGCGCAGATAAAGAATGGGACTAAAAATGGCGGCTTCTACTCTCGGTTTGAGTCGGTAATGTCACCAAACTACGCAACAAAATAATTATTTATTTTTGACGTAAATCAAAATAACTGTTTTATTTTCGATTTTAGAATTTCGCGCTCCATTACACTAAATATTAGTCTTTATGGGTCTAAATGCGATATTAGGAATAGCAAATACTTAGTTCATTCATTATGATTGGTGTAACCCAGTCGAAACGTCGAGCAATAAGTAGCTAAGTATTTGCTACTCCTATACTCTTTTTCAGCTAAGATGATCCCTGTGACACTTCATTGTGTTCTGAATCACGCATCTTACGATTGACAAACGAAAATAATTTTATTGCACACTTTTTTCATTTTATTGCGGCGTCATTAGGAAAAATATTAAAATAAATATTTTTATATTTTTAAATGACAAACAGTATCGTTTAGTTTAATTTAATGTAATAGAACATTTAAAAAAATACCTATGCAGTTCGTATACGTAGAATGGAACGTAGTAACTCTGACTAAGTTCCATTCTACGTTAAACGAACTGCATAGGTTTTTTTAAAAAAAAAATCTATTAATTTAAATTAAACTAAACGATACAGTTTCCCTTTTAAAAGTAAAAAATTATTAATTTAATAATTTTCCTAATGAAGCCGCAAGAAAATTAAATAAGTGTGCAATAAAATTATTTTCGGTTGTCAAACGTATAATGCGTGATTCAGAACACAATGAAGCGTCACAGGGATCATCTTAGCTGAACAATACTATAATATGGCGTGTAGACCCATAAAGACTAATATTTAGTGTAATAGAACGCGAAAGCTTAATATCATAAGTAGCAATTACATTTACAATTACTTAGTAGCTATGTAATCGCTACTCCTAATATATCCTATAGCATGTAGACCCATAAAGACTAATATACAGTAAGGTCACCCTCGGCTAGAACACGCGGTCCTGGTAGCCGGAGTCCGGCACGGGCTGTTTCTATTTCCTAACTGACTTACGATGATGGCTTGGAGTAGCCTCGTCATCATCACCGGAGTTGCGGGGGAGCGGATGGCTCTCACCCCTAAATAAGTACTGGTAAAGTCGGGTTACTTGAGCCCTAGGGGGTATCATTGTCCAATGTCCGTCCACAAAAAAGCATTTTAATTCTAAAGAGAGTAGACTTTATTAATTACAGAAAATTAATACCTTATCTATTTTTTAATAATGAATTGATTGAATAAGACAGTATTTCAAAGGTGGGCAATGTAATCCTCCAGGGCCAAAGAAACCCGACATTACGGTAGCTATGTAATCGTTACTTCTAATATACCCTATAGGATATAAAGGACAGTTTTTAATGCTTTAGCATGTAGACCCATAAAGACTAACATACAGTAGTGTGGTATGCTAGAACACGCGGTCCTGGTAGCCGGAGTCCTGCACGGGCTGCGCGGGCTTGGGCGGCGCGCCGGCCGCGTGGTGCTGGTGCCGCAGGTGGTATGCTAGAACACGCGGTCCTGGTAGCCGGAGTCCTGCACGGGCTGCGCGGGCTTGGGCGGCGCGCCGGCCGCGTGGTGCTGGTGCCGCAGGTGGTATGCTAGAACACGCGGTCCTGGTAGCCGGAGTCCTGCACGGGCTGCGCGGGCTTGGGCGGCGCGCCGGCCGCGTGGTGCTGGTGCCGCAGGTGGTATGCTAGAACACGCGGTCCTGGTAGCCGGAGTCCTGCACGGGCTGCGCGGGCTTGGGCGGCGCGCCGGCCGCGTGGTGCTGGTGCCGCAGGTGGTATGCTAGAACACGCGGTCCTGGTAGCCGGAGTCCTGCACGGGCTGCGCGGGCTTGGGCGGCGCGCCGGCCGCGTGGTGGTGGTGCCGCAGGTGGCCGGGGCGGCGCGGCGGCGCGAGGTACTCGAACATGCTCTGCGTGTGCTGCGCCAGCATCGACGCCAGGTCGCACGGCATGGGGTCCGTCCAGAAGAAGTCGTGGTTCAGGGCCGTGTCCGCGTCGAATCTGTCGGCGAGGTTTGATGCCGTCAAACGTGCCGTTTGGACTAGTCGAAACTAGTTTGTCCTAAGCCCGTTAGGATAAACCGGTATAGCCTAGTCCAAACTAGTTTGTCCTAAGCCCGTTAGGATAAACCA
Organism: Maruca vitrata; assembly: GCA_039566165.1. NCBI lineage: Eukaryota > Metazoa > Arthropoda > Insecta > Lepidoptera > Crambidae > Maruca > Maruca vitrata. Next base: position 3,686,764 of record CM076942.1, on the reverse strand, counting down.
GTTTAGACTAGGCCAAAGTAGTTGATCTTGATATAGATACGCATTATCTAGGATAAACTGGAATGGCCTTTTCCAGACATTGTAATATGTCAAGGAAGTCAAAATAAATAGATTATCCAAATAAAATCCTCTGCAATTGGATAAATAATATTTTTTATTATTCTATAATCTTATTTCTTGTTTCTTATAAAGGTAGGATAAACCGGTATGGCCTTCTGTATACAAAAATTAAATTTAAAAATTGTGATAGCATGAAAATTAAAGGATTTTAGGTCAAAAACTTATGATATTTTACTCTATTCCGTAACTGAAAATTTCGGCATGACACTTAGGCACTTAGATATTGCTATATTCGCACGGGAACGGGAGTTATTGGGCAAAAACTTTTGGATGTAAAATCTCATAGTCCACGCGAACGAAGTCGCGGGCACAGATAGTTATGTATATTTATACACAATACAATAGTTTTGGGTCTCTATATTACGTACTCTCACATTGCTCCAAATAATCACATGCCGAGATTTTCAGTTACGGAATAGAGTAAAATATGATAAGTTTTTGACCTAAAATCCTTCAATTTTCATGCTATCACAATTTTTAAATTTAATTTTTGTATACAGAAGGCCATACCGGTTTATCCTATCTTTATAAGAAACAAGAAATAAGATTATAGTATAAAAAATTATTATTTTTCCTATTGCAGAGGATTTTATTTGGATAATCTATTTATTTTGACTTTCTTGATATATTACAATGTCTGGAAAAGGCCATACCAGTTTATCCTAGATAATGCGTATCAAGATCAACTAGTTTGGCCTAGTCCAAACTGGTTTATCCTAACGGGCTTAGGACAAACTAGTTTGGACTAGGCTATACCGGTTTATCCTAACGGGCTTAGGACAAACTAGTTTGGACTAGGCTAAACTAGTTTGTCCTGAAATCGGGTTTGGCCGGTATCATATACACAACCACACATAATCGTAACTACACACACAAACACTCACACAACACACACGCTAACACAGGCACACACAAACACAACCACTCACAGACATTAACACAACTGCTCTCACAACACGCAGCACAAAGGATCACACGGTCTAACACAGACACACAAAAACACAACCACTCACTCACACAAATCACAACTAACACCACAACCACTCACACATACTAACACGACCACTCACAAACTCGTAACACAACCACACACACACCATAATACAACCACTCATACAAGTGTAAGAACTAGGAACAAAATCTACCATGTAAAATCTATAAAGCCCAAATCATCAGTTCATACTTCATACCCAATATTCAGGGTGTCCCAAAAACCCAACTACGACAAAAAACGACGCTGAAAAAGTATAAAACAAGACTTTTAGAACACTGAACTGAACAAAGTTGCTTATGTAGTTCCAAGTAAATGGACACAGTAGACTCTACCAAAATGCTTATGTTGAAAATTGACAATAATGTCATACAATACTATTTTGAAATATTTGAATTTTGTCATACAATATTCACTATGTAGAGATAGGTTTTCATGTTTGGAAAACCGCAGTCACACGTTGTCAAAGTGCTACGGTAGGTAGGTACTTGTGTATGGAACGTGTGACTACGCCTTTCCAAACATGAAAACTTATCTCTACATAGTAAATATTGCATACTTCAAAATAGTATTGTATGACATTATTGTCAATTTTCAACATAAGCATTTTGGTAGAGTCTACTGTGTCCATTTACTTGGAACTACATAAGCAACTTTGTTCAGTTCAGTGTTCTAAAAGTCTTGTTTTATACTTTTTCAGCATCGTTTTTTGTCGTAGTTGGGTTTTAGTTTTTAACTTTTTATTATTTGTACTATTTTGGTGTTAAAGTGTATTTGTGGCGCATAATATTATCAAAAGTTAAATTGATGAACCAACATGTTTTATATATTCTGTTAAGTAGTAAAGAAGCTATGAACGAAAAGATGTGAACTATATGCAATCAGTCCATGAATATACGTAAAGTCACATGCAAATGCTAGTAATATATATATATTTAAAATGTACAAGTAAAGCGCTTTCCAATGATACCAAACACGGCGTATTTATCTTAACTTTATTTTTTTACTCTGTATGTTTTGTCCGCTAGTGGGCGCCACATTAGATTTTGTGAAACCCTATATAGCCTATAACCAGCGGACAATTAAGACGCTTCTAATGATATGTCATTTGTCGAATTCTGACAAGCAATTTAGAAGTTATGTGGAAACAGATGAACATACATACATACATACAAACATACATACATACATACATACATACATACATAGCCTGTCAAAATCATAACCCTCCTTTTGCTTTGCCGTAGTCGGGTAAAAAATTAGTGTCAAGCTGAAGTCCTGAGATAGAACACCCCATGTATGTTCCGCGATTTTTTATATTTTTCGAGTTATGATCAGTTTCTAAACTTTTGAGAATAATTGACCTAGCCGATTAAAAAAATTTAAAAAAAAGAGGTATTAAATTTTTTGGAGAAATTCTTTTTGAAAAACAATTGCTATGAGTTTTTCTTGAATGCTTAAAATATTTGTCCTCATAACTCAGTTAAAAGTCTTCAAAATGATGGTACAAACTAAAAATTACGTTCAGTAAATATTGTCTTAAAATTTAAAATCTTAATATAAGTCAAATATCTTGGCTCCTCAGTAACTTTAAAACTACGTCAAACTCCCAGCTTTTATAGTCATTAATAAAAAGTAGTACTTAATGGGCTACTTTTGCTAAAATCGGACTACAAAGAGGTGGAAATATCTTAAAATGAGCCTCAATGATTACTATTATTTGGACATTTTATTATTTATAAAGTTAAGCAGTTTGTCTTAAGCGGGTATAGGGATATATCTTCTCAGTACTT